>PIJE02000127.1:131059-281059 GCA_002895965.2 Coryphaenoides rupestris
CCCCCCCCCTCCCTCCCCCTCGTTAATTATTGACCAATCGTGCCATCAGATTGTCAGACTGTACTTGCAAACAGTGAACAAAAATCAACAACCGTGTCAAAGGAAAACAGGATGGCACCATTTAAATACTAAAATACTAATTATTATGGGATTGACAGTTTGAGATTGACTTCAGCCTGTGTGCCCCGGGGGTGGTGGGGATTGGGGGATAGTGTGCAGACCCTGAGCCCTGGATGTGGGGCGGCAGGCCCGGGGTGGGGGGGGACCAGGGGGTGGTCTCACACAGTCATACCTTGCAGTGTGTCGTACTGACAGGGATTCCGATATTGGAAGCCAACACGACAGTGAGCGCAGAAGCCAGCTCAATAGTAAACCCGCTGTGGAGGGAGGAAGGGGGGAATGGAGAGAGAGAGAGAGAGAGAGAGATAGAGAGAGAGAGGAAGAGGCAAAGAAACATTCTTCATTGATGATCGACTTGATTTGACGCCATGGTCCAACCAAACCATTGCCTTTTCCCAGCGTGCACCACATATGTAGCATTATACAGATGACGAACACACACACACACACACACACACACACACCACACACACACACACACACACACACACGCACACACACACACACACACACACACACACACACACACACACACACACACACACACACACACACACCAAGACAGACGGTGATGCCACGTTCCCGTTTCCATGGCATCATGTTTGTGTGTGGCTGTGGAGGGGCACTGGCCACAATCAATATGAGGAAATATAACAGGTGTTTGAAGATGAGTGTCCATATTATCTCCCGTGGTTCTGCCAGTGATCCATGTCAGCGGGGGGGGGGGGATCCGGTATAAACGCCGGACACAAGCTGTCTCGCATACCCGCCCCGCCTCCCCTCCAAGCCCAGACACAGAGAGACGAGCAGGCAGAAGAAAGACAGGGAGAGAGACAGAGAGGGAGAGTGACAGAGAGGGAGAGTGACAGAGAGGGAGAGAGACAGAGAGGGAGAGATGACAGAGAGGGAGAGAGACAGAGAGGGAGAGTGACAGAGAGGGAGAGAGACAGAGAGGGAGAGTGACAGAGAGGGAGAGAGACAGAGAGGGAGAGTGACAGAGAGGGAGAGAGACAGAGAGGGAGAGTGACAGAGAGGGAGAGAGACAGAGAGGGAGAGTGACAGAGAGGGAGAGAGACAGAGAGGGAGAGTGACAGAGAGGGAGAGTGACAGAGAGGGAGAGAGACAGAGAGGGAGAGAGACAGAAAGGGAGAGAGACAGAGAGGGAGAGGCAGGAGAGGGAACGAGAGACAGATAGAGACAGACAGAGCACGAGGGACAGACAGAGAGCAAAAGAGGGAGAAAAGAGGGAGCGTGAGAGAGACACAGACAGACAGAAGACAGAGTAGACAGACAGAGAAGAGTGAGAGGGATAGGAGACAGACAGATAGACAGACAGTCAGATAAACAGGCAGACAAAGAGAGTGAGGAAGGCCAGCGTGAGGAAGGCAAGAGGGAGAACGAGAGAGAGACAGACAGAGAGTGCACAAGAGTTACTCTCTTGTGAGAGAGAGAGAAAAAAACCCAAATTACAGCGTCAGGATGAAAAATGCAAGTGGACAGTTGAGGAGGAGTAGGGGGCGGTGGGTGGGGTGGGGGGGGGGTTTGGAGTGGGAGACCGCGGCCAAATCCTCCTGGTGTCCTGCGCTCACTGTCGTGTTGGCTTCCAATATCGGAATCCCTGTCAGTACGACACACTGCAAGGTATGACTGTGTGAGACCACCCCCTGGTCCCCCCCCACCCCGGGCCTGCCGCCCCACATCCAGGGCTCAGGGTCTGCACACTATCCCCCAATCCCCACCACCCCCGGGGCACACAGGCTGAAGTCAATCTCAAACTGTCAATCCCATAATAATTAGTATTTTAGTATTTAAATGGTGCCATCCTGTTTTCCTTTGACACGGTTGTTGATTTTTGTTCACTGTTTGCAAGTACAGTCTGACAATCTGATGGCACGATTGGTCAATAATTAACGAGGGGGAGGGAGGGGGGGGGAGCATTTACATCCCTGGAAGCGACCTGGCACCAGCGTGACAATCACCTCCGGGCCAACTAGGTCTTGTGAGGCTTTCTAACTCGGACAATCAGACTGAGCCGCCGCTGTGTCGCTCTGGGGGGGGAGGGAGGGGGAGGGAGGGGGAGGGGGCAGCAGCAGCAGTATGCGACCCGTCCCCCCTGGCGACCCGTCCCCCCCTGCACTTTACAGGAGCAGCGGACCCCCCCGGTCAGGAGGAGTCCACCGCCCGCAATCACCGTCATCCTGTCATCGTTGTTGTTTAATTTCCTCCCAGCTCTGTCGTGCATTCCACTCACCCCTCCCTCTCAGAACCCACGGCATGGTTTGGTGTGTGGCCCCCACCGCACCCCCCCCCCCACCCCCCCCCACCACCCGATGTGTTTGGCTGCAGCGACCACCATCCCCTCCATCCCTCCCTCCCTCTCTCTCTCGCTCTCTCTCTCTCGCTCTCTCTCTCTCTCGCTCTCCCACACACGACTTTTTTTTCTTGCACTGTCTTACCCCCCACCTTCTGTGTTGTTTTCTCTTTCTCTCCCCTCCCCTCTGTCTCCCCCTCCCTCCCTCCCTCCCTCCCTCCCTTCCTCCCATCTGTGTTCACAGCGGATTTTGCATTGAAGTAATGAGTGCGCTAACAGTGCTTGTTGCGTCAAATGTGGGCTGCCCCATAAGCTCCACCCATTGCAAGGTATCAGTGTCGTGGTAGCAGAGCCCTCTCCCAGCTCCATTACTGTACATCCTCACTCTTCTCTTTTGGGATTCATTTTTTTTTCTCATTTATTTTCTCACTGTCCATCAACAAGATGGCGCCAATCACAACGACTCCCCCGGGGGTTGCAGATCTGACCTCTCGTGCACTTTTCTCTCTGCGTTGTCATAGTTTTACTATACGATTGTGTTAAAGGATACTCAGCTGACGTCGAGTAAACATCCACAAATGTTTATGCAAATCATCCAAAGCCAACAAGTGGTGGCGGTTGTTTGTGGAGAGTTTTTTTGCATTTCCGGTTCAGAGACGTCCTCCAAGCAGAGTAGCCACTTCAATGTGCTTGTAAGTGAAGGAGAGTGATGCCGTCTGTAAGCAGCCATGCTCTTCATTGAAGTCCCCATAGTTGTATTTACATGGAAGGTTTCACACACGTCCTCAAAACAGAGATGAAAACGTAGTACTTAACTAAATTAAGTATTGCCTTGTTTGTTTATCAGCAGCAAACAGGAAGACATTTATGACAGAAAATTCTGCCAATGTAATTAGATTTTGAACTCCTAACTCTTTAAGGTTTAGAATTCAGCTTTGTATATTTTGAGTGTAGTTTGTGTTTTTTTTGTTTTCTAATTAGTGTTCGGATTATGCTGCCCTGAGGAGAAGCTGCACGAGAACCAAAACTGGCATTTTTATTTTTGACTATTTTTGTCCCCAAAATTAATCATTGGCATCTAATTGTAATCAGTTGGTATTTTATTATCATTTCATTTGACCCTTCCCTTCCATCCTCCCCAAAACTCTTCCTCTAAAACTCAATAATAATCAGCTATGCCTTAACGCTAAATCTACTGATTAATCACAATGTCTTATGGTGTTGAGTGAGTGATTGTGACTGGGAGTCTACAGATGTTGTCTGATGACAAAGATTTAAAAAAAAAAAAATGTGATCTTAGAATTCTAAAGAAATGGAAATTGACAACATCTGTTTTTCCCCAGGTGTGCGATTGTGAACAAGTGCACGTAGATTCAGTTTCCACCCGGTTCAGCTGAAAATGACCACAAAACCACCAATCATACCGATTGGTGTCATTTCCCAGCGTTCTGGGTTTGGTTAGTTTCAGTAGAGTGGAAACTGAATGGATGGCCAGCCATGGTGGTGTGTGGGGGGTGTACTGGAAGTGTGATGATGCACAGTGACTGGTTGTTTACGAGACACACACTGAACGGCGTAGTCTTGAGGTCACAGCTAGTTCAGCGCACTTCGCTGCATGCTTAGAATATCACAAATAGTTGGGGTGCAAACCTCCAGACCTCAATTTTAGACGTCATTTGCGGAGTTTACTTATGAGAGATTGGATTGTATTTATTGCAATGAGCTCGAGCAAGTGTTATTAAAACTACAGTGCAAGATTTGCCATTTCAAGCTTGCTAATCTTAACTCACCTTCTCCCGCTTCCCATTCTGTCTTAAGTCCGTCCACACAAGTTTTTGATATGAGGTGGAAAGTCTAATTTATTTATTTATTAATTAATTTGATCGTTAATTATCCACATTGTCCCTAGAGGTCAACTGGCTGTTGATTGGCCAGTGAAACGCGAGCCAGGTGAAAAATGTCTAGATTAGGATTGTATACTAATCTGATTCATCTGCAGAAACAGGGCAATGCACCTCGTCACTGTAGCCTTCTAATTCATGTCTACACAAGAAAATGTGTTTTTTAGAGCACATTTAAAAACCATCTGATCTTGCATACTGTAACTTTAAGTCTAGTCATGCTTGAAGGGTGCCGGTTTCTTCAGAGGAATCCCCAGTGAAGTTGCCCGCTGCTCCAAAAACTATTTGAGAGTGGAGCATGTCGACGCATCGCTGACATTGGCGAGCGTTCAATAAATAGCTCCGTGTTAATGAAAGAACCCTACTTTGTTAGTCCAGGGCCACGTTTAGCTCGTGGCTCGAGGTGAGCCGAGACTAAGTAAGCTAAAAGTGCGGCGGCCGCAAACAGACCCTCTCGACCCGGGCTTCCAGAATTAGCTGTGGCGAGACACAAGGCGTCTTCGGTTACCGTGGCCTTATAAGAACAAACAGATGGACCCAGAGCCCCCCCCCCCCCCCCACCCCGCCATCCGTGCTAAAACCAGTCACTGCTCATGCTGGTCATGTGACCTTGAAGCTGCCACTCCAAACACAAAATGTACGGGTCTTATTTATTCCAGAATCATTTCCTCTTCATGATTTATTTTAAATACATACTTTTAAATACATTTCTGAAATCAGGTGAGTGGTGATTTATGCGATGTGGTCTGACATCTGTGGGACGCAGCTTTCTGACATTTTGCAGATTCACTTTTCAGATGGAATGTCTTTTTGTTATTTTTCATCACAATTTCGGGGGGTAAAACTGAAGCGCTACAGATTTCAGACTGCATCGTATTAATGTTGGATACTGACATAGGCTGTGATTGACCTAACCCAGAAGTGGTTATTGGTTGGTGCTGGTCATTAAGAGTCGATGAGATCTCCAGGCTTTGTCAACTCCCGGCCCCCCATTAAAATTCCCATGGGTGCGACCCCATTCTCTCCCACCTTTTAGTTTTAATGTCGCTCAATGGCTGCGAGAGCCAAAAACAATATGGAGAGTAGAGCCTGGACAACTCATCACTCGCCGGTGTAAGGATGTGTCTCCCGTTTCTGTGCTCCCCTTTTGATTGTATTCTCTCTCTCTCTCGCTCCGTGGCGTCAGGTGGGCTCGGTGGTGGCGGTGGGCTGGATCCGCTCCAAGAAGGCGGTGGACTGGCGGCTGTTCAGGAACATCTTCCTGGCCTGGTTCGTCACGGTGCCCGTGGCCGGCCTGTTCAGCGCCGCTGTCATGGCGCTGTTCGTCTACGGCATTCTGCCCTACGTCTGAGGGGCAAGGGAGAGCTGGGTAGAGCGAGGTAGAGAGAAAGAAGGAAAGCCAGAGAAAGGAAGAAAGAGAGAGAGAGAGAGGCAGCGAGAAGAGGCGCAGAAGCGAACCATGGAGCCGGCGTCGGAAAAAAAGAATCAAATGAATAGGACATGGCGGTTAGCTGAGGTAACAAAAACAAAATGGGCGCATCCTTGAGGAAAGGCGGTAGATAGATTCACGACTCGACACGACTCGGTGGTTTGGAGGTTGGATTTTGTCTGATTTGAGGATGAGGATGATGAGGAGGAGGAGGGATGGCTCACATGCTGCCTGGCTCAGTAGTCCAGAAATCCTGACTCGTTCTGAGTTTCCGCTTTGGATTTTTTGGGTTTCGTTTATTTTAAATATATCTATTTATTCTTTTTTTTTTGCGTAAGCACGTGTGTAACCAGTACTCTCATCTTAGCAATCAATCTGCTGTACATAAGACGATAAGTAGAATTTTTTTTCTTCTAACACGTGCTGCGGTGGAAACTAGAAGACCTAACACCGTAATAAAACAAACTGAGTAATAAACACACACACGCACAACACGAGTTAGATTTTGCACACGTGTGTGACTTGCACACTCTGCAGGATCTGTCCCTGTCACTGCTGCCCGCTAACCTAAGCTAATGCAGTTGGGGAGGATCCCAAAAGAATTCTACTTAAATTACTAGCAACCGCGAAAGAGGGAGAGAGAGAGAAAATTATGGAGGGGGAAAAACAACCTGTAAATATTGTAATATTGGGATTATTTTGAGTGTGAATCGTTGTACTGCGGCTTGCTTTACGGTGACAATGCAATAACCTGCTGGCGTGTGGTCAGCCCATCCCCCCCTCCCCATCTCACCCAGGTTAGCCAGGAAGCTATCGCTAGCTGAACCCAGTGCAGAGAATGTCCTCAGTAAGACGACGTGATTCAGATATTTTCTACGCAATACCAGAGCAAAATGAGTTTGCGTCAAAGAAAGAAGTTTTAACGAGAGCCCCTGTATGTTTTTGAAAGATGGATATCATATTTTTTAATGATGTATTATACTGTAATTTGTACTGTAAATACTGTCCTCACCAGTTTTGGGGATTATGTTTGGTTTCTTTTTGTTCTCATGGGAGGGCCTCTCTATCATGTCATATACATGGCTCGTGGCCCTTTGGCAGACAAGGATTTGGACAAAAACGCAGACTTGACCACAATTTAAACGCGGTGAATTGGATCACAGGTGTATTATTTTGTCTTGCCAAGAACACCTGATCTGAAAGCAACACTGAAAGTGGAATTTTATAGGCTCTGCCTTTCAGTGGATCGGGGTCAACAAATAGTTATCTTTTTGTTACCAATCTTGGACATTTAACGTTTAAATGCAACCGTTATTATCAAGGAGTTAAATAGTATTAGGGGACTTAACCACATCTACCTGCTCAAGAAAGCATTGTGTTGCGGTGAGCCACACCATGCCAAAGTGTACCGCGATACCTGTCAATATACACAAGTACGTCAAAATGCCAATCCTCACGTGGAGGATTTCCACAGTAGCCAAAATGCTCAAACTACAGACTGACTAACACACACACACACACACACACACACACACACACACACACACAGTGGACCGTTGAAACAACGATCTGTTTTGACCGTATTTGACCCGTATGCCTTTTGTACTCTTAAGAAACGAGCTAAGTGATGGATGCCATTTCATGCCGTCCAGTATGAGAAAGGCGTCTGATTCTGTCGGCCATCTCTGCCCGTCTGAACTGTGTGGTGCCTCCCCCCCCCCCCCCCCCCCCAAGGGTCTCCTGCAATCCTGACTCTCTCACTTAGCCGTACACTCTGAACAGAGGCTGCCCCTCTCTCCCTGAGAGCTCTTAGGCCCTATTGTATCAGACGCCTGGATCATGTTTCACTTTCTCACACACACACACACACACACACACACACACTCAAACACACATCGTGACACAGACACACACACACACACACATCGTGACACAGACACACACACACACACACACCGCGGCAAATGCCCATTCACAGGTGTAGCCACCGGACATGACGCTAGTGATACCTGGCGCCAATGAGTGTATAGAAGAGGTTAACATATATTTTCATGTGAGTCTAATTAACGCTAATTAAATACGGGCGTAGCAAAACATGACTACTGTGTAAATGTACGTGACTAGATGTAGCCCAGGACGATGCGAAAGTCCCGGCGGGTTAGCATTGATCAGCACCAGCGTATCCAGAGTCATGTGACCTGTAACTGAACAAAAGTCGAAAGCTTTTTTCTGTTTTTGGTTTGTCATGCTTGTGGTGTTTTATTCATTAGGTTTTTTTTTTGTTTGTTTTTAGTTTTGTTTTTTTTTCCCTTCTACTTACTGATGAACAAATCTATGCTTAAGTGGCCACTTGCCTTGTAACATTGTGTTTTACTGTGTGCAAAAAAAAAACAAACGGTAAATGACTAAGTACTGTGGTGTTTACATCGTAACCATATCGTAGTATCTGGGGTAGGTGGGAGGGGGGGGGTTAAATAATTTGCCTAATGATGCCAATGAAAGACAAACTATTAAACATTAATTCTCAAGTGCAAGACAAAATAACCACAAGTGTCTAGAGAAAGAGTGAAGTGACAAATGCTTTTTCTTTTCGGGTTTATATTTTCCTTTGCTTTTTTTATTTTGTTTGTAGTAGTGCTAATCATGGTACCAGTCACTTTGCACTACTACTATACCATGTTAACACTTTTTTTTTTAGTTGTGGGTGCAATTCAATAACGAAGAGAATAGAGAAAATTTCATCAAAACTATATATATTTTTCTACCATATCCGAGTTTTAACCTGGGTGAGCTTTTGGAAGACGTGTGGTTTCGGTAACTGAAGCCCCTTCTTTTGAGAATACAGCTCATTGCAGACTGTGAACACCACCACAACACTCAGCAAATGATCACACCGGGTGGCGAGAGAGAGAGAGAGTGTGTGTGTGTGTGTGTGTGTGTGCGACCATGGCAACGTGTGCCGCGGCGGCACTTAACCCAGCGTGCTCTATTAACCTGTAGACTGTGCTCGCGTGTCGGTTGCCAATAGATCCGAATTTTTAAATTACCATTTTTATTTTTTTGAACTTTTTAGATGAAAACACTTTGTAATTTTGTTTCCCTGTACCGCTTTGATCATGAGCTGTGAGACTGGGGCGACATCCCTTCCGAGAGGTGGACATGATAATTAATAATCTAGGCCTTTATATTGATCTAAGAACGCTCATCATGAGGCCTTTTCACCAGCATCCATTTTCCATCTATCAATCATTCCCCACACCCCCCCCATCCCTCCGAAGGGTTGACCTCAGTCTTATAGCTCATACCTTATTTTCTTCAAGAGCCAGCGTGTTACCCGGGGAGGCGGTGGCGGGGGTTGACTTGCTTTTAGAGGTCATCGTTCCACATTTAAACAGGAGGAGAACGATGTGTGAATGTCACAGGGTGGCGTGTCAGTTATGCAACGGAGGAGCTAAAGGTGTGTATGTGTCACATCACTGCAAGACACTAAGGGAGAGGGTGGCAGAGGGATGGGGAACCATTGACTCATCAAATTTGACTTGTATTGATTAAACGTAGCCTAGTGTACCACACCACCATCTTCTAATGGTGAAACCAAGCCGAAGTACACAAAAGATGGGGCTCTTTGACTCTGTTCGTGTGGGTTCGTGACCGACATGTCAGGGTTAAGTAGTGATTGAATTCAGGCCACCCCTCCACTCCCTAGACACTAGCCTACCAGACGGGGTGATCTCTAAACCCTCATCATGGTCGGAGGTCATTCGTCCGTCACTGTGCTCTGCACACGCCCCCCCATGTCGGTGACACGCTCTTGTCATGCTCCTTCCCCGTTGCATTCTCCAGTCCTGATAGGCCAAAATGGATGTACTGACAGAAGGGGACAGCATCTCTGAATCAATAAGCAAACCCATCAGTGTAAATCAGTTTATATACGCAGGTGGAGCCGCCGCTTAGAGGAGTTGGCTTGCTTCTGCTTGCACTGTAGCCGTACTCGGTTTTAGTTCACCGTGTAGGAGCTGAATGTGCCATTTCTTCCCGTTTCATTTTTATTTTCCCCTCTCCCTGAAGGTGCAACAAAAACAGTTTCTTGTGAAGGTGCAACGCCACTTCCATCTCTTTGGGGTTTGTGTCCACTTTAAACTGTGTCGTGTCTCCCATTACCCGTGGCAACACCACCACCACTTCAGTGTAGTGGAGGAGGCGTCCATTTTGACCTTCACGTAAAAGGTAGCAACACCTAGCAGGGATGTTGTGTGCTGTCTCTAGCTAGTATTCCGGTATGTTTTGTTCTAGAATGTGCTCCTTGGCTGGTCTGCAGGCTTTACTGCTCAGTGTTGTCTCTTTTACTGTTCGCTATTAATCTGTCCAGTCCTCCGATTTAAAGGACAAAAAAAGTACAAAAATAAAAAGACGAAAAAATAGCCTGGGCTTCAGCAAGATCTTGAAGCTCGTCTGATTTGCATATATCGTCCTGTAATGTTTATTTAAATTTTTGTGATGAAATGTCTGCATTTAAACTAATTAAATTATGGGAATTAAAATTACAAAGAATAATTTGATGCTGTCGAGTGGCTTATTTATTGTGTCCTTTTGAGTGTGTGGCTTTTTAACGTCAGTAATGTTTTGACTGAAGATAAAATTTAGCCTCAAAGTGCAGTTTCAGTTTGGCAGGTGTGTCCACCAACTCTAATCAGCTGGTGGACCGGCAGCCAATAAGAAGTCACGCATGCAGTACCACGTGTTTCACCTGCAGAGGGAGTCCTCGAACACACCAAATTGACACGTGACGTTGGGGTTTGTTCTCCAGAATGGATCGCGGCTAATTAACTCATGATTCCATCGAAACTTAACTTCAAACATATTGTAACCGTATTATTTGCAATTAGATATGTCAAACTAAGATAAGACGAGAGAAGGCTAGCCACCAAAAAAAAACGCTGTTCAGGTTTCTGCAGTAAATTATTTTGCCCCAGTTAAATACTCACTAAATCGATCTAAATACACCGCGGTGAAGTTGGCTTGACGTTTGATATAAATCCTCATATCGAATGTAAATGCATTCCATATAAAACTAACGTCATCCCTGAATATGGTATTCATCCATTTCCAGAAGAAATTTACTTTTAAACAATAGGCCTACTAGTTTGTCAGATTGAGGTAAAATCATAGTCTGTAAAACACTGATACATTTTTTGGATAAATGTCAACATATTTGAAAGCTAATTCAGTAATGACATCAATTATGAAATAAAAGAAAACAATATACCCAGAAACGTGACGCGTTCCAAGCCACTGATTCGGTCGTTGTATTTCTCTACAAGTAGTCTCGCGAGAGGATGGCAAATATCGCGAGTTTTGTACGAACTCTGACGCCAAAGAGCAGAGCTGCATGCTGGCAACCAACTTTAGATCTCGTCACGTCGAAGTTTGTCGTGACGTCATGCCTCCGTTCTGTTAAGATGTATAAAGGCCTTGCCTACATTTATATTATCCGTTATGGTTGTGCTGTCAACTTTAATCCAAAGTACCTTTTGAGTTATTTCATCACTACAGATAAATACAATTACAACCTATTTCAATATTTCTAAGATATGGTAAAATAGATCAAATATGATCAGTGTGTATGCACACGTGTTCCTCCTGCTACATAGCAGTAGGCACAACTAGTAACAAATAAAACATGATTCCATACACTCAGGATTGTTCGTTAATTTCCATCCAAAACATGTTTATTGTCCTCCAACTTGAAAGGTGTACCCTGTCATTTGGCTCGTTCCCCAGGCCAAACACAACATTGCATTTCTTAAGGTAGCAGTAGAGGCGTACAAAGGTGGGGTTGTTTTTTTTACTTGGAAATGAATGGAAAGAGCATACAGGATTCTCTCCATTAAGTCACGTTTAATTATCTTTGCATTCATGAGCAATGGAGAGAGGGTTAATTTCAGATCACAGGAAGCTGGAGACTAGCATCTGGTCTTAAGAAAGAAAAACAAAAACAAAACTGAAAAAAGTACTGAATCACAACCAGGTTGTTGCTCCTTCCAAGTTATAGAAGGCCTGAAAACAGTCACACTGAAGGAGATTTATGTTTATGTACTACAGGTCTCCCATCTGCCTTGGGTGTTTAATTGCCTTTTTTTTTTTTAAGCATTTGTAGTGTATACTGTGTATGTGTGTGTGTGAATATGCAATTCAAAAATGTGCCCAACAGCTGATACAAAGCAAGGTCGCCTGACCAAATACATAAGTCACAGGACAGGGACTTGATATGACTGAAACCACACTCGACCAGCAGTCCAAGTGTGTGTGTGTGTGAGTGTGTGTGTGTGAGAGAGGCAGAATTGTCACTGATGTGGCCTCCAACACCTTAAAAGATCTACGGTTGCTTGGGCGGGTTAACGAGCGGAGCGAGGCCCCTCCTGTCCGGTGACGGTTAAGAATGGGCACAGGGTGATTTAAGCACATGCTGACGTTTTGGTAAAACCAACCAACCAAGCATTTCTTTTATTAATAACTATAAATACACAGCATGTTTTTTGTTTTGTTTTGTTTTTTTTGTTGGTGGGAGGTCATCTTGTCTCCCTCCCTCCACCCCCCAGGTGAGTATGTGTGTGTGTGTGTGATCCGTCGCTTGGCTTGACTCAACTCACTCATCTGCTGGAGGAAACATGGGTTACGTGGAATTGATTATCAACATTTCATATAGATTTTCTATAATATATTCATATATTGTAAAAATTTTCTCCCCGACCCTCCTCCTCCTCTCTCGAACGCGCTCACCCTCTTCGCTGACACACACACACTTTGAAACACATTCTCACGTCTCGCTACTTGTGTAAGTCAATGCACACAAACGTAATAAAAGTGTGTGTGTGTGTGTGGAGAGAGGGTTTGGGGGGTGAACTGGGAGCGACAGCGGAAATGACAATCACTGAGAAAAAAAAAAAGCATTAAAGAGCCGCAGTCTTTTTTTTTTTTAATATATCTTCCATTGACAGTTGGTCAAACACGCCGGCCGGCCAGTTACAATGGTCGTTTGGGGTGTGGGCGGGGGGAGGTTGGGGTCAGGGGGTCCAGGGTGGTTGGGGTTCTGGAGCGAGAGAATTTCCAGCGGCCATGTCATCAAAGTGGCGGGGCAGGGGGCTCTTTCTTGGTCGTGGGGGTCTTCGTCGTGCTTTTCGACGTCTTGGTGGCAGCGGCGGCAGCGGGCGATGCCTCCTTCAGGTTGAGGTTCTCCAGCGCCACGTCCAGGGTCATGACCTCCACACAGCCCATGGCCTGGAAGTCGCTGAAGTTCCGCAAGGGCCCGCCGTGGCCCTGACCGTGGTGGTGGTGGTGGTGGTGGTGGCCGTGGTGGTGTTGGTGGTGGCCTCCGCCGCCGTCCTCCTCCTCGTCCTCGGAGGAGGAGGAGGCAGAGGCGTTCTGGTCGGGCAGCAGCGTGGACAGCAGCAGCTCCGTCACAAACAGGCTCCGGTCCGCCCACTGGGCCTCGCACGCCTGCCGCTCCGCCTCCGAGAGCCGCGGTTCGCTCAGCCTGGTGAAGGGGAGGAGGGAGGGAGGGAGGCGAGGAGGGAGGGAGGGGAGGAGACGGAGAGAAGATTCAAAACAAGGATGATGGCAGGATCGTAGCAGGGTAGACATCTCTCGCTACTCCATTGTTAACTTATTGTACATATCTCAGGTTATATCTCTTTACAATTCTCTTTACATCCCGACAGCAATGGATAAATTAAATGCTCCGACCACGACGTCCAATCGTTTCATTTAGGACGAATGAAATGATTGGATGGCCTGCTTGCCTGCTTGCCTGCCTGTCTACTTACCTTACCTGCCTACTCTAGCTTTTTCTGCTGGGAGTTTGAGCGGACCCACCTGCTGAGTAGGAACTGGGAGCTGTGCGTGGCGTGCTGTGCGCTGGGCTCCGGGGGCCCCGGGTTGGCGCTGGGGTTGGTGTGGTTGGCGCCGCCGCCGTTGCCGGGGTTGCCGGCCGAGTTGGTGTTGAGGACGGCGTTGGTGCGCCCGCCACCGCCACCACCCCGCGTGGCATTGCGTGCCGTCTCCAGCTGCTGCCGCGCGGCCTGGGCCTGCTGGCGCTCCAGCTGCAGCTGCATCTGGAGCTGCTGCAGCTGCGAGGCCGAGGGGCCCGAGCTCAGCTGGCCGCCCGCCGAACGACGCACCCCCGACAGCTGGGACAGGAGCTCTGGGGGGCAGGCGGGGAGGGGGAGCGGTTAGCGGGAGAGGGAGAGCCCATATCACTTCAAAATCAATGTCACGATTATTATTACAAACATGATTTCAAACTTACGATGACTGAACGATTGTTCATTTTATGCTTATATATTTTATACTGCCCTCATAGTTTAAGATTTTGGTCGACCAGCCCTAGCGCTCATGAGATCGGTTTAGACGTCAGCATGGAAACCTGTGCTGGAAATGATGATACTATGAATACTATGACAGTAATAATAATAATACTATGATGGTACAAATAATAGTACTATGATGACTGCACTGAAGCGCTAACTGGTTAGTTAGTGCATCAACACACCGGTGTCCCAGCTAGTCAGCTAGCCGCACCCCGCTCCTATTTGCTTCACTTTCAAATCTGTAGTGTTTGTGTCCACAACATTTCGCTGCACTGAGCAACAAGCAAAACTTGGCCGGTCCCTCGCAGTGACAGAGTCCCTTTGTGATCTCCCAAGAACCCAATATTCAGGTCAATCCACCCCGGCCATTAAGGCCTCCGGGGGCATTGTCTGGTGGTGTCGTTGTTTGTCAGGCGCGACTGGAACAGGGCCACTCGTTAGAACACAGCTGGAGTTGACATCGCAGGACTGCGGGCCACTGAACCGGTTTATAATTGGGAACAGAATAAACAAGGCATCGCTATAGCAACACGGCTACCCACACATTGTGTTACAACTTCTGAGAGTCAAAACTGCGTACTGGTGCGTAGGCCGTGGAAAGGGAGGCATATTAACCGTGGAGGATATTAAAACACACAGGCCAGGACGCATACGCCTCTCTCCCAGTAAAACAAACCTCCAAAAATAAAAAAAAATAAAATTGCATGCTCCAAGTTGTGCCGTTCAAAATACATTTCAAAATGGTATTTTCACGTTTTAACAATCGCGGTCCTGTGATGGCCGAGCTTATTTACATTCTTTCAGAGCATTTCCATTTTTTATGAGCCACAGAGGGCTGTGTGGTCGGCTGCCATAAGAGGCCTCCTGTGTATAGGAACCAGGCCGTCTACGCAGGAGCACTAATGCTCTACAGCAGCAGCCATGCAGCTCCCCTGGAGGGTACAATGGACCACTGCAGTGACCCGCGGTGCAGACAGGAGGACCATTACAACCGCCACGCTAACCTCCAGCATTATGAACTGATTGATGACAACGTACTATCGTATATTATGTGATGTGTGTTTAGGACACGTGTGTATGTGTGTGTGTTTCTCTCAGACCTGCTATGGGATCCATGGCCTCTCTGCTGTAGTTGGAGCCCTGCGAGGAGCTCTGGTTGCTGGAGAGCCCCCCGGTGGTGCTGCTGGTGAAGTGCATGTTGGAGCGCCGGCCCCGGGGTCCGCCCAGGCCGCGGCCGGGATGGAACATCCTCCTCACGTGCCGCACCCCGCTCGACTCGTCGTGCAGGCTTGCGGTTAAGGAAAAAACAAGAACTACTCCTCCCAGGGTGCAACAGGGTTAAGGGGCTGGTGAAGCCGATAGCCTATTGGCCTGTGTGACCCCTCAGACCTTGACGCTGGACTACAATACTCTGTATCAACTCTACTTCCGTATCCTTCATTTTTTTTTTTACATACCATAGGATTTTGTTGACATTGGTGTGTGTGTGAAAAGAAAACTTCCAGCTTCCAGTTGAGGAAAAAAAAAATAAAAACCATCTTGCACTTTGATTCCGAGACACCCTGCACTCGCCATCTGGTTGACTTTGGGCGTCCGTTACAGGAGCACGGCGGTGTAGTAAATATAGTCATCAACACACATTTCACTTCAATAAGAAAGACGCCGTCAAGACATCCACATCTCTGGAGCTGTGGTGGAAGCCAGCTGCTCTGGGCTCCAGGATGTCGCAAAATGTAATTGATTGATGGATGTGGTGTATACGTTAACTAGTAGATGAGCAGGAACTGAGATAACTACAGCTTCCTGTCTCCACCACATGTACTGCAGAGCCACCTCTTCCTGATTTGACAAGTCCTGGTGTATGATTCAGATAATCAATCCTGCGGTTCTGATACTATTGGTAACGTGAACTACGCTACCTGGACCAGACAGACGCAAACCCATGAGGTACTGTTATGCGCAGTTTCGACACAACTCCCAACAGGTACCTTTGAAGAAACGGTACAAATACTCATTTTCATAATTGGCAGGGGCCCGTTGTGCCAGGTTCTAATCTCCGCAATAGATCGCTAGACTTCATTCATGTGTTGAAGATAGCAGCATCATCAAAAACGTAAGAGTAGAAATCAAACAAACAGTAATGCAGTATCCAGCACAGGCTGCGATGCCAATGTCGCATGCTAGCTGCCACCCCACGCATAATAAAACACCCGTAATGCGTGTGAAATGCAGAAGGCCGATGTTAAAAAAAAAAAAAAAGGATATGAGGTCCCTTGGCGCTCTGTGTTCAAGTGTGAGATGAGCAGCAAAGTCGTCTGTTACGTGATTGGGGTCCCCACCGGGCAGGGCTGCACATATGGGACAGATCTGGCAGAAGAGGGAGAGAGAAACACACACACACACACACAGCTGTAACAAGACTCTTGGTAATAGAGGGTGTATAGATCGTGATTGCTCGCTTGCTCTTGTGGTCGTCAACTATCGACTCTTCTGATTAAATACTGGGGACGGTGATTAAATGCTGGGATTGTTAACGACCACTTTGTGTTTCTGAGTCGTACTTTGTTTTTTTACTATAATTGACTCGCAAAACATGCAATCGAGCAAAGCCCTCCGAGGAGTTTTCGATGTGATGACAAACCACCATGTCCCCGCCCTGACAAAATTCTGCTCTTGTTGCAGGAACTTCCCCCAGATTTCTTAATCTGGATTTTGTGGCCGTCTGTCTGACAGACAGACATACATAGTGGCCCTGGCCGGGGTACGTGGGAAGGCGGGCGCCGAGGATTGTGCCACCCACCACTTCTGTGGACGTTTCCGTATGTTCGGCGGCCACGTGCTCCTGCAGCGAGATCTCCGTGTAGCCCATCCTGCCACAGTACGGGCATGTGAAGGCCTGCGGCTGCTCTACTGAGAAGGCTTCTCCACCGTAGTACAGATCTGCAGGGGGGGGCACACACAGGGAAGGTCAGATGGGTCAGGGGGCAACGCTGAAGACGAGGCTCTGGGTGGGTTTTTAAGCCATTCATATACCACCCTGGGTTCTAGGGACAGTTTGGAGAGTACGACCAGCCAGGGTTTGTTTTGAAACACAAAAAAAAACGTTATGCTCTGTGGGAGGCAGACGCACTCCTCATTCCCATTAAAGTTGCATGTTGGTTTTCTTTTCACACATACGCCTTATGACTATGATCTTTAGCTTAATATAAAAAAAACGTTATTCTGCAATACTCTATTCAGAATGGCTGCCCACTGCTCCTGGCTGCCCCTGGAGGGGCAGAAGGATGGGTTAAATGCAGAATGCATTTCCACGGGCCACCCTCCCTGCATGCCCGTGTGTGTGTTTGACGGCCGGCACTTCCCGTTGTTTGACCAATATGTGTGGATTAATAAAGATCTTCTTCTAATGGGGGGAATTCATCTTTAGGCATTATTCGATTCCGTTTCAATGCACATCACCAAAACCTGTCAATACCACTATAGATGTGTCGGTTTGCACACCTTGCAATTGCTGTAGGCACCTCATTACTTTTAGTAAATCAAGAGAATGCTATGAGTGTTTTTTGTGACGAGGCCTCAGCTCGTCAGCTAACTGGTGGGGAAATGCGTCTGCATGTTGAACTGAGAAACCGCTTCACCACTCATTCCTTCTCCGTGGCGACAGCCACAGAGTGTTGGGGTGCACTGGTGAACGGTTGCAACGTACCAAAGTCAACGCGGGTCAGTATGCACTGCATGGGATGCTCTGTGGTGTGTCTCGTTGTCGTGGCTCCGCTCTCATAGCATGACGCGCACAGGTCGTAGTCATAGCAAATCAAACATTTGTACCGTCGTCCGCGAAAGTTGCCTTTCAAACACGCATCACAGCTCACACCTGTAGGCGGACATGGACACGTGACACCACACACACACACACACAAAATTGTGTTATTCAGCATAGTAATCTTTCATTGATGGCTGTGCATATGGAAAAAGCAAACATAATTGAATATATACATGTGTTTACTTAGCCGACAAATGTCATTAATACTCAATGGTCACAGACATACACACATGACATGTTCAGTTGTTTGCTCAGTTGGACCGAGCAAAGAGGAGACATAAGACATTTCTTCCATAGACCACATAAGGGGAAGCTACAGCACACATTTAGTTGGAGTTCTACATCTACTTCCTTATATTCACAGTGTGTTGATATGGCTCCAACATAGACAGTCGTAGACTGTAGGACTCTTATTATTTCTCATGCATGATCCTACTCCCTGTCAACACCAATGACTCAGAAGTAGACAATATATACACATGTGCGTCCATGGACATTAAAACAACGTCGCACTTGCAAAATCAGGAGCTCCTACAACAACAACAACATGGGTTTACACCTTAACAATAAAAAGATATACAGCAGTTCTTGATTGACAACAGTCGTGAAGGGCTGGTTTGTATTGCATGTCAGCAGCAGCCAGAGCAAACTCCCAGCTCACTGACAACTAGTAGTGAGTGAGTTAGTTTGTTAGTGAGTTAGTTTGTTAGAGAGTGAGTTAGTTTGTTAGCCGTGGCAGCAGCAGAGGTGAGCAGCCCTCCACGTTGCAGAAACTAGCCGGGTCTCTTATGCTGATGACAGCTGAGTACAGTCGACAACAACACGGACGTGAGGAAACAGGCCGCGTGGGCCTAACCCCTCATACCGAAACATTCGCCTAGACGCCGCTAGCCGCTTACCGTCCCTTAGCCGTGAGAGCTAACCTGTACTCCACACCCCTGGCAGTCTCTCCGACCCACACGACGCCGGCCTGGACACTCTTTTCAGAAGCCGCGTTTGACAGCAGCGTTGCCGGCACATGACGTGTGTCGCCGACGGCGGACGAGCTCGTCAACAACAAGGTGGGTCACAAGGACGAGGTGGACGGCGTTAACACGGCTACACGTTAGCTCGGCGGGCTACAGCTACACGGCAGCAGCAGGCCGACTATTACCACCATCAGTGTGTGTTGGTCAGTATTGTGATAGTATTGTGATAGTATTATTATTATAGTGCTGACACACCCGCGCATCAAAGCGGATACTTGACGCCTCGTGTCACCTCCGAGGACCGCCGGTTTACGAACACAATCATACGCGCCGCTGCGGCCGCCATACTGTGGGCCGTAGCAGCGGGACCGCCGTAGACACCCAGCCCTTAGCGCGCTAACGCTAGTAGCACGCTAGCTCCCCGCGAACGCGAACGCTCCGCTCACGGCGACGCTATTAGCCGCCGTCTAACAAAACGCCCGCTGCGCACCTCGACTCGTTCCGTTGCAAAAACAACGACGCGCTGGATTACCTTCATGACGGGACATCCTACGGGCACTGCGGCGGGCCCTCGTCCGGGCTCCCTGATGGCGTGCAAAACAGTGTAATAATGATGATGATGTTGGCTAGGGAAAAGAGAAGCCGGGGATGGCTGGCTGTCCCTGGCTGCTTCCCTCATGAAGGATCCGGTCCCCCCTCCCCCCCCCCCCGCCGCCGCCGCCGCCTCCTCCCCTCCCCTCCCCTCCCCCCGCCTCCTGCTGTGTCACTGTCCGCAGCACTGACGCGCCCTGGACACTAGAGGGAGCTGTCGCCCGCTTTTTTCTTTTTCTTTGACCGATTAAACCCGTAAACCTATAGCTTATGCTTTAGTACTGACTGCACTTTCTGTTTATAATGTAGTATATTTGGCACATCTGGCTCGATGTTAACTGCATTTAATTGTCTTAGTACCCTGCACAATGACAATAAAGTTTAATCTAATCTAATCCAAATAATATATTGTATGTACATAAAGAGTTATTCAAAGGCCGCAGTAGTTTCAATCTCTTCTCAAGATGACATGAAAAATGTGTTCCCAGCTAACCTGCAATTCCTTCATGCACATACTTTAAATAGAGCAGAGAGCAAGAGCAAACCACAGTATATGGAACAAACCACATGTGGCGATTACAACACCGATGTGCAAAGAACGATATGTAAAATGTAATGTAAGACAAAATGTTACTTGAACATGCTACATTTCACACCACCTTGCAGTAATTGACTTATTGATGGAATCTCTATGGGACAGACGCTGAACAGAAGTGAGAGCAGTGAGCAGACTCAAGGCATTCTCCCTCCTCTAAACCTCTTGGCTCATTGAGTAGTGCAGATAAGCCCACACGATTGTCTCAGCATTAAACAGTACCCCATTGTTGCCTCTGCCAAGCAAGCCTTAGCAGACAACATTGGGACAAGTCTTCGCTCTGCAGATATAAACACAGACGAAGCCACCTGACTAAAGGTCTTACCGTCCAAACTGTGAAACAAAGTGGCCTCTTTCCTGTCAGTCAGTCAGTCAGTCTCTCAGTCTGTCAGTCTGGCTTTCCTGTATACTAAAGATTATGTATGCATGCACCTGTATGTGAAATCTGTCAGCTATAACCTATAAAAGTACAGAGGCACAGCCTACACACTTCCCCTGAAGACACCACACCACAAATTTTCCTGGAAACACATTTGAGCAGGAGGGAAGTGATTAGCGTTGCTCAAACACAACGGTTTTGATAATGTTGCAAGTATATCGTTTTAAACAAATTTTTATTTCAGCAGATGTAACCACAGCGGCAGCCCCTGCAGCGGAACAGCACCTTCTGGGGAGAACCCAGAGAGCTAAGAGATGCTCGCTCGTTGACTGCTAAATGCATGTACACTTGTCACCCTTATTACAAGCTCTCTGTCAAAGTTAGTTCCTAGTGTTCTTCATTCTTCCAGTAGATGGTTGCAGGTATGCCGTTCATTAGTCTTAGAGGTCATCTTCGAGATATGAAATGTTTTCCTTACATTCAAGCAGAGGGGAACCTTGAATATGAGAAGTCACTTTCATATACTCATCACAAGGCATTGACCAATGTCACACTTACACAGGGGTAGACGGTGTATGGGGGCGATTTGGGCGACGCACTCCCAACTGGGAGAAAGAGGATTTTTTTTCTCTAACCAATTCTATCACAGCAAAAGTAGTTATCAGTGTTCTAGACATATTATCTGTCATTGTCCAATCAGAATCGTCAGATTCAAGTCGTGTTTCAAATGGTCCCGCCTCTCTGGGCGATTTCATTGACGTGGAAAATCGCCCAAGTATTCTCCCATTGACTCTCATGTTAAAACTTTTTTTAACATGACATTTTGTTAACATTTAACAAAATGAGCCTCCAATGCATTTTGAATGAGGATTTTGGGACTCGCCCTAACGCGCTTGCGTCATATGTAACTGAGCAAAGAGAGGGAGGGGATAGCTTCCATCAAGTCACTTGCTACTTTCAAGATGGCTACTAGTGTGTGCAACTCCGTTGTGTCTCTGAAAGAAGTTCCTTTTAGTCGAAGATCCAATTCAGACAAATTGGCATTAAAACAATCAGGACCTCCAAGACCAAATTTAATAATTAAAGAGGTTTAAATACTTGACTTAATATGCTGCCCCTGTCTTTATGTGGTTGCTGGACATATCTTGTGTCCTGTTTAGCTATTTTACATCATACAACATTAGATTCATGTCAATAATTAATTGTGGAGCTACACCATTTTTGTTTATGGAGTTGCCATCTAGTGGACATAAGAAGGACTCTGTATGAGTTAATCATCTAACAACAAATGGCTACTGTCTTGCTTAATGCATGAATGGGTCACCTTAATCATTATCAGAAAAATTGCCCCCCCTGGGATTTTCTTCAGGAGCCGCCACTGCACTTACAGTATACAGTATACAGTACAGTATATACAGTATTACAGTATATTATGTGTGTGTGTATATATACTGCTGGTGCTAGTGCTAGTGTTACTGCTAGTGCTAGTCCGGGTGCTAATTGCTGGTGCTAGTGTTGTTCTAGTGTGTTCTAGTGTGACTGTCTGAGGAAGTATTCTGTGACATTCTGTGAATGTCAAAATACAACAATGTATATTTTATTACATTGATTTATTATTTGTATTGCTCCGCTTCATATTTTTTGTATACTTTATCTTATACAGTTTTCTTTTGTTTTGATTTTTTATAACTTGTTAATATAGTTTTCTATTCTATTTCTATTTCTATTTGTGTTCTTTTATAACTGCGGTCGGCTGTCGGGCGTTTTGCACATAAGAATTTCACTCACTGCTTATACTTGTGTAAACTGTGAAGTGAGAATAAAACACTTGCACCATGATAGCGGGGTGGTGTGACAAAGATTACGATTTATCAAGGCAGCTATGAAAATGAAATGGGGGACAAAATGTAGGTCTAATTGAATACTGTATAATACATATAAACACACGTATGCTTCGAAGTCATATTTAGTTGTCTTTTGCTGAATGTTTAAATAATGGAAAAACAAATGCTTTAGTACTTTGTAATTGAACCTGTGTACAAAAAACATTTGAATTAGGCACAATGATTGAAGGAATACACATTAATAAATGTTAATACATGCTAAATTCTGAATATTTCCTTTTTTAAATGTCAAAAGCACTTCAATTTCAGCACTTGAAACACACTGTATCACTATAACCATGTTTACATGCATTCTACGATTCATGACAGGACACCTGCTTTATTTCGACCTAAGTCCCTATTTAAGTCTCTAATTAAGTGACTGTTTTAATGAACTCTCACTGAGGTTGTGCATCGCTTTGACCAGAGAGAGCTGATAGAAGCACAGACAAACACAAACACAACTGAAGTTTCACTACAGACAAGATGCCATACCACGCTGTTTATGTCAACGTAAAATGACCACAACAATACGCTCGTCCAATTGTCCGTCTAATCCGTGCCTTCCACAATACATGTCCGTCAGCCCTCTTCCGTTTCCATGGGGACAAAAGAATGGAAGAATGGAGTGGTGTTGGCTATTATTTCTTTTGATCTCCGGTATGCCGGGAGGATGCAAAGTGATGCACCTTCTGTTCTGTTCTGTTCATGCACACACACACACACACACACACACACACACACACACACACACACACATAAACTCCTCAAAAAAAGTTCAGAAACGTTATTTCGGTCGATTATTCCTCCCCTTGAATAATACCAATTGGTATTGTATTTTATATCGTTGGAAAGCCTGATTAGTCACCTTTACAACGAGGTACAACTTGTAAGGATCATGCATTCGTGGAATGAGCAACACAGCTAACCGTGTGGGTAGAGGCCCAAAAAAATGTGCCAAAATCCCCTGCAATATTCTTCTGTTTTCTTCGGTATTCACTCTCGTTTTGAGCTTCAAGTGCTGGCAGGTGTATGCCAGTCACAGGTGTGTGTCTGGCACCTGATTGGCACCTAATTGACAGCACTTGTGTGCATGGGTCCTGCAACTTTATTGAGTTTGTTTGTGCTCCAAGCATAAACATGCCACGTTTGTCCCTTCAGGATAAGGCCCGGTCAATAGGGCAAGTGGAAGCTGGTGTTCCGGTACGCAGAGTGGCAGCATTATTTGGTGTCAGCCCTGGTACCATTTCCAAACTTAGGACCAAGGTCCGTGAGACTGGTGAGGTCAAAGACAGACGACGAAGTGGCCGTCCCAGGAAGACAACACCCCAAGAAGACCGGTTCCTCACCCTTGCTTCACTGAGGAACCGTAGGCTTTCTTCCAGAGATTTACAGGCAAGATTTGCACAACGGTACCACAGACAGATCTCTGATCAGACGGTGAGGAACAGACTGCACATGGCCGGTCTTCGTGCTTATAAGGCTGCCAGGAAGCCTGCAATGACTGCCCTTCACAGTCAGGCCCTTTTGCGCTGGTGTCGACAGCACCGACAGTGGAACCTAAGAATGTGGGGCAACGTCATGTTCAGTGATGAATCAAGGTTCTGTCTGCGGAAGCTGGATGGCAGGATCAAAGTATGGAGACGGCGTGGAGAGCGCTATGCAGATTGCTGCACAGATCGCGTGACACCTTTCAATGGGGGCAGTGTCATGGTGTGGGGCGGTATCTCTCTCACAGGCAAAACAGAACTTGTCATCATTGAAGGCAATCTCACTGCAGTGAGATATCGGAATGAGATTCTGGAGCCAGTGGCGAGCAGTGTGACCAGGCTAGTGACCAGCATGAGGAGGAGGTGCCAAGCTGTTGTGACTGCGTATGGATCTTCCACACGCTACTGAGGTCCCTGACAGTGTAAAATGAATAAAGTGTAAAAATGGCCAATATGTGTTGTTTTTTCCTTATTACTGTGGGTGAGTGCAATCATCCAATCCACCAAGCAACTCAAAACGAGAGTGAATACCAACAGAAGAATATTGCAGGGGATTTTGGCACATTTTTTTGGGCCTCTACCCACACGGTTAGCTGTGTTGCTCATTCCACGAATGCATGATCCTTACAAGTTGTACCTCGTTGTAAAGGTGACTAATCAGGCTTTCCAACGATATAAAATACAATACCAATTGGTATTATTAAAGGGGAGGAATAATCGACCGAAATTATGTTTCCAAACTTTTTTTGAGGAGTTTATATATATTTGCTTGATCATGTGCTAAAAATAGAGCATCGTAACACTTTTTGCTTTTTTACACACATTACATGCTCGACTTGATTGGAAAACTACAATTTCAAAGTTGACTGTGACCTGATCTATAATGAAGAATCTATCAACGTCATCATTGACATCAGGTGAGTGATACACAGTACTTTTCCATGTCGTGTTAAGGAGGCAGTGGCCTACGGGCAATCTCATTTGGTTACTGATTGAGTGATAAAGTAGGCCCAACAAACTACAACCAGGTTACTGACTGAGTGATAAAGTACAGGCCCAACGAGCCACAACCAGGTAAAACGGAAGACAGAAGACGAAATGGTATAGCAATAAAGACAAAGGAATGACAGGAAGAAGGCACATTTTGAAACAATACACAATCTTATCCGGTTTTATGTTATGGCCGCCACCACCACGACTTGACCTGAACTAATAATTTTATTCAGCGATTAGGGGAACTAATAAGTTGCTCATAAGAACAGAGGGCAGGTGACACTTCCTGCAGTGTGTGCATGTGTATGTGTACGTGTGTATTTGTGTGTATTTGTGTGCATGTGTGTGTGTACGTGTGTGCATTTGTGTGCATGTGTGCATGTGTGTGCGTGTGTGTACACGTGTGTGTACACGTGTGTGTGTGCATGTGTGTGTGTGCGTGTGTGTACACGTGTGTGTGTGCATGTGTGTGTACACAAACAGTGGTGTTATTGTAGCTGCGCGCGACCTTATTGCGTGAGCGAGCCTATTCTTTATCTCATCAATTGAAAAGACTCCGGATGGCTTGGCACTGCGCCAGACCGAGCTGTTCTAACGCGCTGTTCTATGGAGTGAGGTAACCCCCCCCCCCCCCCCCCCACCCCCACCCCACCCCTCCTCCCTCCTCCATCTCCACGCACACGCACGCACACACGGTTCCTTTTAAATATCCTCATGAACGCGTATGAGGAGAGGAGGCGTGCACGGTTCCCACATGCGACAATGGGACAAGCGGACATGATTATTTGTGTAGAAGGAGGGTTTTCCGTTCGTGTTTACAGTCTATTTGTTCTTTTTGCATCAAAAGAACAGAACAGCGATTCAATCGCCTGTGCAAATACATAAAGAGACATCACATCACCTACAGTTGGCTGTTCTAAACATATTATATCAGGCCTATTTAGTCTGTGTATTTGCTCTTCTTGCCTCATTTGATGAGGAGGATCATACAAACCACGCCGATTTTATCACACAACACACACACAACACACACACGAACACACCCCAAACAGCGGTGGCGCTCAGAGCCTTTTTACTACTACGAGTTCATTCAACGATCGCCACGCCCTCGACGTACAAACGGAGGCTGACCAATGGCGTGCGCGACAGATCAGCCGATGATCAGATGACTGCCAAGGAGCAAGTATTTAAAACTCTAATGAACGTTCACACACACAGTCGGCCCAGTGTAGCACCGACGCGCTCAGCAAACACACACACGTCGCCAACACTACCGTCGTCGTGGTGCGGTTCCAGCTGGATCTCAGTCCAGGTCATTATCTTGCGGACGTATTATTTTTTTGTACCCCCCGTTGGTGTTTAAGACATGATTTACACGATGCTTTCATTTTGGATTTTCATCAATGGGCTAGTGGCGTCTCTTGCTTATGGACACGGAGAAAATGCACTTCTTAAAGGTAAGCTAGCAGTCCATTTTTATATTTCAACTGACAATTTTTTCGGGGGGGGGCGGGTTGTAATTCTGGGAAGACTCCAATGCAGCACAAGAGCGGACTACAATAGGCGCACTATAGATGGTGAATTATCTTCTTATATGGGCATCTTATCTTGCTTATCCTACACTGGCTCACGTTGGACAGTTGCGGACATGGTGGCGGTGGGGTGGATGTTTAAAAGGGGGAACGCCGGGTTTTTTAAATACTGAATACGTGTCCTTGAAATGGATGGGCAACGCCACGTCTGTGTTCATTGCGCGCTTTCCGCTGAATCAGCGCTTTACACGTCGTTCACACGCGGCCGGCAAAAATGCGGCTTTTGTTCTCTGACTCGTTTATGAAGGTCTACGTGGGGTTTAGTATTATTTTTTTTTAATATTACGCCCAGATGCTGTTTATTCTACACGTGGATTCATCGTTTGGTGTGGCTTTAAATGTTTGGTCAATTAAACGTGACGTCCCCACCAGCACCACCATGCCGGCGCTCGGTCGGGTTGGCTCGGTCTGGTGACACCTGGAGCGGCATTTGAGATGGTAATTTATATGCTGGCTGCAGCCGGGAAAATGATCCGAGGAGAGGAGAGAGGAGGGTGGGTTGGGGGGGGTTTCGTGCACTTGCGGTACGGAAGGTGCACATTACATTTGCATCAGCAGTAGCACTGAAACGCCTCCACTTTATTGTTTAAATGTCGGAGAAAAAAATATTTATGAGCCACTCAAACATGCTTTAATTGGGG
This sequence comes from Coryphaenoides rupestris, assembly GCA_002895965.2. Classification (NCBI taxonomy): domain Eukaryota; kingdom Metazoa; phylum Chordata; class Actinopteri; order Gadiformes; family Macrouridae; genus Coryphaenoides; species Coryphaenoides rupestris. The sequence goes on from PIJE02000127.1 coordinate 158,142, forward strand.
GGGGGGCGGGGGGCGTTTACAAAAAATGTCATGAACAACATTTGCTTTCATTCATCATCTGAGTGAAGGCGCTGATGAGGTGCTGGTGGTGGTAGCAGGTGCATTGTTCAGCCCAATTATTGTGTATTAATTCGTCAGCCCCCCCCTCCCTGTGTGTTGTGGTTTCAGATGGGGAAGATGATTCGTTTGAGGACGCTTCCCCGTCCAACGACTCCCTCCACTACCTCGTCAAGTACAATATGCGCAAGAGTGTGGACCTGGAGCAGGACGGCTGCTACCTGCAGGTTGGCAAGAAGAACTCCCTCGACGCGTGTGGCTTCAACGCCACAGCCAAGACGATATTCATCATCCATGGCTGGACGGTAAATGGGGAAAACACAAATCAAACGACACAGCCAGCTTTTTACCGTCTTGTCCAGTGTTGGACAGACGTCATGTAGCTGTATCTCTGGTCATGGAGTGAGTGAATGAATGGTGTGACTGCGGCAGTAGCCGGGGAAGGCTCTGCAAACGACCATCCTTGGGGAAGAAATGGGGAAATGATATGAAAAAAAAATAATTTTATGTTTTTTTTTTTTATGTCCCCAGATGAGCGGGCTGTTTGAGAGCTGGATGCACGACCTGGTCTCGGCCGTCATTCGCCGGGAGACTGAGGCCAACGTGGTCATCGTGGACTGGATCGCTTGGGCCCACCAGCTGTACCCTGACGCCGTGAACCACACCCAGCGCGTGGGCCTCAGCATCGCACACATGCTGAACTGGCTTCAGGTGGGCACCCCCTCCTCCCCCACCACCCTCACCCTTCTCTCACTTATATCTACGTCTGTCCTCCTGTCTTATGGTTTGGGTCAAAACACAAATCATGTTGTGTTGCGTGACATGCTGATCGACTATTGGCAGAGAATTTCAAAGCATCATAGAGATTCTGGCATACGGCAAAATCTGTCCTCACGGCAAGTCAGTCATCCTGTCATTCTGGTGCTAATGGCAGATTCCGTCAGGTTGCAGCTATCAATCTAAAGGTCAAACGTGAGCGTTCTCAAAGGCTGTACAACCGGTTAGACGGCATCCATCAGTAGCACCTCCTGCAGTCATTGCCGGCGTAGTCGCTGCACTGGTGATGCTGGGATAGGTCATTCTCATCATGCTCCATTGCCCCTCCAGGCGTGATTCTCGTGCTAATCATTGGTTTAGCGGTGGTGGGCGTTTGGGGTGCGTTCCAGTACTGTAGACTGTACAAGGTGTTCGCTTACGCCTCGGGCTCCCGTGTGGATTTCGGTCGTTTGAAGATACCGGAGCCTCTGAACTTAATTTGGCAAAAGCTCCCTCCTTGCTTCAACACCTGAAATCATTGCCACGCCCCCTTGCCCTACAGTTACCCATTAATCAGCCCTTGTTGGGCGTAGCAGAGCGTGAAGACTATTTAGCACTGCTGGTATCGTGCCAACGGCTCCATTCAGGAGCCTTGGAAATGGGCCAGGGTGCCAATGGTTGGTCAAGGGTGATTTTTGGGTAATTGGCCACCCGTTTGTCAGCATAAACAATGTTTCATGGCGACAAACTGACAGATGATGGAGGCGCTGTTGCGTGGAGCGACGAGTGACTCGTAATGATCTGCCCTGAGTGGCTGCAGTTTTAGGCCACGAGTGATCTCTAATGGGCTGCGGTCCAGCTCTAGCCTGGCCGCTTGATGGCAGCTGCGCATTTTGACTTATTTTTGTGTTGCTGACAGGATGACCACCAGCTGCCCTTGGACAAGGTGCACCTGATTGGCTACAGCCTCGGAGCACATGTGGCGGGCTACGCAGGGACCAACGTACGGGGGAGCGTCGGCAGGATCACGGGTAGGATATGAACCACAATGTAATGAACATGTTGAGCTTTTGTTAAAAAAGGGTAGCAAATTGAGAGCGTTGAAGTGCTCTGCTAGCAGTAAAGTGTTTAAACATGACTTGTGTTGTTGCCGCAGGTCTTGACCCGGCGGGGCCCATGTTTGAGGGCGTCACGGAGGACAATCGGCTCTCGCCGGACGATGCAGACTTCGTGGACGTCCTGCACACGTACACCCGGGAGGCCTTGGGCGTGAGCATTGGGATCCAGCAGCCAATAGGAGACATCGATATTTACCCCAACGGTGGCGACGTGCAGCCCGGCTGTACCCTCGGCGACGTGCTGGCGGTGGCAGGAAGTGAGTGGCGCTAACTACCGTAGGATGCTAGCAGTCGGACAGTTTTTCTATTGCCATGGGAGCATAGTTTAAACTAATGGCACACCAGCCGTTTGCTGACAGGTTCATTTGTGTCCATTATGGTGGCTGGTGGTTGCTTGTAAAGGACTGCCACTTCACTGTTGTTTAATTTGGCTCCCGTTGCCGGGCAGGAATGAAGTGGTGCTCATTAATCTTTTTCTTTTCCTCCAGATTTCATGGAGGTGATGAAGTGTGAGCACGAGCGTGCCGTGCACCTGTTCGTGGACTCGCTGATGAACAAGGACCACATGAGCTTCGCCTTCCAGTGCACGGGGCCCGACCGCTTCAAGAAGGGCATCTGCCTGAGCTGCCGCAAGAACCGCTGCAACAACATCGGCTACAACGCCAAGAAGATGCGCAAGAGACGCAACAGCAAGATGTACCTGAAGACGCGCGCGGACACACCCTTCGGTGGTGAGTGAAAGTTGTGCAAGAGGGGAAGGGTTTTTACTGGCAGGCGTATCTTTATTGTGTTTTAGTTCTGCATTAGTGATAAAGACTACATAAACTATTGGTACAGTCTTTCTTTCTTTTTTTTTACGATGACTACTGTTGCGCTTTACTGGCACTGAGGTGCACTTGCTTTTTCCTGGATATTTATTTATTAAATTTTTTAAAACCTGGATAACTCATTAACAAGAAATATTGTCTCTACTTTTCAGGTTATCACTACCAGATGAAGATGCACATTTTCAACAGAAAACATTCCGACAACGCAGACCCCACGTTCTACGTCAAGCTGTATGGTTCGCACAACGACACCGAAAACCTCTACGTTGACGTGTGAGTATCTTAAGATCGTTGGCAAACTCTTCTCCCAGCATTTTGTGGCCTTCAATGTTTTAGTTTGCCTCATTTGTCAATGGTTTTGCCAATGGCTGGATTTCCAGAGTGGCTTGGAGTATTTTGGTTTCTGGCAGATCTGACTCCCGCCTGTCCTCTTCCTCCAACCAGGCCTAGCGGTATCGGTCTGAACCTGACCAACACCTTCTTGGTGTTCACAGAGGAGGAGATTGGAGACTTGCTGAACATCACTTTGAACTGGGAAGGGGTTGCGGACTCCTGGAACTCTGTCTGGAAGTCGATCAAGCAGTCCTTCTGGAACAATAACACGGCCACACCGGTGCTGGAAGTACGGCGGATTCGCGTGAAAGCCGGAGAAACTCAGAAAATGTAAGGAAGGACTGTAAGCACGACATCGGACGAGTCTGTCCTTGGCGTTCGACATGGATAAATGTGTTTTATTATTGGGTCTTGTATGTATTTATTTTTTTTTTTTTAATTGAAATCTTTGTCATAGGTTCACCTTCTGTGCTCACGGCAAGACTGAAATTTCACCGGGGGAATCGTTGAGCTTCGGAAAATGTCGCGATGGCTGGGAAGTGAAACGGAAGAAAAGGTACTTTGGAGTTGGACCTGAAGTTACTTGCTACTACCTGATCAAATTCAAACTTGTGCGAATGACTTGTGTCTCCTGCAAAAAGTAAATCAAACCTTTTTTGTTCATTTTGACAGACTGGTTGCGTAAAGACCTCGGCTCTTCCCATGAGCACTGTAGTGTCACGACGGGGACCCAAAATGGAACAGCAAGGAGGACCTCCGTCTCTTTATTTGAGCACTTTTGTCGTGGAGGAAGAAGAGGATGAAGAGGATCAGCCCACTGGCAGGGGCCTGAGTGGCTCCCAGACTCTGAACGCACCAGAATGGTCTCTGGTCATAACATCTCTAGGCAATTTTTTTTTTTTTTTCTTCTCCCCCCACTGTTGCAGCCAGCCAATGGCAGTGAATGCAGGTTGGGTTTTGGTATGGCCTGAGAGAGGGGGGGGGGGTTCCAAGATCGTTCCAAGATCGTTCCTTTGTATGAACTGGTGTCATTGTGGCACTAGTGAAGTTGTGGACATTCACCGGAAATGTAGTCTCTTTACTGTCTTTTTTAAAAATATTTATTTATGCAGGTTAGAACTGCAAGACAATGTGTATTTATCAAAAGCACACTCGATACTGAAGCACATGTTGGCTTTAGTTTTGACCTGCTGTCTGTACGTGTGCAAGTGGTATGAATGAATGTGGGTGACTTGTGACCAAGATGTCGGATGCTTTTTTTTCTGTTGAGTGAGATTATCAAAACACTGTAAATTATGTGAATAGTGCAAGTCTAGTTTTGTGTGTCGGGGGGGGGGGGGGGTTTGTGTATTACATTTTCATAATAAAACTTATTTGTACTAACGTTTGCAATATTGACTTTACTTTCAAAGCACTCAGTCTCCGTAATGCAGAATTAATGAGAAATCTCAGATGATTTTGTGTTCATATTATCTGCACATGGATATGGCACAATGTGTAATGCCTGCCTGGTTCTGTTAGCCCAGTGGCCAACAGAACCAGGCCCACATGCAAACCTCTAAACTGCAGTTGTTGAAGCGCAGGGGGAAGTGGGAGTAACTTGGCAGTGTTGGACAGTTTATTTTTATATATAAACTGACTATAGCTGTAGCTTAGTTCCTTCAGCTATTTGCAGTTGAAGAATTTCGCACTTTAATGTTGAGCTCCCAAGATTTAATTTATAAATGTACGGGTTTAATATAGTGAAGCTCACGTCATCTGGCATTATGCCTCTTCTCAGAATGTGACCACAGTGAGTCAGGGAACGGCTCGTTCAAACTGCTGAGGCAAAAGAATATAGTGGCTTGTCAAAATGAGTGCATTTTCTTTGTGTATAATTACCTCCGTGTTTCTACCGAGACCTGCTAATCCTCTGAGGTAGCTTGTGTTGTAAGTGTCTGGCATGGTGTGCCACAGATGAGCGTGGTATCGGTTGCCTGAAGTGCTTGAGGGGAACTGACTGCACCGGTGTGTGCAGTAAAAAAAAAAAAAAGAGCTGAAGGTGTCTGTTCATTTTAGACCGACTTAAAATTCAGTAATCTGCTTCAATGGAGCTCCTAGCCCATGCCATTGGTTCAGATATTGGGTTGATGTGGGCTAACCGCAACCCCCTCGATCCGTTGGATGGAAGTTCTGTGAAACGTGAAAGAATGAACTCACTGAAACCGTTATGTTTCGCACTTTAGATTCATATCTAGAGATCGGACTCATAATGAAAGTCTGATGGACGAGCGCAGATAAGGGTTCTGTCACTTCATATTTGTTTTCAACCAATCATGTTGCTGGCGGTGATCCTCTGCAAGCACATATAGAACATTTTCACAGAAATTTAGGAGTAACAAGTTGGTTTGTGGTCCAGGCTCTGGAACGGAACCAGCACAAAACCCATAAAATGCAGAAGTGACAGTAATAAGGGTTATGCTGAATGTTCTCAAAGGCTCCATGCATGGCCATAGAAAATGGATGTGATTTAACGGTCCCACATTCAGGGTCACACGCTCGTGTTTAGCAGACGTTTGTTGAAAATCGTGGACCCCCAGCCCACTGTAATTATCTGTGTGTTAGAACAGAAAACCAGAAAGAGTTTCTGATTTTAGTGTCTCGTAGCTCACAACATCACGGAACTCTGTGGCCAATCACCATTTATCACCAAATACGTCATACAATACACTCAGAATAGTATTGATAATATGAATACGTTGAAACATTGTTTGACCCTGAACTTGCTCGGAATACATTTCGGCCCCGGTCCGAAATGTCGAAATGAAAATCCTCTTAAAATGACTCAACTGGAAGCGGCGAGGTTCTGTGACTGATCCACGGGTCAGCCGGCCTCCCAGTCTTAAGCCCTTTACCTCCTCAGTTGTAGGCACCTTGTGATACAGCAGCAGCAGCAGCCCCTGCACCACCACCACTCCCACCACCACCACCACCCCCAGCACCCCCCAGCACCACCCATGTTGGGTATTGGGGCAGGGATAGGCTCTGCTCTGGGCCAGCCTGCAGGTCCACGTGCCACAGATGAAACACTGTTAGGTCCACAACACATGTTCTAAGTGTTGGTGTGTGTGTGTGTGTGTGTGTGTGTGTGTGTGTATGTATGTGTGTGTGTATGTGGTTTCCCAATGGCAAACAAACTGCAACAACTGCTCCCGTGAGTCCCCTGCCACGCCCACCGACGTGACATAGAGGTGGTATTGCAGCCATGCGAGTAATGAATAGAATAGAATAGAATCGAACTTTATTAATCCGAAGGAAATTCTTGTGCCAGGTTGCATAGTACAATAAAACAAGGAAAACAACAGAATGATCAAAATAACAAATATGCAAATGTACAGTTAAAATATACTAATATGTGGGCAAGATAAGATATTCCGACGGCAAAAACAATTTGGCATAAATGAAGTGAAATATTATTGGACAGGACATTGGATGCTAGGGCCAACTTTGGGTGAAGTCACAATCGGCGAGCTGGCTGTACCCGTGTGATGCCAAAAATACCACGTGGAACACTGACTAGTGTCTGGGGTCAAAGGCCGGCAGCCACATGGACTCCTGTGTGTGTTTCCAAGAAGAGATAAAGGAGACCAGTGTGACGGGGGACAGATGCCGACCATCAACGCAGATACGTTCGAGTGTTATGACGCTGAGTGTTGTGGCGCCGATAAGGTTACGTGTTTTGTTTTGGATCGGCGAGGGGACGGAAGTGTCTCAGGTATTTTGTTGACGCTTTAGTTGTCCGTGAATGCACTTGTAGTGAACCCCCTGCAGCAGGTCGAATACTTCCATCAAAGTTTGTGGTCACCACACAATACTGTGAATGGAGTCTTGTTAAAGGATTGTTAAAGGGAATCTTTGCCGACTTGTATCATTTCTATGTGGCCAGTAGATGCAAAGGAACACGGTTTAACTTTCCTCCATGTTCTCAAATTATTGAGTGTGTGTATGTGTGTGTATGTTTGAAGACACACACCAGCCGGTCCAGGGGTGCACCAGAACTGGCCGTCTTCGACAACCGGGCACGTCAGACACACGACACGTTGAGAGCCCCCTTCCCACCTGAATAGAGGGATGCTGCCCCCGGTGGTGGAGAAATGAACTACGGTCCATCCTTTACTTGGAATCAAGTAATTGGTGGACTGCCAGAAGGGGGAAGTGTGTGTACATGTGTGTGTGATGACACAGCCTTCCAGCGTCATCACAGTACTTCCAGAGAATAACAGTGTCGGATGATTCTTGACCTCTTCTTGACCGCCTGCTCGGGTTACGCAGTTGACCTGTGTTACTGTTGCTGTTATTGTCGTTGTTGTTGTTGTTGTTGTTTGAGACACACCTCTAAAGGTGTGTGTATATGGAGTATATAGAGTATAAGTATAACTGTGACGGTCTCGGGTTGTAGGCTCACAGGTAAATCTCCCACCACAGCTGGGGCAATCGCTCCTGCTACCCGCCACTAAATTGGCTTCTCTACTGGGCTCCTCCAATGCCAGGACCCAGGAAGGTGTTGAATGAACCGTTTCTTTAGCAGTAGAGTTGTAGTTGTAAACTATAGACAGAGCAGGAGGAAGATACTGATATCTCAGGGCTCTCCCCTGAGTGTGTGTGTGTGTGTGTGTGTGTGGTGATGGCTGGTTGATCCCGTGTGCATTGATTTTGCCGATGCACCACAGGTGTGCAGCCTCACCCGGCCCCCCAGATTCTGGGGGGCCGGGTGAGGCTGCTTAAACCAGCCACACACAGGCAAACACACGCACACACACACACGCTCCACACAGGCCGAAAACAAATGAGTGTGGATGTCGGTCTGTTTTCCGACCTTTGAACCCCAAGAAGAAGTCTAGCAGTACTGGGGCGGGTCATATTGGCGTGAAATGGTCTCACCTCCACAGTGTTGTAATGTAACGAAGTACAAATACTTCGTTACTGTACTTAAGTAGAATTTTCACGTATCTGTACTTTACTTCGTTATTTATATTTCTGGCAACTTTCACTTTTACTCCACAACATTTCCTAAATAAAATGTATACTTTTACTCCGATACATTTCTCAGTCATTTCTCAAGTCATTTTCTGGTAAGATACTTGTACTTTACTCAAGTATCGCTTTCAAGTACTTTATACAAGACTGCACCTCCACCCCCCCCTTATCACCCCCCCATCCCCAGGCTTTGCTTACAAGGCTGTGAGGATAGAGAGCCGATGGTGGTGTGTTGCCCCCCCACCCCCGCCCACACACACACACACACCCCACCCCAACATCCCCAGCACCGCTGCAACCCCCCCCCCCCCCCCCCCCAAAGGTTGCGCTCCCACCACACCACACAGGACCTCTCTGTTAATGGAACAATAACGGATTCAAACGCTGCCCCTTATAAAACCCATTTCCCGCCAAACAGAGGTTGCGAATTTTGACCGGCGTATTGTAACCCGCGGGACCGCTGGCCGTGGGCCGCCGCGTTCTCGTGGGAAAGGGTCAAGGAATTAGGAGGAATTCAGAAGAAATGCTCGGGTAGGCCGACAGAGACGGAAAATAATCTGCTGAGAATGGGATTTATGTAAGTCTGTTAAATGTAATTAAAGGATACAGTTCGCCCTCACATCACGGCCTGCCTGCTGGTTTAAAGCGCAAGCTTCTTTAGTAGCCGGGCTGAGAGGGGAAAATTGTTCACACACAGCAGAATTGAACTGTGTGTGCCTGTGTGTGTGTGTGCGTGTGTGTGTGTGTGTGCGCTGTGGGATCTGTCACAATGCGCCTGGCGGGAATAAGACTTTTTTCTACAGTGGAGTGGAGTGTTCCTGTAACATCGTGGCGGTGAACTCATGAACAAAGTATTACTTACTCACTGGGTTCTGGAAAACGTAAAATAATACGGAGGGCATATTGCCTAACCACGTCTTCAGCAAACAGACAAAGATAACTAATAAGATAAGATAGAATTGTATTAATCCCGAAGGAAATTCTTGTGCCAGGTTGCATAGCAATACAATAAAACAATAGAGAAATAAACAGTAGAATAATAAAAATAAAATAACAGATTTACAAATTTACGTATAAAAATATAGGTGAAGTATAAAAATATAGGTAAGATAAGATATTTGCCAAACACATGGAGACAGACAGAGAGAGAGAGATAGAGAGAGAGACAGACAGAGAGAGAGAGATAGAGAGCGAGAAAGAATGAGAGGGAGAGAAAGAGTGACAGAGAGTGACAGAGACAGAGAGCAAAAGAGAGAGAGATAGAGACGGAGAGAGAGAGAGAGTAAGAAGTAGAGGAAAAGGCAGATACAGAGAGTGAAGAAAGTGAAGAAATAATAGAGAGAAAAAGCGAGAGTGAAAGAGAGAGAGAGAGAAAGAGGGAAAGAGAGAGAGAGAGAGAGAGAGGTAGAAGAAGAGAGAGGAGTAAGCACATGGGCGTGCGTGCGAGAGAGAGAGAGAGAGAGAGAGAGAGAGCGCTAACATTTTATTTACTTGATCCCAACCCATGCAGTGTGTGTTTGTATAATGTCGTGGAGTTTGGCCCGACAGTTGAACCCCACCTCGGTGCCCACCACCCCTCACCTAGAAAAGCGGACATGTTGCCGCCGCCGCCGCGCGGAGAAAATACCCACCGGGTGCTCGCTCTCGTCCCTCTCTCTCCACGTCGCTGTTTTAAAACAAAGCGCTCCGTTCACGACGCTCACGTGGTGTGGAAGCGCACAAAAAGACGTCTGTCAGCCGTCATCCGTTGAAGGTGAAGCTAATTTACTTTACTACACCATTGATGGGGAAAAAAAAATGACTTGTTGTTGTGTCCCTACTTGGACGCAATAACAAACTCGACAAACATTTGAACACGGCGGGAGAAAAACACGTCACTGCGTCAGAAGGCCTCGCTTAAGGCACGGCTTATTATTTTCAGAAACTGGATAACACCTCTCTAATCTAAATCCCCCAGTTATTTATGACCCCTGGACGAATTAGTTTCATAATACATTGGTCGTTGGAAATAAATCAACAATATAACAATAGAACTATATGCCTAACCATTATTATCATGTTTCAACATTTGAGTCCGCACCAGAGGGAAGCCGTTATTTTGTATAATTGAATTTCATTATTATTCAATTATCAATAAGTAATGAATAAATTGCTGGTGTGTGATACGACAGGAAACTGGGCCAATGCCAGCATTAGGTATTAAGTATTAAGCTTTGAAGTCACATGGCTTTTACTTCATATCGCACTATTTGAAGATTATGTCGCATTTGTGTAGAACAGAAAAGGTGGAAGATGTCTCCCTGACCCTCCCGCATCAAAGCCAGCCGTCGCTTTCCATCAGAACACGGCCGTCCTCGCCGCGGAATCTGGATTTACTGTAAATCTCTGTTAATACCCGCCGCACTGAGTATTACAAAGACATATCTTGTGTACACCACGGAGATATGGAGCGAGAGAGCATGATCATCACAGAGACACAGAGATGGAGAGAGAGAGATAGAGTTTGGGGGTGAGAAGCTGGAATATTTTGGCTTGAAAACCTGTAGACTTGACTTAAGTTAAATATATGAGTAAACTGTGTGTTGTGGCAGTTAGCTGCGGAGGTCGCCTTGCAGCTAGAGAGTTGGCGGTTGGCCCGATTCCCCCGTGCAACATAGACTTTAATCTCAATGTGTTTGACCAATAATGGCTCGATACATACAAACCATCCTGGCTTACGGTTCGAGTCCTGGGGTCGTGGAGCGCGACACCGAACCGTGTCACGCCACCCAATGGAATGGCCGCCTCGTTGGCTGGGACACTTGCGTTTACCTCAGAACAAGCAGAAACACTTTGCTCAAGCTAATAAACTGTCTGAGAAATAGAGGCGTTTGAACGCAACTCGTTTTTCACGTTCAGCTCGTCCTGCGTGACGCTCATACCTTCCAAATTTCGGCTAGTTTCTTTGTATTAAGGACACAAAGAAACAGAACAGGTCTAATGTGCCTGCTGGTCCTGATCCCTTTTCGGCAGAAGTGTGCTCACATTGTACTAGTTAAACAAACACACTCAGGCATCCGTATTTGATGTTGGAGGTGGACATCAGGTTTGGGTGGCGTCTATGCTGTGCTCCATTTATAAATATATATATATATATATATATATATACATTATGTGTCACTACGCACATGCATGTAGTTTGCACACACTGCACATGAACTACAATTTGAACACTTTTGCAATGGTAAATGGATTGCATTTATCATCCAAAAAAAGCTTCACGGTATTGCCTCACATTGACCCATTCATACACCGACGTCAGGTGCAGGTGTCTCACTCAGGGACACATCGACACTGAGCTAGGTGGAGCCCGGGGATTGAACCAACAACCTTCCTGTTGCCAGACAACCGCTCTTACCTCCTGAGCTACTGCCACCCCTCATATCAATCAATCAGTATAGACACAGCATGTGTAGTGCACACACAGACACCAGTGTTTGCACACAGATAGCCGTGTCTGTTTTGCTAGTCACAACGTGTCACCTCTGAGAGGGTAGTTCATCTCATGCAAATGTCATCCATGCAACATGTCTGGAATGGAATGCGTTTCACAACATCAACTCAGGCAGGCACCGAGCGCACGACCATGTGTGGGATTGTCCTTGGGTAGAAAACATCGGGGCGAGCTCTGTCTTGCCGCACAAAATATTATGCAACCTCTCCAGGTGCAAATAGGTGTCCTTCCCCTCAACAGCAACAACAACATACACATAACGACACAGTCACCGCCTCACGCGTCTTACCCTCAAATGCACGTTCTATCGCAGCCCACAGCAGACCCCAGACACTACTGTGACAAGACATACTCCTCGTATGTCCGGTATGTATGTGTTCATTGTTTGACAGGGGAGTCCCCTCTGGCGCAAAACCGACGAAACTGAAACATCATAAGTCGTAACAATGTTGGAATTTTTATTTGCGTTGGAGGAACTTCCCGGAGGAACTAAGTGTGCGCATGTTAGGGGTGACTACTACACAGTGGTACGGCAGCCAAACCAATGAGCTGCAATCCGTGACCAACGTGGCGGATATAAACCAGGATTGGCAAGAGTCACGAAGCCACGTCTGCGTCTGTGACTGGTTAGTTACGCACATAGTATTTCAGAAGCCACCGAGGATTGTAAAGAGAAAGGACGGGGAGGAGGGTAGAGAAGAACACAAACGTGTTGATTGGTCCAGGGCACACTGCCTGATTCTAGGCGGGCCATTGTGATTGGCTGAATGGTATGGTCTCACCTTAAAAGGAGGGTTACTCCAGTTCAATCTCATTCTGAGATTCCGCTGTGTATTGAGTGTGGCTCAGGTCTCATTGTGTGGGTTGCTCTTTGTTCCCTTTGTTGAAGGGTGGGATGGTAGCTCTGTCGTGCTCTTCGGCTTCCGAGCTGAACTCCATTTCTCAATGTTTGATTCCAGAAAATCACATGGCTTTCTCATTCCAGGGACATACTTGGCATACTATATCCATTGTAAAACCTCTACTGGCCAGACATGCATTAAACCGAGGTGCAATGGGTGTATAACACTATATAAGAGTATAACACCTTTAAGTTATTAGTTTGGACTGTAACTAAAATCTGTTTTAAATATCATACTAATTAAATTAACACTAAGCCTCAAATCAGCATTTTAAATTGCATTATAACTCGATGAATCAGGATTCTAAATAACATTCTGCCGAGAATCAGCATTTTAAATTGCATTATAACTCGATGAATCAGGATTCTAAATAACATTCTGCCGAGAATCAGCATTTTAAATTGCATTATAACTCGATGAATCAGGATTCTAAATAACATTCTGCCGAGAATCAGCATTTTAAATTGCATTATAACTAGATGAACCAGGATTCTAAATAACATTCTGCCGAGAATCAGCATTTTAAATTGCATTATAACTCGATGAGTCAGGATTCTAAATAATATTCTGCCGAGAATCAGCATTTTAAATTGCATTATAACTCGATGAATCAGGATTCTAAATAACATTCTGCCGAGAATCAGCATTTTAAATTGCATTATAACTCGATGAGTCAGGATTCTAAATAATATTCTGCCGAGAATCAGCATTTTAAATTGCATTATAACTCGATGAATCAGGATTCTAAATAACATTCTGCCAAGAATCAGCATTTTAAATTGCATTATAACTAGATGAACCAGGATTCTAAATAACATTCTGCCAAGAATCAGCATTTTAAATGAACCAGGATTCTAAATAACATTCTGCCGAGAATCAGCATTTTAAATTGCATTATAACTCGATGAGTCAGGATTCTAAAATAATATTCTGCCGAGAATCAGCATTTTAAATTGCATTATAACTCGATGAATCAGGATTCTAAATAACATTCTGCCGAGAATCAGCATTTTAAATTGCATTATAACTCGATGAGTCAGGATTCTAAATAATATTCTGCCGAGAATCAGCATTTTAAATTGCATTATAACTCGATGAATCAGGATTCTAAATAACATTCTGCCAAGAATCAGCATTTTAAATTGCATTATAACTAGATGAACCAGGATTCTAAATAACAACATAAGTAAAGTTTTATAGTAATGTTCCACCAGCATTCTCAACCACATTCTAGTTAGAATCTGCATTCTAAATTGTATTCAAACCCTCTATCATGATGACACAAGTAGACACACACACATAACACACCCATGCACACACACAGACATGTTGATCCTCAACACAGGTGCACCACAGGGCTGTGTACTTAGCCCACTCCTCTACTCACTGTTCACTTCAAGTTCCTTGGTGTGCATGTCACCGACACATGGACACCGAAGTCAAGACTTTCTATGTTTGTGTGCCAATTTGTTTCCATATCTGGCAATCCCAGCTACTCGTAGAGAATGGTGAATCACACAGACCAAAAAACTAAAACAGACCTTCCGTCCCAGCATGGAAATTTCAAAGGAGAACATACTGGCTGTAGCATTGTTGTCGGAGAAGCCAGCATTTCGTCTCTGATGTTATATCATGATTCAGTACAGTAAATGTGTTACATATAGCGCCTTTAATGAGAGTTTTTACCATCTGGCCATCAGGCTTCTTAACTCACCACTTGCATATCTGCTTCCCATCAACCATGACAGCAACCTCAACCTCACAGGGGTGCTGCTGTGATCGTGACTGGATACCTGGCCACCCCACCAAGGTTGTTATAGTTTTGCATTTTTCATTAGTTTTTATTTTTATTTCGTTTTGACTTTTTGTTTTCAATTTCAGTTTAGTTTTAATTAGTTTTTAAAGCGGGTTTGCTAGTTTAGTTTAGTTTTTATTTTTTGAAAATGCTTAGTTTGAGTTTAGTTTTTATTAGTTTCAGTATTAGTTTTAGTCTTTACCGCGGAACGCAACAGACCGGGGGGGGCCAGTCAGGGAAGCTTCATTTTTTGCTTACAAAACAACATGCTCAAAATGAATAGTAGATACTGTAGTATATACAGTATGTGTGCATTATGTAGGGGTATGGGGAGACAGGGCTGCTGAGCCTGAAGCTGCATCAGGGACAACTGATTTATGATGAATAGCTTGTTAAAAGTTTGCCTGCATTGATTAAATGTCGACTAAAAGAAGAGCGAAATGTAAATACTCAAGCACGCACCCACACATTTGAGACAAGCGCAGTAACACAAAAAAGTAACCAACACAATAGTCATACCATAGAAAATGACTGACAGTAATATGTAGCCTAGGTTATGTAAAAAAAAATGACTTACATGCATGCGTGTTAGTTTTGCTAATGGCGCCGTGTACTTGAACCAACTTTTATTCAAAATAAATATTATATCAGACTCCAAAAGTGACCTGGGCCGCGGCCCCCCTGGTGTCCACGGTCCATATTTGTCAGGGGCGAGATTCAAAAAGGTCAAAAAAAGTCCCCTTGATAAATGTGACACGTGTTGGTAATTTGGGGACAAAGGGGGGAAAGTCAATTTTCAGTTTTTACAGATTATGAAAGTGCAGATTGTAAGCTTTCAACCGATGTGTCATACTTCCTATTTTAATATTGGTACACCTGGAATCCACAAGCAGAGAAAAACCCCTTGAAAGATTTTGAAGCTTTTCACACGTTCACCTTCAGAACAATGGACCTCATTCACGAACATTTTCTTAAGTGTCTTCTTAAATATCTTCTTACGAACTTCGTAAGAACAAACATAAGAAATCTGTCTGCTGAATTTGCATACAGACACGCCCCGCCAGCTCCTTATAAGGGCAACAACAGGACCGCGTGCATACAGAATCATGCCAAAGCGAACAGTGAAAACCGATGGTGCACCGGCCAAACCAGTCACATGTCACATCAACATCATACCAGTAAGATGAGCAGTGGAATGTTTCTCCACTGGCTCTTACAATGTACACACTAAGCAAGGTCAAGAAAATAGAACCAACAATGAAAAATAACAATAGAGAACAAGACGGCTGAGAGCAGATTCAATTGTACAGTTGAGTTAAATACATGAGTAGGCTACTTGTGGATCTTGATAGGGCCTATCATGGGCGTAGAATTTAGTGGGGACGCTGGGGACATGTCCCCACCAATATCCAGCGATATCCACCCCCCCCCCTCCCCATCAGAACCGCGAAGTAATGGAGCCCCCCCAGAGACGCTGACTCGGAGCTCCGCGCCTCACGGGAGCGTAATTGCGCATCCTTGGCGCAATATCTGTGATGTCCACCAATGTCCAAAACAACAATACGTCCTTGGGCCCTATGTATATTATGTATATCATGTATATCATGTATATTATGTATATTATGTATATTATGTATATTATGTATAGTATGCAGGCCCATATGATATATTTTATTTATGGATATTCACATGTTCATTCACAGAATGTAGATGTCAATTCTATTCCCCTATGTCTATATCCACGTGATTGAGTTTAGTGCTTATTTATTTATTCACTGCCATTTGCAGTGTTCGTGTAGTGCTTTTATTTATTTTAGGACATCACGATGCCTCGTAGAATCATGACTATGCATGTGAAACGTAATTGTTAATGATACAAATATTGTCGTATTTATTATTATTATAATTATTTACATCCGAGGATGTCTGTAGAATTGATGTGAACGCAATCACCAATTATTTCTCACAAATTCAGCCCTTAAGAACATGGGCGCACTCCAAATAGGACGATACGAGTGCTTTTCCGTGTTCTTAAATCCTGTTCTTAGCTAAGAACCAATCCCAGATAAGAAAACTTTCTTGAATGGCAAAATTTTCGCAGGAACTTCGTAAGTGGAGTTAAGAAGAAATTTCTTCTTAACTTTTTCTTAACTGCGTTCGTGAATGAGGTCCAATGGGCGGGAACAACTCGTTAACTCCGCCCCCAACCAGCTGCTGGTTCAGCTACATTAGGCTTTTAAGTCTAATGTATTACACCAAAATGTGTATTAAGTTTAAAAAAAAAAATAGCACAATTGTGATGTGTTCACTTTCAAGATCTCGCAAACGTTCATTGTTTATCCTCGAAAAACTGCAGCGAAACAGCGATCCCGCCTTTGTATTTTTTTTGGGGGGGGCGAGACCTTTCTACGCGCTGGGAAATGTAGTTCTTGTAGCTGCGGGGAGGCCAGCGGATGTGACGTGTGTGGTGATGAAAGTCCCAGTGAGTGACGTTCTAGCGGGCTGCCTTTAATTTCAGGGCGGGGCTTGATCGAAACTAAGTAACAAAGCCAATGAAACCGAATATGCTAATCAAACACTTCACACACCACGCCCCCGAAACGGAGGCGCAATAGCGCTTAAAACAAGCCGACTTTACTGACAAATTACGAGTATTTACTGATCCTAAACATGTTGTTTATTTCATTGAGTCAGTTGTTCAACACTTTAACTTTCGTTAAAAAAACGAGAATCCCGACAACAGACCCAAATGACCAGCGCGTGTCACAAATGCTCCACATATTGTATCATCTTCCACTGCAAGTCACGTGCTCTTATTTGCGACACATTCATGGACTCGTCGCTTTCTCCCGACTTTTGCCGCCCTGACACCAGGCGAGGGGCGTGTACTACAAGTGGCTCAGCGGAAGATAGACTGAGGCTATGTATGAAATAAATTGACAAAGACGAAAACTAAAGACATTTTCTCTATAATTTAATTTAATTTTAGTTAGTTTTGTAAAGACACAATACAGTTTCAGTTAGTTATCGTTTTTTTGTAAAGCCTCGTTTTTATTTTTATTTCAGTTAACGAAAATGTTTTTCCACACCTAGTTTTTGTTTTTTCGTTAGTTTTCGTTAACGATAATAACCTTGCACCCCACCTGACGGCTACCAGGTTTGCTCTCCAGCCAGCACTCCATCATAATATTACTATCTCATTTACTATTTGTACTTTGTCATTTACAATTTGTCATGCTTTGTTACCCCTGTTTTTAAATGCCCGTATGACACCCATTGCACTCTGAACCATCCCTGGAAGGAGGGATCCCCCACTCTGAGGTTCCTCCTCGAGATTTCTTCCTTGTTAATTAATGGAGTCGTTTCTTGCCCTTAGTGGGGCTTGGGCTAGGAGGGTGTCATCAATCACGTTTGGCCCATAATAATCTGGCCTGTAAAGCCCTTTGAGACTGTCTTGTGATTCAGGGCTATACAAATAAAATTGAATTGAATTGAATTGAAAAACTCGACACTGCACTGCCTTGGGTCCTCCAAGACGATAAGATGAATGGTTGTCGAGAAAATCGAAGGACATACTTACATACATACATACATACATACAGAGATTCCTCTAATTATAGTGAGATTTCCATCGTGTTTTGTTTTATTAATCGCACTCTGTTGTATTTTTTTGTGTCTTTATGTGTCTAGTTATTGCGACTAGCTACTGCGCTGCCATTTATCCATTTTGTGTTCTGACGGTTGAGCTGACCTGTTTTTCTCGTACAACTCATTTCATGAGCGTCAACCTTGCGTTCACAATGACTCACTGAAGCTGAAACTTAAGTGAATCTGGAGGGAAAGTGATCGGGGATTTTCAAACATCTGGGGGAAAAATCATATCACAAATCTTATTCATTGATTCAAGATTCAAGAACTTTAATTGTCACATACACATAGAGGATATGCAGTGAAATGAAAAAGTGGCGATGCCCAGCGGAATGTGCAACAGAACAAACAACCAAATAATCAAATATCCACACTATTTACAGTCTTTACAGCAAAAGAAGCAACTTTTTTTGTAATATAATTTTTTTTATTAAATAAATAGAAATTCTATTGTCATGGGTGCAGAAACGTCTCTGGGGATGATACAGAGTGGGACAGGTGAGCGGATGAGAGATGGAAAGCCATCAGGTGTTATCATGATGTTGGGTTCAAAGAGTTTCTCTCCAACAATGTCCTGAGACCCAAGCCAACCGTATCTGAAGAGGTGTTAAGATAAGACTTTATTGTCCTTTTTTCCCCACACTATGTCTGCAGTATTCAACATTCCCCACATTTTATACCACACAAGAAAACCCCCACAAAAACAGCATGGCGGTAAGACAATACTAAAGACAACAGCATCTTCAAGGTTGCCTTTGTTCTCATACAGGACTTCCAAGAACCACCTGCCTATACATGTAAATGGACACACACACACACACACACACACACACACAAACCCAATACACTGTACCGCGCTCTACATTTCCAGTCTAAAGACACAAACCTGATCCAAAGTCAGCATGTGTGGGGCAGAGGTGAGGAGAGCTGGGAGTGTGGGGTCGGGTCAGGACCAGAGCAGGTCCTGGGTGCTCTGTGGTCCGGGGTCTGGGTCCAACCCGCTCTGCACGGCCCCGGTCCGGTCCTCCCACTCACTACAAGACAAGCACTCGCTCCCCAAGTGTGTGTTGTGTTGTGTTTTGCTGACAATGGCCGGGCTTCAGGGTTTGTTTGTCTGCACCTAATTACAGAATATTATCTCTCTCTCTTGGGTCATGAAGACGTCTGTCATCTGTTTGGTATTTTGTACATCAATAGAAATCATGACATCATCATGATCATTAAGACTTTCGCTTGTTCAGATTCGTCCAGGTTTATGAGGATGCGGCGAGGAAGTCAAGTGAGGACATCTGAAATGGTCGGTTTGTGGCGGGGTGTGGTGTGTGTGGGTGTGTGTGTCTGTTAGGGGTGTGTGTGTGTGTGGGGGGGGAGGCAGGTGTGACACCCGAAGGACACACACACACACACACACATTCCCACTGGTGCGCCGTGATTGCTGCCCCAGTGCGGGTGCTTGTGAGGTTGTGCTGCAAGGGGAGGAGCCAGAGGGGGAGGAGCCAGAGGAGGAGGAGGACACCGGCGTCTGTGTGGTGTCCAGATGTATGCCACACAAATTTGCCATATGGGCGTGTGTGTGAGTGTGTGTGTGCACATGGATATTAAATTGCATTCCAACCACACAAGCACACACCCCACGCTAACACACCCCGTGACATGAAACGGACGATGCAAAAGCAAACATTACAAACCGTCGGATCCTTCATTCCGGGAATCTTCAGTGGCCCCCGCTGACTGCAGGGCCCCGGTGAGGGACCCTCGGCGTGGCGCCCGGCCCGGGATACCCGAGCTCCGCGGTTGTATTTTCCACCGTCCGCGGCCCCGCTGTTAGTGCTGTGGTCCCGCCATGCAACGCAACCGACGTAACCAACCACGTGACGAGCGTGTGTGTAGTTGGGTGGCTGGTTTTTGGGTGGCAGCCTCACCTCAATAATCATACAATAAAGCCGTTTATTGTAGAACATGGAAATGTTTGGTCAGCAGAGCAGATGGTCACTACGACACTATGTCAGCACTCTCTCTTTGAGAGTGTGTGTGTGTGTTTGTGTGTGTGTGTGTGTGTGGTGATGGCTGGTTTATACCGTGTGCCCTGATTGGCCAATGCACTACAGGTGTGCAGGCCCCACCCCCAGAACCCCAGAGTCTCCTCAGCCTCAGGACTCGGGACCAGGTGAGTCTGCTTAAAACCGGCCACCCACACCACACACACACACACACACACACATACACACACTGTTCCACAATGTGCGGCCACTCAACACACCCCTTTGGTTTAAGTGCTAAAAACAAAGTGAGCACCCCGCGTGATCAGTCCCATGGTGTGTTTCCTGACAGCTGATCAATGAGAGGCCTCGTCTCCGCTATCGGCAACCTCTCGGTTTACACGGAGAGGAAAGGAACACACAGTTGCTCACATAAATATTCCATAACACCCGGCGCGCTGCTGTGACATGTTGACTCAGTAGGACAACTGGTGGCTAACTGTGTTACATCACACTGGACAGAGAGCAGCCTGTTTCCATCTTAACCTTTAGGTATAACCCTTGAAGAAGTCAGAGTAAAGCTATGGAATTAATCCTTTTTTTTGTTGTTGTTTTTTTTGCTCTATACCTAAATTACGTTTTTATTGTGTACCCCAGAACATTACACTCAAACATATAAGGGAAAACTTTTCAAAAGTAGTCAAATATGCTGATTTAGAGGCTAAAGTAGATAGAAGCCTTTTTCTTCCCTTTAAAATTGCGTTGCGTTAATTTACATTGTTAAAGCCCGATTCCAAAGATCTTAGATCTTACACTTGACAGGAATGCCAGTTATTATTCATTCTTTGTAATTCTCTATTGCATCATCATTCTCTCAGACGTCTTAATAACAGGTTAGAGATAACCATCGGTGAATCAAGCCTGTGACTACAACCTTAATTATGTGCAGCCTACTCCAAGTCTAGTTACAGTTACACAAATAGTTTACAATCCAGCCATAGACAAATGTCTTCCAACGCTAGCTACATTTAAAAAGATAAGCATAGCATATTTGCAAAAGGAAAAGTTGACTAATTAACATTAAAATGTAATAAAGATGCATGTTTACAGACATGCCACAAAAAACCCCACAACATTGAAACACTTAGAAGACAACATGGTGACCTATAGTGCTTCATACCCTATGCTATTATAAAAGCCCTAATTATAGCCACAAATATTTGGAAACGTCAACAAACACCAGAGCATTATGACGTGAGAAGCGTGTGTCCCACGCCTTCACCGTTACGTGTCCTTGCTTACATAACGAGAATCACGTGCAAACGCAAAGGAATGCTCTCCGCTGAGACTCTGCAATGGAAGGTAAGGTCGCCAGCGGCACATGTGTGTGTTCGGTAGGGTTGGGTATCGTTTAGATTTTCCCGATACCGGTGCCAAAACGATACTTTTAAAACAGTACCGGTTCCTAAACGGTGCCTGAACCGATACCTTCTTTAAAATAAAGAGCAAACAATAACGTTAAAGAATGTCTTTTTTTTTTATTGCTAAGGCAAAACCATTGAACAATATATTAACTCTTAAAGTAACACTGTTTAAATTAGAATTACAATTAAATACAAAACACTATTAAACTTACTAATAAATATTAAATCAACAAATAACAATTTAACAATAAATAAGTTACAGTACTACTACTAATAATAAATAACAGCAAACAAAGCAAGTGAAAACTACTCTACACTACTCTGCATATTCTACATCCACCTGTGCACACAATCAACAATATTTCCGGGTTTCGGTACCCATCCCGAGTGTTAAAATGATCGGGGGAATTTTAAATGTTGTGTTTTGGGTAAAAGGGAAGAAGCGACATTTGACTCGAGGGAGGTTGGCATGCGGTAGACAGGATCTTCTACAGCGTGCAGGCCTCGCCAGCTGGAGGACGGGCAGAAGATCACGCCACACTGGTCCGCCTATCTGGTAACAGCTCTCTCTCTCTCTCTCTGACTCTCTCTCTCTCTCTGACTCTCTCTCTCTCTCCACACACACACACATGCTCATACACACACACACACACACACACACACTGGAGCCCCAGTTGTGTTCACACCCACTTAACCACCTCCCAACACGCCTTAGCCAGGAGACACGTCACCCTCTCTTTTACAGTTCCATATACAGTACACACTCACTGCACTTTCAAATCTACATGTGTGTGTTTGTGTGTATATGTGTGTGTGGTAAATGTACATTTACATTTAGGGCATTTAGTAAACACTTTTGTCCAAAACGTACATACAATAAGTACATTTGTCTGAAGAGAATGAAGCAACAATATATCGCTGACAGTACAGTACGATTTTAATAGAACAAGTTTCATAATTACTAGGTTAACCTCTTGCTGGTAAACAGCAAGACAGCTAGGATAAGATGCTACACGATGCTATAAGTAATATTTGAAGTGCCAGGATGTACAAGCATAGAAGATCTGAACCCTGGTTAGTGGAGGGGGGGGGTTAGGGGAGAGGCGGTGGGTGGGTAAGGAGGGCAGCTATGCAGTGTCCAGGTGAATTTTGAGTCCCTTGCGGAAGCTGGTGCGCGACTCTGCCATTCTGGCCTCGGCCGAGAGCTCGTTCCACCACTGCAGCATCAATACAGAGAAGAGCCACCAGCCGGCCCTCTGAGCTAGCTGAGCGGATCGCTCGAGCTGGGGGCCGTGGGGTTTGACTGATGCTTGGAGGCAGGTGGGGGCAGTTCCACTGACAGCCCTTTCGGCCAGTACCAATGTCTTAAATGTGATGCAAGCTACTACAGGGAGCCAGTGGAACTCACAGCAGAGAGGGGTCACATGGGAGAACATGGGAGAAGCAGCACTGTGCAGCGTCACGTGTGAGGAAGGGCCAGAGATTTTCGCTGTGCTGTTGCCGTTGCAGCACAGCTGATGGTGCGGTACCACGCAGAGGTTCCTCGTGGTGGTCACTGGTGGCAGGGCCAGAGATTTTTCCGTGTGTGGGATGCACTCTGAAACTGTTCCATTTCAACACGCAGTACCCGCTCTGCAACATTCTTAAACACAAGGCAATATATTCTGCTTATTTAGTAAAGTATGTAAGGTTCACACGCCTGTCTACGTTGAAACACTGAATATATATATCTGTTTATATCAGATATCAGCTGTGAAGGAGGGAGGAGGGTTGGAGGGTGGTGGAGGAGGGAAGAGAACAGAAAACAGTTTCCTGGGGTTGGAGGTGAAAGAGTTGATCTTGGTCAGGTCGACAGTAGAGGTGGAGTCTGAGAGGAGGCAGAGGTAGTGAGAGAGATCATCAGCGGTGTGTGTGTGTGTGTGTGTGTGTGTGTGTGTGTGTGTGTGTGTGTGTGTGTGTGTGTGTGTGTGTGTGTGTGAACCTCACATCACCCGGGTGTCCTTCTGATCTGACAGCTGGAGGCTTTCCATGCCTCGGCAGCAGCGGCAGCAGCAGAGCGTATTGTTGACCCTGAGTATTGTCCTCCGTCTAGTAAATGGGATTGTATTTTCTATCGCCGTCTTCTTCTTCACTTTCAGATTTTCCATGGAGTCCTTGTTTTCACAGACAACAAGCAGGTAATGGTATCCTCGACGAAGCTGAAAAGACGTTGGGAGAAGAAGTGGGCGGAGAATCCAAGGGGAAGTCCGCAGAGGGCCGGCTGCACATGTAACCGTACCCGGGGGGGGCGGTGGAGTATTGTGTGCTGAGGGGGAACAAGATAAGAGACGAGATGGTGATCCAATTAAAGAGGCTTCACTCCCAATCGGAAGGGGACGAGCTTCGCCCCCCCGATGCCCGCATCAAACCTGTCTGCCTACTGCCTGCTCCTTAACGCGTGTCCCAGACAACCGCATGGTGGAACACTCGATCCTGATTGGTCAATAATAACGTCCCAAGGGTGTCCCAAGACTCGACCCTTTTAACTACGCCGAATCAATGCGCTACAAATTCAACATCAAAAAACAACCGTCAGCTGCTGATCCAGATGTGACAACGGGAAAACAATTATGCCCAAACTTAAATGCTCAGTTGACAAGAATGTATGACAATGTGCCTTAATACCTTTACATGCAGCAGAGAGAGAGACATTCACTGTAAGCGTCTGCTGAATGAGAGAAAAGTCATAACATGTCATAACATTTTCCTAAAATAGTTCATTCTAACCCTAACCCTAACCTTTATTAATTCAAATTACATGGCATACTGTATATCGTGACATTTAGTTTTGCAATATTACCGTGCAATATTACCTTTCACCGTCATGAGCAATACTCTTAATATCATACTACGACACACTACGGCAATACTACGTCTCAATATTACCTTGCTATATTAGCTAGCAATATTACCTTTCATCATCATGTGCAACACTACTTCTCAATACCATTACCAATTTATTCTGTTCACTGAATATCTTAATTAGATTTTTTCTTTAGGCTTATTCACAGTACATTTGTCAATGTATTATTTTATTATTCTATTGTTTCTAGTTCTATCTTATCTTATCTTATCTTAGACCGATTGTCCTGGAATTGTTATGCCTTTAAGGACAGGAAAGTGGGTCGGAAGAGAGAGAGAGGGACCGCAGGTAGGAAACCGAACCTGGGTCCCTGACGAGGCGTATGTGGCTGCCCTACGCCCCCCCTCCCACACACACACCCATATACCATTACTAAAATATCAAGCCTCTGAACCAACTGAAAGACGACGCAAAGTCACCATCGTCCACCACCGCTGCTTCCGGGTTGATCTTTACACTCCCCTCCCACCACCCCCCCCCCAAGAGGTTATAATAAGCCGTGCTGCCGCCTCTATCTTTACCTCTGACACTCGCCCAGCAGCGCCTCTCGGGTACATGATATTCTCCGTGAACGCTGCTTGGGTCAGCTGACACCTGGAGTGGCGCACTTCTCCTTATGCCCTCTCGGTTCCCTCCCCCCCTCTCATCTGAGAAGGGGTGGGGGAGACATGCGGATGCGGATATGAATATTGTATTTGTTTCAGGGGTTTTTTTATGGTTTGATTCTATTTCATTGGATGCGCTCCAGTACAGAGTGGAAATGTGCAACAGAACTGTACAGTCAGAGAGTGGTAGGTGGGGATGTGACCTCTTCTGGTCTCTGGTGTGAAGTTATTACCGGACACCGCGGACACTAAACTTCCACTGCAAATAAAACCTATTTAGCAGTGAGTGAGATGGCAGACAGACATTTCCACGCAGGAGTCCGGATTCACGCTGTGCTTGACTGAGCCACTGGTCGTAGCAGCATAGCAGTCAGCAGTCAGCTCATCTAAAATGAGTTGATCTGGCTTGCTTTTTAATTGGTCGCTGTGATGGTGGTAACCATGGTGATGCTATTCAAAGATACGTCACTCCTCTGATGACTTCTTTCAGACGGCCATGGAAATGTGCTCATCCACCACACTGCCTATTAAAGTAAGCTTAGCTCTTATGGGTTTAGGGATGTTGCCAACCGACTATTTTCCTTGTCGACTAGTCTGAGATTTCCTTATCGACTAGTCGACTAGTCTATAACACGACGAAATCCCTCAGAATTAAGCACAATTTAATCTACAAAGGTAAAACATTATCTTTCAAAATATTGTGTGAACTATTTGAAAACATTATTCAACACATTCTCTGCTTACCAAATTATTAGTTGAAATACCACTACATACAGACCGCCAGTTATTATGAACACTGCTGAACATCAAAAGATATCTCCTCAGTGATGAATAAAAGTTAACAAACATTGAAAACGAATTACCACTGGAATTAATGTGTGGCATTTCCAAGCCGTTTATTATGTTTGAAGCATTGAGCAAACATTTAGAAAATAAACAGTCCTACCTACTGTACATGCCAACAGGCATAAAGGGCAGTAAGTACAAAACATCATTACCAATCAATGATCAATGTGATCAACCATCACATTATAAAACAATGGCAACTCACTAAATAAAAGCCAAACATTATTTAAATTGTAAATATTTAAAGCCAACAAAAATAAAATGTGTAGGCCTCACAATCAGCGTCACACACGTAGGAGTGGAGGACGGCTGCTACATACTCCGTGAGAAGCGAGAACTTTGTTCTTGTTCTCGCACCCAGGGCTACAAAGTTCTCGCAGCCCTGACATTTCATACTCCACGAGAACTCAAGTGCAGAACTCAAAGGCCCCGCCCACAGCAGCAAACTTCCGCGCCGGCGGAAAGCGCATTAACCACGCCCACTTCAAAATGACCAATCACACAATAGTTCTCGGACACGACGCGAGAACAAAGTTCGGCCCGAATGAGAACAAGCTGCGAGAACTCCTGACCCAGGGCTGCGAGAACAAAATGACGTCAATGTGGCCCACGAAACAGCATATATAACGTTAAGAACAAAGTAAATCAAAATGAAAGTGCTAATGTTGGTAATACATTTTGCCGGAGACCTTGATGCCAGATCAGCCTCCCCGATATGTGGTCGTGTGTGTGTTGTGTGTGTGTGCGTGTGTACGTGTGTATGGTCACAAAGTAAATGAAAGTGCCAATGTTAATAATTAATTTTGTCTGAGATTTTAATGCCAGATCAGCTTTCCCCATATGTGTGTAAGTGTAGGTTTGTTTGTGTGTGTGTGTGTGTGTGTGTGTGTGCATAGAAACCCCCAAAATAGAAGAACCCATTTCCAGTGTGTGCATGATGGAGTTGGAGGAAGTATACAGAGAGACCGTCCAAAGGATTATCAGGAACCACAATCATGCTTTGTTTAGCTCTGTGTTTGCTTTCATGGGGAATATCGTAGTGGGCTAAGAAATCTCCAGAACGTACAGAAGTGTGTTGTTAGTTATTGGGGTTTTCCAACAGTCTTGTGGTGGTTCTGTAAGCTCTCTAATCATAGTCCCTCGGAAAACGTCATCAACAAAAACAACAACAAGCATGTTTCAGTTTTTTGACTCGCTGTTACTTCATGATCATCTCACCTTGTGTACTTCGCTACCTCTGCGTGTGTTTTCTGGGTAAAAGGTGCAACGGAGCACACTGGATCTCTCGCCAAAGTACACCAAAGCGACCTCTACTCACGACTGCACTTTGACCGTTGGAAATACATCAGACGGTTGGTGTCCCTGGGGAGCCTCGGTCTCCTTGGACCCAGGACAAGCACACAGATTGTTGCTGCCGATGCAGCCGTGCTCTAGGGGTTGCACGACTTCTGATTTTTTCAAGCCGACTTTTCTATCAATAAAGTCGACGTAATGTCGACGCGTCGTTGATGACGTCATCACATACACACGCACGCAAAAAACACAGAGACAGAATGGGCTGTCCAAAAAAAAAAAGAGCATGGTATCCTCTGCGCAAACAGCCGCTCGAAATCGCATAATTTTCCCCCCACCGGCCACCGCATTTGTCCCCCGGTAGGCGTCGACTTGTGGTAGTGACGACGGTAGTGAAGTCATCTCCAGTGGGAGATTACTTCAAATTCCTCCCCCCCAAATTCCTCCCTGGCTCAAAGATTTAAAATATTAAAATATAATAAAGTATTCTCTTTAGGGTTCCAATGATTAATGTGTTAAAAAAAATGGAGAGAGGGTCATTTTGGGGTCATAGTAAAATGTTTGTGCCCATTGTGTCATATCCATAAAAAACTCAATAACAATATGTGGTGTGTGTGTGTGTGGCTGGTTTAAGCAGCCTCACGTGGCCCCGAGTCAGGCTGATTGATTAGAGTCTAGGCGGGGCTGGGTGAGGCTGCACACCTGTGGTGCAGTGGCTACTCATTGCCCACAGGTTGAACCAGCCATCACCCACCACCCACACACGCAGGAGGAGCGCTAGCATGCTCATATCATATCATCCACCCGTGCTGTCCTGCTGTAGCAGTGTGTAGCAGAAGCCACTGCAATATACACAAATAAATCATACATATGTACAAGGCTTTGGTGTGGTGAAAAGTGTTCCTTGACCGTGCATGCAGAGAGGGACATTGCTGCACATTCACATCGGCCCCTGGCTGGACTGTCTCTGAGGTGTCTAGGCTACGTCTCCTGCTGTGTGTGGTGCCAGGCTGCATTCCACTGGGAAGGACATAGATCAGAGAGAGGAGAGAGAGAGAGAGTCATCCTGTCTGCTCCAATTTACTGTCTTAATGTCTTAATGCTGCAGAGTTATCTCTTTACAGTTTCACGTTCACCGACCGAGCGTCCAGGTCCTCATCTGCTGAGCACCTCTAACTCATGGCCGGACCAAATTCAGTTATGTGGTAGTTAGTGTCCCTTTTGCTTCATAATGGCGTTTATTTTCATGACCAGAGTAGTCAATGAAGAGGACGTTAAATCTAAGTCACTCCCGGCACAGTTTTGGCCATAGACTACTGGGAGGCGGCCATTCAATATTCCCGCCCTCAATGTGCCAGATATGGATAAATGCCACTGTTGGTTGCAAAATTCTGCTGAAGATATTGCAAAAATATCAAATAAAGGTCTAGCTGCAGTAGGTTTAAATACCAAAATAGTTTAAATAAATATCACAAAAGTGTCACTTTAAATACCTAAAACATTCCACATTCATATTAAACCATTATAATGTATTTCTGGTTGTAACCATTTATAGTTGAGGGCACTGTAAATATGCAGTGCTGTGAATGGTAACCTGCCACTAAATTGCCTTTGTAACGCATCTGGTTATCAATTGACTGAACCTCCACAATCATTGCTGTGAATTTACTGAGTTTACTGTATTTTTGTGGCAAGAAGATGGTGAAGACAGACAGGAATGTGGTTAAGACAGACATGGAACGTGGGACAGTGAGTGGCTATCGAACCTGGGCCGATACGTAGGCGTACTGCCAATGCCGTTAGCACACACCGGCAGCTCGGCTGACTCACCGAGCTGCCCAACTACTTTCTCATCGTCTCATCGTCAGGGAGAGGATATGACTCCTCCTGAACAATCACAATCACTGTTGGCAGACAACTGCATGTACTGTACTGTACATTGAATACACCGACCTGCGTGTGTGTGGCCTTTTGCATACCAACCCACGCCCGTCCCACCCCACACACACACACACACACATCAGATATTATGATTTGGAAATGTGGAAACATGATTCCGAATAGAATAGAGTCCTTGACACTGTAATAAAACGGTGTCAGATTTTGGTATTCCTGCGAGAGGACGGCGTGTGTGCGTCTTTGAGTTCCGTGATCCGGGCCGCTGGAAAGGAGGGTGACGCACTGAAACTGGACTCCTCTGATGGTGTAAGTCTGACCTTTGTTGGGGGTGGGTGGGGGGGGTGTCTCTAAAAAAAGCAGAAGAGCTGTCGAGATGGCAGATACCTCTGAGAGACCCCCTGTGCTCTCCCCCCCTCCCCTACTCTCCCCCCTTCTCTACCCCTCTACTCCCCCCTCACCTGGGTGCGAGGGGGGAGCACTACCCACACATGCACACACATGCACACACACACACACACACACACACACACACACACACACACACACACACACACACACACACACACACACACATCTCACAAACACCCCCCCCCCCCCACACACACACACACACACACACACGCCTTCTTCTCATTGAGGGTATTGATTTGGGTAAATACCCGAGCATCCCTCTCAGATAGTTCCTTGTTTCCGTGCCAAGCATTCCTGGTCGGGAGCATCTCCACAGGCCTCTTAGTATTCCTCCCAACATGCACCCTGGGGATCAGAATGGCCACTCTATTTGGCACCAATCATGCTGAAGTTCAGCTTCACCAGCACCACACCACCACCAGCACCACAACAACACCCTCAGCCCCCCCCCCCCCCCTCCGTAAGTACCCACATGGTGGCACTGGACACCATCACCATCTCCTCCGGCTCCACAACTCCTCTGGCGTCCGCCAGGTCTCCCGGGCCTGCAATTCCGGAGAACCCGGATACCTAGAAACTAAACCTTTGCGGTCTGAGCTAAAGCCCCCGACCCCCCTCCCACCCCGTTTCCATGGCTGCCTCCAGTCAAAAGGAGGTCCTTTCTGGCCAAGCATGTTTGAGAAGTGCCTGTGAAAAGACGCCTCTGTGTCCGGAGCTCCGGAGCCAAGTGAAATGCAGAATTCCACCGTTGGTGTCTGTGGTGCTGGGGCTGCTGGAGCTGGGTCGCTGGGCCTGTGCCGGGCCAGTGCCAGGCCTGTGCCGGGTGGCTATAGGGAGGGAGAGGTGGGAACACAGAGACAGTAGAGGATCTCTGGGGCTTGAGCTCTGGGGACCCGGGGGGGACCCGAGCCACAGTGAAAGTGAGTGGAGCTTTGCAAGTAGGCAAGTGAACATATGTTCATAAATGAAACACACACACACAAACACAGATACATACATGTTTGAATTGACTCACACACACGCCCACACACCCACACACACCAGAGCACACATATGAGAACCTGTATCTGGCTGTCATTCCGAGTATATATACATACCTAGTGTGTGTATAGTGTGAACTTGAACTCGAGTAGCATTTCCACGTATGACACATTTCATGCTGCCGACACACCCCCAGAAAGAAAAAACGGATGAAGACTTTGAGCACACAATCACACACACGCGCACACACAGCTTCCAACAGTCAAAAAATGACACAGTGGAAAGGAATGTGGGAGTGGCTTTGAACATCATAAATGTTACAGGTAAGGGTGGAAGAATGTTTGTGTGAAAAAAAACAGGTAAAATATGTTATAGGATATAGTATCCAGGTGGTGGAGCAGCGGTGGCCACGACCACCCCCCCCCCCCCCCCCCACAACAAAAATAACCAAGGGGGAGGAGTGTGGGAGGATAGATTTCTCCCAGCTCCCGACTCTGGAATACCTGGAGCGAACACACCTGGGTAATTAAGTCTAGCAGTTTACACACCCTCAACAAACACATGGCCTCCCGCATCTCACTCCCTGGCCTCTGTGTGTGTGTGTGTGTGTGTGTGTGTGTGTGTGTGTGTGTGTGTGTGTGTGTGTGTGTGTGTGTGTGTGTGTGTGTGTGTGTGTCCAGGTTAGCGTTCCCCCTGTTAGTCCCTGGATCAAGGACCCTTTAGCAAGAACTCTTACCTGTTAAAGGTACTATAAGTAAGAATCAGTGCATTCTGAGCTCCGTGCGTTGAGACAATAACAATCAGAAACTAATGTAAGTTGTAGCAGGTTGGGGTTGAAGTTAAAATCTGAGAGCTTCCCTGACTCTCTGTTGCTTTTGGGCTGATTTCTCTTATATATGAATCGGGTCGGATTTTGCAGAAAATGGAAAGAAGTGACATGTAAGCGTGGATAATTAAAATATATATATATTTCATAGCTTTTTTAAATGTGTACAAGGTTTCATTATGATTAGAACTAATATTAGTTTCTGATTGTCATTGCCTCAACCCAGGGAGCTCAGAATGCACTGATTCTTACTTATAGTACCTTTAATCATTCATCATCAAACAATAACAGAGGACCTGAGTCTTATTTGGTGGAGCGTGACTCTCTACAAAAGTGCTACTTGACTGTGTCCTACTGTATGTTCAACTCATTTACATTTAGGGCATTTAGCAGACACTTTTGCCCAAAGTGTCTTACAGTGAGTTAATTTGTCCAAAGAGAGTAAAGTGTGATCATAGCATCAATATCAATCAATTCCCGCGTCTGGTAACATGGGAGTGGAAGTAAGCGCAGCAGTAACGCGAAAAAAGGTTAAAAAAACTATGTTCTGTTCATGTTCATTTTTACAGATCTATACCAATGGCCAGATGGTTGCCTATGGTTGTTCATGTTTACAGGTTCATACAATTGGCCAGATAATGGTTTCACATAAAGCCATACAATCTAGCCGCACCTCATCATTCTGGCTTGGTCTTTAATGTGTAAAGCCAAGATGCACTGCCACTGACCACATTAGGTCAAACCTCAATTGTTTAGTCACTTTGGGACATGGAAATTTTGCTTTTATGAAGAAGCACTTAGGTGGTATCCTAAATACCAGAAATGGTAGATCTAAAGATCCAATTCTCAACTATTTTACTTGTTATTGCCATGCTGTGTTTTTTTATTTATTGTTGAAAGTCTGCACTTTCCTTTACACTTTAAGATAATTTGACTGCACTATCTTGTTGTATGTTTGTTGTAAAGGTTGTGAAAGCTCTTGATCCTCTTGATCCTTGGTCAGTTAATAAATACTTGACTTAATATGCTGCCCCTGTCTTTATGTGGTTGCTGGACATATCTTGTGTCCTGTTTAGCTATTTTACATCATACAACATTAGATTCATGTACATAATTAATTGTGGAGCTACACCATTTTTGTTTATGGAGTTGCCATCTAGTGGACATAAGAAGGACAACAAATCTGTATGAGTTAATCATCTAACAACAAATTGATACTGTCTTGCTTAATGCACCTATTGAATGGGTCACCTTAATCATTATCAGAAAAATTGCCCCCCCTGAGATTTTCTTCAGGAGCCACCACTGTACAATAAATATCAGATACTTTAAGACTTTTACTCAAGTACATTTCTAAAAGGTGACTTTAACTTCTACCAAAGTCATTTTCTGGTAAGATACTTGTACTTTTACTCAAGTATCGCTTTCAAGTACTTTATACAAGACTGTCACCAAGTGTACACGTGTTGGTGTTAATAGGTGTGTTATTAGCAGGTGTCTCGCCCCGTGTTTCAGTGTAAAAAGGTCATGTAAATACATGGCGCCAATGGTGAGTGAATAGCCAAGCCCATCAGAAGCGCTGTTTCAATACATCTGTTCTCCTTCCACCAAACTCACGTCCTGAATCTGAAGAAGCACAGAGTGTAGCCATTTTTCCCGGTAAGAGGACCACAAAGATCCCTGTGTATGGATGTGCAGGTCAGCCTTTAGTATGTAACTGTAATACCACTATGCACACAATCGTTCCCTGGTGTGTGGTAGCATTCTTGCAAAAAAAGAAACGGTGAAAAGCTGTGAATTTTTACCACTCTGTTGGCAAAAGCCACTGCTGACTCCGCACCACTGGGCGGCTCCGCTCCTGGCTCTGCACCACGGGAGAGGAGAACCGTTTCCACTCAAACACCTGGGACTCCCCACATTGCTGCAGCTGGGGCCGCAACCACACACACACACACACACACACACACACACACACACACAGACACACACAGACACACAGACACACAGACACACACACACACACACACACACACAGACACACACACACACACAGACACACACACACAGCCGGGACCTGGTAGACCCAGTCTGGACTATGGTGAGCCAATCATAACAATAATCCAGGTACTGGTCAGAGATCATATACAACCCATATTATCCATTGTTCCATTGCCTGCAGAAGTTCTGTCAAAGCGGTCTTACATTCCGCATATTTTACGGGAACCGTACAGTGTATTTAATAAATAGCAGGTGGTAATTGCTCATTTCAATGTGCATGTATTTAACACACACACACACACACACACACCTTTATTGTTTTGGGTTCCCTGGACCCTGATTCTATTCCTTGGCTTCTTCAATATTAGATTACTTGTAAAAAAAAAATGAAAACAACGGAAAAATTTAAAAATATATAAATAAATAAATATATATATATATATATATATATATATAACACTACCACATCCATATCATCCTATGATGTTAGGATGGTGTTAGGTGCGGCATCATTGGAGAAGTTAGACACTTCCAGACACAGAACACTATCGCCCTCTGCTGGACACACTCAACCCTCGCCGCAGACATGTGAATAATAGTCTTTGTACAGCATCTTGTAACTTTTGTTTTCGAAAGGCACTTTATAAATACAGTTTACTTACTTACTTTTATTCTGTCTCACTCCTGTTTCCCCATGTATTCGTATAAGGTACGCAGGTCCCATGGCATAGACACAATTAAGTTAGCCCTACAGTTGGTGTGTATTTTCCTTTCAACGTATAGTGTGTAAACCCTTATTACTACAATGCTGGCGGCCATTTCATTTTTAGTTCATTAAGGCCTAATTAAGTAAATTCAACACATACCGTGATTGAACCTGACGTCGTCGTCATCATCATAAGCGTCCCTTGGCCAACTGACGGCGCCCCGAGGAGGTTCTATGGCTCCGGCGCATGCGCATAATGTAGATATAAACACAAATAACCAAAACATTTAAATAATTAATTACAAATATTCCCATGGCCAGCAAAGCATTTCACCCAAGCGTGGATGAAAATTAGTTACAAAAAAATTTATAAATAAATTTAATTTGATACGCATTGTGTGTATTTCCGGCGTGGTCGGTTTCCGTTCCAAGGATGAGGGGAGCCGGTTGTCAGATTTTCTGCAGATTTTGTCCAGTACTCAGGATTATGTCACACCGGACTCACTCACCGTACTCATTCAATCGTCGCCACAAAACACCAACACGGGATTGCATTTGAGTGAGAGAGAGAGAATTTGCGCGTTTTCAACACAACAGATAATAACGCAGCGCCTACGCGGAGCCATTTGAACGATGCTGCGCTGTAATGAGCCAGCGGAGAGCTGCTATATATACACATTATATACGTACCAGTAAGGACCCGGGCCTGCTTCACACACACACACAGAGCAGAGGTCGTATGTGATGAGAGGGTAGTAGTGTTATTACAATACATTACAATACAATACAATACAATACATCCATGACGATACTCTATTGAGTATTCGGCACGAAGAGGAAGAATAAAGCCGAGACGGACGTAAGTGCTCCTCTGCCCCCCCCAGGCTCCCGCTGCTGTTACTATTGTTCTCCTATTGAGCCGGAGGACGAACAAACACAACACAACACAATTACCTGCCGTGTTACTCGTACACATCCATCCTATTGCAAAAGTATTCGTGTGTGTGTTCGACATGTACAAGAGCGACCGCAGCCTTACTGGGGTTTGTTGTGCGTTGTTTTGCTGCGTTACTATTATTAGTGTTGTGTTTGTGTCACAGTCACTGGTTCGGGGTTGAGGATGATTGACGTGCTAATGTTCAGAAACTTCAGAAAAGATCGAGACTTTGGCTGATTGCCTCATGCACACAGTACAGTCAGTGTGTCGTGTGTGTATAGCATGCATACCGGTGTGTGTACAGTATAGTACAGTACACATACCGGTGTGTGTACTGTACTGTACGGCCTGTACTATTATGTCACCTCGCCTCGCCTGTTCATGCGGTCCCTTTGTCCCCCCCGGTACACCACAGAACCACGAGTGAGCATCTTCCACCACTGAGAACCATGTAAGATGCTTTCATACTCATTCTCTTTGACTCTTTTTTTTTTTTGAGCATCTTCAGAATAATTGAGTTCAGCAGAGTTGTTGTTGAACCTTTGGTACTTTTTTTTTTTTTTTTAAAGGGCGTCTCTGAAACACCGCATTTCAATGCCTGTGGCGGCGGGCGTCCTGCTGGTCGGGGTTCCCTATTCTATCTCCCTGGCGGCCCAGTGGCTCTACGGCTGGCCCAATAAGCCCGGCTGTAGGAAATACATAGAGGCTCTGAAACCAAGGTAACCAAGCATGAAATCGATATATTGGCACAAATAAACAGAAGAAGAAGCCTATTTTGATCTATAGGCCTCATATAACCTCCCCTCTCTGTGATCATTGTCAATGTGTGGTTGTTTCTTACACATGGCGAGCACAGACCACACATTATCATAACAAGACAGACATTATTTCAATAAATGTTTGGTTGTGGACATTGTTTCAATATTGGTTGTTTCATAGGCGAATCTACGGTTTGGCCAGAGCTGTGCTGGAAACACTGAAATACCTACAGTACGGAAAACTTTACTTCCAGTGGAAGTTGTGGTACAAGGATGATGCGAACCGGAAGCATTATGAGAAGGTATGTGGCAATCAGAGAAACCGATAGGATCCTTATAATGATAGCAAGGTATTATAATGTCTACTCTATACCTATATTTGTATTAAATGCCTACCTATAACTATTATGTCTTTGCTTTGCTGCTTGTTCCAGAGGAAAATAATGAACAATTGCCTGTGCCTCTTAAAAATGGTGTGAAAGTTTACACGTGTTTCTTTGAATAACCCCAAAGGGCATCATATTTGGCCGTCGGAGCAACAAGCTGGACCTGTACCACCGTCCCCTGGGGGGCAGGGGGTCCGCGGACACGCCCGCTCCCCTGGTGATCTTCATCTACGGCGGCGCCTGGGGCTCGGGGGACAGGTCCATCTACTGCCTGCTGGCCCGGCGGATGGCTGAGGAGCTGGCCGCCACCGTGGTGTGCCCAGACTACTGCACCTACCCCAAGGTACGGCCGCTCGGAGCCAGTCCACCCGTGCCACTGGGCTCCCACGGGTCCTTGAAATCCTTGACAGTTTGAGAATTTGAGAAGAAAGAAAAATCGAGGCCTTGAGTGTTTTTTTAACATCGACATAAATAGACATGGGTCACTGAAAGTGCTTGAATTTATGCATTTTGTGCAAGAATAGTGTTGCAGTTAGCTCGCTGCTACACGCCATTAACGTGGCTTTTCAGGACACAGGAAGGTGTATTGCAGAGTTTGTAGCAACGTTACTAGTCTACAGCACAATTTAGAAGGGTTCACACATTCACACACAGCCTCTCTCTCTTTTTAATTGTCTTCTGTGAGCTTCTGTATAGCCTGCTAGTTCTCATTCTGAAAACATTAATGAGACAGAGAACTTAGTACAAAATGAGGGGCAGTTCATTTGACAATTAAGAAGCTGCGTGTGTGTGTGTGTGTGTGTGTGTTATTATCAACAAGCGGCAAGGTTCCCTGGTAGCTCTGGGACATTCTGTTCATGCCATCCGGAGTTATTGTATCTTCCATCTGGAACGGAGGTGACCGTCTGGGTCGGTCACCTCCCATATATATATCAATTCTTCTATATAATTAACCTCGATCTGTGTATCAAACCTTGCATTTGAGGGAATTGAGCCTGGAAAGTCTGTGAAAAGTCCTTGAATTTGATGTTCAACAAGTAGTGTAGTGAGAGCCCTGCTTCCATGAAAGAGTCAGAATGAGCTTGAAAACGAGAGGAGGTGGAGGGTGCCTGTCAGAGACGCAATACAGGTTACACAACACTGGTTACTTCATAGGTCCTTCTGCTGCTCTGCCAGAATGAATGTTTAAAGTACTCTCTGCTTCTGTGGCGTTGTATGTAGCTTACTTTATGTTTCATATTGTATGCTGCTGCTGCTGCTGCTGCCGTCTTGGCCAGGCCTCGCTTGTATAAGAGCTGTTTAATCCCAAATGAGTGAAACTAAGCCGATTAAAGAAAAAGTGGCTTAATGGTGTTCTTCGCTAAGAGGGTGAGGCCTCAATACGTCAACATTGTATGTGGAGTACAGCAAATGTACCTTTCTTCTGTACACAATACTGCTTCTATTGGAAACTCTACAATATGCTTATAGCGTGTCATGGCATTGCAGATTCAGTCGTTACTCTGTAGTCAATAGTTTTTGTGATGTGTGATCCTATTTCCTAATATTGATCCATTTTATTTTTCAGGGGAATGTTTTGTGCATGGTCCAAGATATCACCGACTGTTTAGTTTGGGCACGAGAGAACGACAAAAAGTTCAACTTTGACAAAGTAAGTGACTTTATATAACAAACAAAACATAACTTGCAAACCTCCTGAAATTTTTTTTTTGCAAGGAGCAACAAGTCAGTTCTGCGTCTATTACAATCTGTTGTAATTGTGGGGACCAATGACGGTAAAATATAAGGCGAGGATGTGATGTCAAAACGAATATTTCATAAAGTGGAAAGCCAATGCTTTTTTCTTGTTTAATAAGTAACAGAACAAATCAGACCTGAGTATTACCTGGCTTTAAGGTATAGTTATAGTTACTACTACTTGCTTCGTTGTTGGGCTATGCTGATGTTAATGCTAAAGCCTGATTTGTGAGACTATGTAGTGCCAAAGAGCAAACTCTCGCTGTTGCTGAATATGGCCAGGAGGGGCCGCTAGTGTGCTATGCTAGTACATTTGTCTTCCTTGCACCATACCAGGAATATGTCCTGGTATGGTGCAATCATACTTCATGGTCATGGTCCACTGATTGGCTGTGCCGGCTTGTCCTGCAGGACAACATCGTGCTGATTGGTCATTCTGCGGGTGCCCATCTGTCGGCCCTGGCCATCCTCTTCCTCATCGACGGCCGGGACGAGCTCTTCGTCGAGGCAGCCATGCAGCGGGACATCGCCATGGCGATAAGAGGACTCATTGGTGGGTCTCCTGGCTCCTGCTTAAATGTCAGCCGCGGTCGGGCTGTTTTTAAATGAAATAACCCTCAGGCTCGGTGCATTACTGCACGGAGCTTTCATTTTATGAGTCATTGTGTGTGCGTGTGCGTGCATGTGTGCATGCGTGTGTGTGTGTTTTTGCATGGCCGTCTCTGTGACTGTATAACTCTCCTTTTCAATACTCAATGACAGTCTGACATTTGTCGACGGGCATTTTTTTTGTCCATGTCTTTAAACCTTTAAACCAAGGTCTCTCGTATATTCTATATGTCAAATCTTTATACCGGGTATTTGAAAATAAAAAGTCACTTAATACATATGGATGAACGTTCATATTTAAATGTTCAAAAGGATTGCGAGTGTGTGTGCACTATTTCCCACATGGTCCGGTCCAAGCCAGCGATAATCCTTACCCCCAAATCCTCAAACAGGATTTTACGGGCGAAACAGAAAAGGGATAGTTTAACAGCGGCCTTGAACCTTCAGGATACGGCAGTGCTGCTCACTGTTGAGGTTTAACACTTTAAAATCCTTGCATAGTTTGAACGTATGCACATTTGATCACCAACT
This sequence comes from Coryphaenoides rupestris, assembly GCA_002895965.2. Taxonomy (NCBI): domain Eukaryota; kingdom Metazoa; phylum Chordata; class Actinopteri; order Gadiformes; family Macrouridae; genus Coryphaenoides; species Coryphaenoides rupestris. The sequence continues at coordinate 196,915 of PIJE02000127.1, forward strand.
TCTCATTCTTATTTGCTGATAGGTTTGAGCGGTGTGTACAACATCGTGGACCACTACGAGCACGAGCAGATGCGGGCGGTGGAGTACGTGTCCACCATGCACAAGGCCATGAACGGCGTCCACAACTTCCCCTACTACTCACCAGAGCACATCCTCAGCACGTTCAGCCCGGAGCAGCTGGAGAGGTGGGACTGTGCCCTGACTCTGATTTTGCTCATGAACTCGGTGTTGTTTTGTTGTTGTTGTGGTGGTTGCTGACCACCGTCCCGAGTGCACACAGTCCAGTCCTGATAGGCTAGATTTGTTTCTCGTCAGTCAACCAGTCTTAAAATTAAATGGAATGGAATCGAATGAAATGGTCGACGGTAGACAAATACTAAAACGCTGCATTTCATTCATGAGTCACCGGCTGTTTTATAAGCAGCAGACATAAACACTTGTCTGTCTCTTGCCGTGTTGTTTATAGACTGCTGAATGTAGAATTGTCAACGCTCGGGTCAAAATAGCTTTTAAACGGCCCCTATTATACCACCAGGTGTGAGTGTGATTAGTTGTGACGTCACTATGTCATTGTGACATAGTGACGTCACAAGTGGGAGTGTCCACCCAGAAGCATAATGGAAAATAGGCCTACCGGATGGTACAGTCCACTTGGTAGATTGATAGACTGATGTATGATTGATATAAATCATACATCTGTGTGGACATTCCCACTTGTGATGTCACATTATCACAATGCAAATTTTTGCCTGCTTTTAATTGTTCACCACACTCACACCTGGTCGTATAATTGGGGCCGTTTAAAAGCTATTTTGACCCTCGTGTTGACAATTCTACATTCAGTAGTTTATAAATATATAGTGTTTGTCTGATGCTTATAAAACAGCCAGTGAGTCATGAATGAAATACAGCGTTTTAGTATTAATGAGTATTAGTTTTAGTATTATGTGATTTATAAAAGCAAGCATTACAATGGTCGACAACTGTGATAGATAGCCTGCTTTTAACAACGCATTTTAAAGTCGAATGAAACCACGGTCTCTTTCAACTCTGCCAGAATTCCGCCGGTCAGCCTTCTCCACGGAACCAACGACATCATCGTCCCCGCGGAGTCCTCCACCAAGTTCTCCCAGCTCCTCACCTCGATGTCCGTGCGGGCGTCCCTCTACCTGCTGCCCAACATCGACCACACCGAGATCGTCACCGACCTCATGGTGGCCGACCGCCGCTTCTACCACACCGTCTACGGCTGCATCAAGCAGGAGTACAACAAACTCACGGGGGTCTGCTGCTGAGGTCCCCCCCCCCCCCCCCGACCAGAGGGGGCAAACTGCTCACAGCTTCCTGCCGGTCCCACGGCGTCCTCGTTTCATCATTGACTGCGTAGCCTTGCTTGTAGTGTCTACGCACCTAATTTATGATTCCTCAACATGAAAATTCCAGAGTGGATTCTCTGCTGCAACGCACCACATTTTGTTGGGTAATATTGTGTTTCGTATTGAGTTGAATTTAACGGTCAAATGTCACTATGTCCTTCACGAAGGATGTTTTTACCCTGAGCCTTAATGAGTCAATGAATGAATGAATGAATGAATGAATTGTGTCATAGTCATTGAATGAATTGTGTATATAGTTAATATATAAAAACCACTGGTATTAATGCACATAGTATTTATATTATTTAATATTATTAACCTCACTGGATTTGTCATGTGCTCATTTTAAGCACATAACTCCATATCGAATGAAATGTTTTTTGTGTTCTTGTAATGTCTCCTTCCATGTCACCTATTTATTTTGTTGTTTTGGACATTAAATGTTTAAACCCAACAAACAGTGTTTTGTCGTTCATTTATCCTCCAAAACTGTAACTAAAACTTCAACATATTTCCAGTTTGCATGCTCTTATCGGTCCACATTACTGAGATAATGAAGAAAGAGTCCTGAAGAAAGGGTGGCTGTGGCTAGCTGCGTACGCATTAAACCCACACTCTTTATTCAATGCCTCATGCAAGCTAAACCTGTAATTATGATTCCCTGCACACAAGCCAGCTGTTCTCGCTACTCGCACCTCTGAAGAGGAAGATCGCCTCATTGTCTCCCACAGTGCTTTGACTTTGAAATGCAGTCCACCGCAACATTTTGTTCCATCAGGCGCTTAAAAACTTTTTCAACCTCACCACCAAATTCATATGGATGGATGCATCTACTTATCTTATAAAGAAGACAATGCATGTTTTTCTTATAATCCTTTGTAGGTACTGTATAGGACCAATGATCAATGTTCAATGTTATGCTCCAATTTCACAAAAGCACATTCCTCGTTTGTAAAAACTAAGGCAATAAAGTTTATTCTGATTCTGATTCTGATCCTGATATGCAGCACAATAATTAAGGATTATTTGCAAGCACTCTTATGAATGGAATTGATTTCCTTATTGCTTGTACTATACTGTACTTGGCCACCCACACATTCCCTTCAACACAATGTGTTCACTGCGAGCGATGCCTCGTCGTGGCCTATAAAACTGTAGAAGAAGAAAAGTTCCAGTGATGTCGGAAGCGAGCCCTGAGGCACGCCTGCTGAGCTCTCACACACTTGTAAAACTAAATCCTCATGTTTAGTACTCACCTCATGCAACTGCCCCCATCACCTTCAGTCTGGAGAACACTTGCTTTTTTATCTTGTGCCGGTCTTCATCTCTTGGCTGAATATGCTAAATTGCTTGTTTGCATGTGTCGTACACTACTGAATATACATAGTGGTCCACAGAGGATTGATCTGTTGTTTCGCTTGAATATTTGCACTCTTAAACGTAGCTTTAGACTTGGTAAGCAGGCAGGTCTTTGAGTTTATGGATGGTTTGGTTTATACTGATGCAGTATAACATTTATATTCCCAACAACCCTATCCTCAGTATAGGCTGCAGGAATGAGCCAGAATAGCATTTGAGATCTATGTATGTAAGTGAGAACCAATGGAAACAATCTATTGATCCATAGCTTTTTGGGTGTTTTGGGGGAAATAGCATTTATAATTGCTTATTGTTTTCTTCGGGTCCACTGGTGAGAGGCACGACAAACACAGTACATTCATGGAGAGGATGCTCTGGTCCACCCCCACAGAGGAGGTTCTCTGGAGGCTGGTACAGTCTGGCCACCCTCTCCCCCCCATGAAGAGGGTGCTCTCTCTGGTCCACCCCCACAGAGGAGGTTCTCTGGAGGCTGGTACAGTCTGGCCACCCTCTCCCCCCATGAAGAGGGTGCTCTCTCTGGTCCACCCCCACAGAGGAGGTTCTCTGGAGGTTGGTACAGTCTGACCACCCTCTCCCCCCATGAAGAGGGTGCTCTCTCTGGTCCACCCCCACAGAGGAGGCTCTCTGGAGGTTGCCACAGTCTGACCACCCTCTCTCCCCATGAAGAGGGTGCTCTGGTCCACCCCCACAGAGGAGGTTCTCTGGAGGTTGGTACAGTCTGATCCTGAGACACCTGCTTCTATACATCTCCCTCCATCCCATGGCACCGGCAGTATTAACTCCTCACACTTACACTGTACACTGTACTTACACTTACACTCACACTCACATTTATTTTCTAAATGATCTATGATAAATCATGTGTACGTTGAAAGGTATCCTTGTAATGGTTCTATCTTTAACGATGAAGCAAGAATCACACACAACGCAATCTCAATTCACAGCCGTTTGACATTGAACGGGTCGGGGACAAGTGAATGCAAATGCGAATTCTACAGTCTTTCAAAATGTCAGCATAAGCTATGTGCTCTAAACCTTAGAGTGTCTGCCCGTCTCAGGCTAACACTTTTCTCGCCCCAATTCCCTGTCACCCTCACGCTCCACCTCTGTCAGCATCAAGCACCGTCTGTGCTCCCAGGGCCGAGAGAGAAAGAAAGAAAGACAGAAAGAAAGAAAAACATGTCAGGCCACATATAGCTAAAGAGTCAGTCAGACAGCTTGCAGTATATTAAAAACAAGACGAGAAGGCTGCTTTAGGTTTTAGGCTGCTTCTCCCCAGTTCTATTATTTATGTGTTCGGTGTTCATCAATATTGCCATGCTCCTGTCTGTCTTTGTCGTAATCTCCTTCAGGAACCTTACAGAATGGTAAAAGAATAACCTGTTCTTCTTTTTTCTCTCCATAGGTAATTGTAATTGTTGGTAAATACACTGTATTAAATCATCTTTTAATTTAGCTCTAATAATTTCCCCTGGTTAACTATTTTCTAATCTCGGATCCAGAAATCCATCAATGCTAACTCTACAGTCTGATTTGTGAGACAACATAGTTTCTGAAGGCCTTCTTGCCCTCTGCTACCAGCCGTTCCTGCAAGTGCTGAGTACACAGGAGGAGGAGGAGGAGGAGCCTTGTCCCGAACTCTTCGAACTACAAAGTGTTTGAAGTGTTTTACTGAATTAACCCCTACAGCTACAGCATGCACATAATAATGTAATAAACTCAAGATATGATTTACTTAAATGCAATTACTGGCTACTTTGGATGTGTGCAACGCCACCAGTAGTTACCTGCTTGGCAAAAATAATTCTCCCAGTGTAGCATGACATCTCTTTAATTTGTTGTACTAAGACACAACATACAAAATATGTAGCCGTTAGCTATGAGGCCGGTGGATTTATCATTCGAGTGACGTTTACGATTCTGTGCCGAGTAATCGGGCCTTCCTTCAGCAGCTGTTTCTCCTCCCGTCACGGTAGCTCGGCAGAACCCCCTCAGATGTCCAGTCACGGACGGGACGGTACTCGCTGTGTGCAGTTAACAGTTCCCGCTTGTGGGGGGGGGGGGTCAGACAGGTCAACGTACGGCCTCTTCTTCACATGCAGCTGACCAGTGGGGTTTATTGAGAAGAAGGCGTTCAATCTGTTTGGGCAATGGGCCCGAGCATAGGCAGGATGGCCCAGGCCAGAGCTTCTCTGATATGATGTTGCATATTTTTTTGTTTTATTTATAGTATGCAATGTCAATGAACTCAATCAAATGTATGTTGGCTCTTTTCTGAATAATTCCTTCTGCAAGCAAACAAAGCAAACAAATATATTGAAACAATTTCTTAAATACTTTGACAATACATTTGAGCCACTGTCTGTGTGGTAAGGATGCATCCACACAGTAAGTAGCAGTCAATACAAAAGCATTGAAAGAGTGACCATTAAAAAGCCATTCACTCATTCATCATTTGGAACATGAATTTAAATTACAAACCCACCGTGTACAGTACACGCACACACACACACCACACACACACACACACATGAGAGGAGAGGGGGCGGAGTTAAAGGGATCTGCGGCGCAGCTTTTCAGGAGCCGCTGCGTCGCTGGGGTCTCATTGTCGGAGACGAGGCTGGGGCGGCTCTCTCTCTCTCTCTCTCTTAACTTTTAACCTGAGAATAGATCAGCTGAACTCCAAGCTGTAAATAATATGTAACGTCAAGGGCAGTCAGGCGGTGTGTCTTTCTCTGGACACACACACACACACACACACACACGCAACATGGAGTCTCCGGTGACGAGAAACATCCAGAAGAAGTTGTGTCGGTGGTCTCTGCTGCTGTGGTGGTGCTCGCTGGTCCCGGAGGTGACGCTGGGAGGTAAGAGGGACGAACTTTCCTTCCTGCGAACTGCTCAAGATCGGAGTTAAGATGACAGAAACACACATCTGTCTCCTGTTGCTGTGGATGATGTTAGTGTGATTCCAGATGAATCTGTAATCTCTTCTGCTTCTGCTTTGAGTCTCCTCTTCACTTTCACATACTTTCACTGACTCAGGCTACGGCTGCTATTAATATACGCTATAGCCTATATGTCAATGAAATCGTCCTGTGGGGCTTATTATTATTATTATTATTATTATTATATTATTATTAATAATTAATAAATAGGATTATGTAGATGTAGGTGTCAGCAGAGACGGGTACGAGGGGGGCGGGGTGGGGGGGGGGGGGGGGTTATGTATGTAAAGGTTAGATCAGGATCGGCGTCGCCTCTGCTTCTCATGATTCATTCATCCTCATCATCCTCCTCCTCTACCAGGGAATCCATCATTGTGTTGACAATATTGAGAAGCCAATGGCGACATCATGTCATTTTCTATAAGAAAAGATGAGATCTTGTCAATATTTGGCCTTCAGGCTGTCTTGGTTGTATTGCGTCCTTGTCATTGTATTCTTTATCATTGCATAGGCCTGCATGAAAGGCAGTCCATTTGATAACCCTTTTTTAAGCCTTTTTTTTTTTATCACTGAGCATTGCTGATTGAAGGCAGAAAATAGAGCATACATACTCAACCTGTGTTTGAGGAACTGTCTGACAAACCAGAAAAAGAAATAATTCAAAGGGAAAAGTCATACTTGAGAAGACATTTGAAAATAACATTTTCTCTCCAAGCAGCAGCAGCAGCAGCAGCAGCAACATACAGCACATAGTTCCTTACAGACACAGAACTGATGCATTCATTAGTTTGCTTGTTATTATGAGGAAGTGCTTGACAGCCTACATCCCACTTTGACTTTGATTTTGATCCCAACATAGTGGGGTTCATGTGAGGTTCCTCTATCCTGCCTGCAGTCTGAGGAAGGCTTCTTCATCACATTATATTTACCAGGACTCATACCCACCACGTCTTCATTATTCGTATCCGTCGGGATGAATCCAGTGCAGTGTGCACACACACACACACACACATCCATCCATCCATACATATATATATATATACACACACATAGTGACAATGGTTGCACCTGACTGCGTTCCTCAGCGTGGGTATTTCACCCGTCTTATGAAACGCGTTCTGAAAGACGGCCTGGCTGGCTGGCTGGCTGGCTGGCTGGCTGGCTGACTGGTGCGCTGACACGCCGATCACTGAGCCTCAACAATGGATGTGGGATAGAGTTGCAGGCCGGGCTGTCAGCGGCTCAGCCAACCCAGGGAGGGCGTTGTGGTCGTCGGCTTGCATTGGTTTGGTTCTAACAGTGAACCACACAGGAAGAGACAGCCTCAAGTCCTGAAATGAAGATCGCTTGTTGTTTCCTTCTCACGTGATGTTCCCACTGTTCTGTAGCCTGTGGGCTGTACAACCTGGCACAACAGGTGAGGCGCGATGCAATGTTTTGGTGCTCTGGGGCTGTGAGGGGCGGAGGATTGCACAGAAAACCAAAACATTGCGTTGGAAGGAACACACAAAGAGATTTTTTCCAGTGATTTCCCCCACACTGGTGGAAAGTCTTTGTAATGTTGAAATCTCAGCTGAATCGATTGAACAGCCTCTCTGGTGCTAAACATCCAATCCTCTCATGAGTTGTGCACTGTTAAAACAAACAATATCAGTGTTATTTACTATGGCGTTTGCAGCTAAAACCTGTTTACTTTCCTTTTTAGGTTTTACTGCGTCTTACAAGAATTACAACAAGAGTCCTTGCTGCTTTGTCTTTACGATGGCCAGTTTGACCGCAGTGTGTTCGTTCACTCATAGCAGTCGAATGAACGCCATTGCATTCCACGCTTGACCATTTCCTTTAGAATATGCTCAGGCCAGGGGCCAGCGCCTCAGAAGCATAGGGAAATAGCCATTATCCTCCTCCATTTTACACAACAAGTAGGCATTTGCTCACAGGGGTCACCGGGTTTTCTTCTTTGGAAAGGCCGGAGTGCTTTGGATGCTCACTAACTATGTCCCTTGTCACCGGGTCACTTCCCCCCCCGCACACTGAGGTGTAGATGAAAGACCCTGGGCAGGACACCCTCTATTTCAGCTAAGTGCACATAGACATGGAGTTAGAGGAAAGGGGGGTCCGTCTTCTGTGCTGTCGAAGCGATGCTCTCTCATTGACGTCGTAGACCCACTTGTTAAAATGCACGACTCAAGTCTCTCTGCACTTACGGGGCGATGACGAGAGGACACGGATGTGTGCTTCTCTTTTAAGTCCAAGTAATGCGTGGGAAATCTGGTGGGTCGTGATCCGAGGAGTGATGATGGGTCTTCTGGGCTCTTTTTACTTGAGCCCGTTGAAGGAGCCTGTGATGGAGATGAACTCGAAACATTTAAGGCTGGTCCGACATTATTCTGTCAATGATTACCCGTAAAGCTTCTACTAGAAAGGCTTGTAATGATTCCTGGGGTGATTTATGTGTAACAGTTGGGTTAGTTCCCGTCCGTATAAAATTGGCCTTTGGGCAAATCACTCGACGCATTCTGATTGCTATTTTAAGTGTCTACCTACCTCACAGGTGAATGGCTCTTGGAAATACCCTTTCTGCAAACCTGACAGAGAAGTTTTACAGATTACATATCTCACACAGGTATCAAACGATGTCAAAATATCACCATATATCAAGATTCTAGTGGAGGCCTAACACAGGATAACCCCAACTAAAGAAAAAGAGCATTGTCTACAAGTAGGCCTGTTTCTTTGAGGAATATGCTCTATTCTTCTGTGTGTGTGTGCGCTTAACACACATCAGTAATACTAATATATTCAGTGCCTCTGAGTCACCGCCAGTGCTCTCTGGAATAGTGCACCCAGGGTACTAATATCCCCAAGCGATCCCTCCCTTCGTGTTGATTATCCTCTCATTTGTCTTCTGACGGCATCCAGCGATTACATCTGCGGCTGTAATCTGTAGGTTGCTCACATATAGGCCAAGATGAGGGTCATTCAGGGCTGCAGCTTTTGCCCGTTAAACAGTGCTTGTGCGTACGATTTAAAGAAAGAAATAATGTGATTGGGGGGCGGTGGGGGGATACCAGAGCTTAATGTGATGTCTGCTCACACTCCTTATGTCTGGTGAGCAGCCGTCAAGAAAGACAAAAGTATTAATGTCGTGCTGAACTGAAAATGGAGCAAAAAAGCAGCGATTGGTGTTTTGACTTGATGATTGATCAATCAATTGTCATAATCGTTATTGATTTATTTTCCGTCTAGACAAGCCATTAATTGTATTAGCATTAGTTTTCTATATAACATCACCAAGGCCACTGCTGACTGCTTAGGACCCCTGGCACCCAACCTTCACCCCCATGCCAGACATCTTGGTGTCATCTTTGACCCACGCCTCAAGTTTGACAAACAAATAAACTCTGTTGTGAGAGGTTGCTATTTTCAATAGCTAACCCTCCGTAACATCGGCAAAGTAAAACCATTCCTCACACCAAACGATCTAAAAAAACCGTTACCAACTCACTAATCACCTCACGGCTAGATTACTGTAATTCACTATACCTAGGCATCAACCAGTCACATATATCCCGTTTACAACTGGTGCAAAACGCAGCTGCCCGGCTTATAACTGGGACTAGAGAAAGAGACGGCATCACACCCATACTGGCATCCCTGCACTGGCTACCTATCAAGTACAGGATTGATTTTAAAGTTGTATTGTTTGTTTTTAAGGCTCTACATGGCCTGGCACCCCAAGTACATCACAGAACCTATCCACCCACTCTCTAATCCCAGTACATCACAGAACCTATCCACCCACTCTCCTCCAATCCCAGGACACTCAGATCCTCTGACCTGCTCCTCCTGTCAGTGCCTCGGTCGAGGTTAAGGGTTCTGGGCGACCGCGCTTTCTCAAAGCTCTGGAACAGTAGACCACACTCAATCAAATGTTCCCCGTCCATTGAACTCTTCAAAAATAAACTTAAGACACGTGTTCAGCCTGGCATTTGAATGTCTGTGAAATTTCCCTGACAACTTTTATCTATTTGTTTTAACGTGTATGATTTTATTGCTATGTTCTTATTTTTAACTGTTTTATGTTTTCACTGTACAGCACTTTGGTCATCCAGTGGTTGTTTGATTTGATATATTGTTATAGCCTTGTTGTATTAGATTCTTACATTTCTGTCCCCGTTCTAGTCTTTCAAGGATATTAGTTTTTATTTGGTGTCTGTCATGAGCTATTAACTACGTACATCAATGGTGGGTCTTTAGTAATGCTGTGTGTCCTGTCCCGTGTTTGTTGTCGCCAGACTTTTTCACCATTTCCATTTGTCCCAGGAGCAGTCAGGCACACCTAATTCACCGTTGTTCTGGAATTTAAGTCTCCACACTGCTTGCTAACTAGTGCAAGTATAGGCCTAGAACTTTGACCACTCTGATAAAATCACCAATCCGGCCGTATCTTTTGAATTAAGAATTGGGTCAAAAATGTCTTCTGCAGAATAAGAGAACAAGAGCATCCTCAAAGCACATGCAATATCATTTTCACCAAGCTACTCTGAGTTGTTTACAATATCCACAGCATCTACGATTAATAGGATTTGGTTTAATAACAGCATTGTCTACAATTGCTACTTAATCATGATATTTATAAATGAAGCTACATCAGGAGTCAACAGAACATCTTGTGATTTAAAGGCATTGCATGACTTTGAGTACATAATATTGCCATCTTCCATTACACCATGCTAATACTTTAGTCCTCAGTAATGGGCTACATTAGAACTGGAATCTGCCATCAGAGACACACGCGTAGAACTGGAGTGAGTGCAAAGTCAAAGTCAAAGTGTACTTTATTGTCAATCAGACCATGCAACACGTAATTACACAGAGGATCGAAATTGTGTTTCCCCATACTCCAAAATGTGCAAGTAATATTTAACACACGACATAATAGTAAAAAAAAACCACATAGACACACATATAACATAATAGTGCAAAAGACAACACAATAAACACAACATATATTCACAGTGTGCCAGAGTGTAGTCAATTGAGGTATGCCATTGAGCAGCAATTGAAGGTGCAATACAGCAAGTGCAGTATAGGGCATGGGGATACATATGTATAGGGCATGGGGATACATATGTATTGTAAACATGTTGACATTGTGCATATAATAGTCAATTGGTCTTAGTGAGTGCAGGGGTTGTCATGTTCATGGATTCCTTGAGTGAGTTGAGTAGTCTGATGGCCTGTGGGAAAAAGCTGTTGCTGAGTCTGGTAGTCTTGCACTGCGTGCTGCGGTAGCGCTTGCCAGATGGTAGGAGGGTGAACAGTTTGTGTGCTGGGTGGGTGGGGTCTTTGGTGATATTGGTGGCTCTCTTGCGGGTACAGGTCCTGGATGGATGGTTGGGCTGTTCTTGTGATCTTCTCTGCCATCCTCCCCACCCTTTGCAGGGCTTTCTGGTCAGCAGCAGGGCAGCTGCCATACCAGACCGAGAGGCTGCTGGTGAGGATGCTCTCAATAGCACCCCTGTAAAAGGTGGTGAGGGCAGAAGGGGGGAGGTCAGCTCTCCTCATCCGGCGAAGGAAGTGGAGGCGTTGCTGTGCCTTCTTGACTAGGGAGGTGGTATTGGTGGACCATGTCAGGTCGTCTGTGATGTGTACCCCCAGGAACTTGGTGCTTTTCACAGACTCCACTACACTGCCATTGATGGTGAGTGGGGTGAGTGGTGTGTGTTTCTTCCTGAAGTCCACAGTTATTTATTTTGTTTTGTTTACATTGAGGTGTAGATTGTTGGTGTCACACCAGTTGATGAGTTGGTGTACCTCCTCTCTGTAGGCTGAGTCGTCGTCGTCACTGATGAGGCCCACCACTGTTGTGTCATCTGCGAACTTGATGAAATGGTTCGAATTGTGTCTGGCACAACAGTCATGTGTCATCAGTGTGAACAGCAGAGGGCTCAACACACATCCCTGGGGGACCCCGGTGTTCATGATGATGGTCCCTGAGGAGTTTTTGCCAACTCTTACTGTCTGTGGTCTGTTGGTAAGGAAGTCCAATAACCAGTTGCATAGTGGAGTGCTGATGCCTATTTCGGCGAGTTTATTCACCAGGTGTTGGGGGATGACAAAAGAAAGGCGGAGCTGAAGTCGATGAACAGCATCCGAACGCAGCTGTTTTTGTTTTCCAGATGAGCCAGGCATAGGTGGAGTGCTGTTGCTATGGCATCATCAGTGGAGCGTTTGGGTCGGTATGCAAACTGGAATGGGTCAAGTGTAGTGGGGAGACTGGATGTTATATGAGCCTTGACCAACCTTTCAAAGCACTTCATCATGATGGGCGTGAGTGCTATGGGCCGGTAGTCGTTCAGTGTTGAGGCTGGGGATTTATTGGGTAGCGGTATGATGGTGGTGGCTTTGAAGCAAGCTGGTATGATGGCTTGGCTCAGAGAGGTGTTGTAGATGTCCGTAAGAACATCTGCGAGTTGGTCAGCACAATCTCTGAGCACACGCCCCGGTATGTTGTCAGGACCTGCAGCTTTTCTGGGATTCACCTTGAGTAGAGTCCTCCGCACATCAGCTGGGTCCAGGTGAAGTGTTTCATCGTCCGGGCAGGGAGGGGCTTTTGTTGGTGTGGTGGTGTTGTTTTCCTCAAACCGGCTGAAGAAGGTGTTAAGTGTGTTGAGGAAGTCTATGTTGTCCTCGCATGGTGGGGGTGATGGCCTGTAGCCGGTGACTGTCTGGATGCCTTGCCACAGGCGCCTGGGGTCCTTTGTATCTGTGAAATGTGCTTGGATTTTCTGTCCATAGGCACGCTTTGCTGTTCTCACGCCCCGGTTCAAGTTGGCCCTAGCAGATCTAAGGGCGTCTTTGTCCCCGGACTTGAAAGCAGCATTTCGTGCTCTTGAACCAGGGTTTGTCGTTGGCTCTCGTGGTGATGTTTTTGATGACGGTCACATCTTCCATGCATTTGGATATGTATCCAGTCACAGATTCAGTATATTCCGTCAAGTTGACCTGCTGGTTGGTAGTGGCAGCCTCCCTAAAAACAGTCCAGTCTGTGCAGTCGAAACTGTCTTGTAGAGCTGAGGTAGCTCCTTCTGGCCATGCTCTGACCTGCTTCACAGACGGCTTGTTCTTGGTCAATAGGGGTCTGTAAACTGGAATTAACATAACAGAGAGATGGTCTGAGTTCCCCAGGTGGGGGTGGGGAGCAGCTCTGAATGCCTGTCTGATGTTGGTATAGACTTGGTCAAGTATGTTATTTCCCCTGGTTGCAAAGTTCACATGTTTGTGATAGTGTGGTAGTACTGTCTTCAGTTTGGCCTGATTGAAATCGCCAGCGATTATGTAGACAGAGTCCGGGTTAGAGTTCTGCATTGAGCTGACAGACTGATACAATGTAGACCGTGCGTCCTTAGTGTTCGCACTGGGTGGAATGTACACAGCTGTGATGTTGATGGCTGTGAATTCCCTTGGCATGTAGAATGGTCGGCATTTAATTGTTAGAAATTCTATATCCTCAGAACAGTGGCTTATGCAGATCTGCACGCGGTTCAGAGCGAAAGCGTGAACCTGTGGCGGAAACTGTGATGGAATACCAGGCGAGGCCACCATCAAATTTGATGGTGTCAAACCGCGGTGTCTGGGTGCTGCTGCTGGTGGCCTGGCGATGAGAAAGCCGGGGAGTGTGTTTGTCCAGATTACAGGGCGACGCGCGGCGGTGGGGAGGCGAGCCAGGAGGAACAGCTGGGCCCGTGTGTCGGGTGCTCTCTGGATGCGGGGCTCTGGGACGACGTGGGGGACGTCAGAGCCTTTCATGTGCAGCGCTGAGGGTTCCTGTCAGGGTGCAGGCAGGCCCCGGCCCGTCCCCGGCCCTCTAATCCACCTCCACAGCCCCGTGGAGTCGGATGGTTTACCATTAATGGGGGGAAAGGAACCCGCAAAACACTGGTCTCATTCATGTTAACACCACGCTCAGCACGCTTCTTGGAAACCAGCACATTAGTGTCTCGCTCTGGTCTAATATGTGATGAATGTTTGGTTTTTAGTACTTTGTTTTTACAAGTAATCTAATATTGAAGATGCCAAGGAATAGAATCAGGGTCGTGTGTGTGTGTGTGTGTGTGTGTGTCTGTAAGCGTGTGCGTGTCTGTAAGCGTGTGCGTGTCTGTAAGCGTGTGCGTGCGTGTGTGTATGTGCGCATTCCTGCAAGTGTGTATGTATGTGCGTGTGCTTAACATGAGCATCCAGCATGTTAATGAGCCCTGGCCCCCCTTGTCTAAATGTCACGTATGCTATATTAAGACCTCCATACATGACCACGTGTGCATTTTAATTTACCGCGGCCAGGACACTCGTCCCCCGAGTTCCAGAATTCCATGGGGTAGCTGTTTTGTAGAAGCACTCCCCATCCCAGACACAAAAGAAAAATGGAAATTGTTCTATTCATATACATTCTCTTCTTTTTTTTCCCCCCCTTCCTCTCCTCTAGCCTCCTTCTACGGCGACGGCTTCATCCAGCTCAAGGGGGCGGAGTCATCCGAGCGGAATGTGCTCCGTATTCGCTTCCGGACGTCCAGCGCCGACGGCCTGCTGTTCCTGGCTGCCGGCCGCTCCGACTACCTCCTGGTGGAGCTACATGCCGAGCGGCTGCAGGTCGGCACAAATGCAGCCCCCACCCCCCCCCCCCCCCCCCCCAACCCCACACATCGGCATAGCTGCATCACACACGCACACACACACACACACACACACACATTCTACACACCACACCACAGATGCCAGTCGTAATATGCTATTATACTGTATACACGCACACACACGTACACTATAAACCACACACACACACACACACAACAGGTGTACACTATAACACAACACACACACACACACACACACACAGACAGATATCTCTCAATCTGTATTGCAGCCTCAACACCCAGACATGGTGTTGTGTTCTAACATGAGCGTAGTGTCCACACGACACAGACACCAGACACTGAACAAGTCAGAGCAGCTCCAGGTGCCTCTCCTTCTACAGTGTCACTCAGTGAGCACGGGGACACAAGATGACAGATGATCCTGCCTCATCTGAGCCGACCTCACATCACACCAGACTACGACACCATGTCCTACCGGCTGTCTCTTGTCACGGCCATGACACCAGCTTATAATTAGATGAGACAACTTGCAATTCAATGATCACAGTGATGCATCACAGTGATCCCTGTCTCCCCTTCCAGGAATTAAAATATGTTATTGTTGTCATCTGCAGAAGAATTGAATGGCTAAGTGCCGTTTCTGAATCTTTCTTTGTCCATATTTCTTCTCGATTGTTTGACTTTAAATATTCAACGTGAGAGTTCTTGTAAACATGTAAAACAATACACATTTCGGAGCTGTTAGACTTCTCCCATAGAGATAACAATAAGCTATGCAGACGTTCTTTATGAAACTATTTATTGCACGGTGCATCACCCTCAAGATTTCCTTGTGGCCCGGCTTCATCTCCATTTAGACTGGGTGGGAGTGAATTGCACTGGCTGTATCGGTGCACTCGTGTCCACATGAGGGGAGAACCACTCATCCTTGCTTCTGAAACTGGCGCGGATCAGAGTTCAGAGTTTTCTTTTATCTGCCGCAAGTTATCCCAGAGCTTGTGTTTTCATTCTCTGTGAGTCAGAGATGAACATCGCCGCCCCGGAAGCTGTGCATGAATAGCTGGGACTCGGCGTCTGCAAGCCTTGACAAGTGTGTTAACATGAAGCGGTAGTCTGAGATGGTGACATGATGCTCAAAGGGCCATAGCCAAAGGCTGAGCGATTTAATGCAAGTGTTCTTCTGGCTCGGGGGTGCTGCGCTCACTGTTGTAACAACCGGTGATGGCATGGAATGTAATTGGTGTTCACATGCAAGTACTTCCTTTCCTTGTGTGGGAGTCACAAGATTCACAACAACACAATCTCTGGTTTTCATTTGGAAACATCCGCATAACGTCCTTGCAATTTGGAGAACAGTTTTCACGCAAAACATACTATTTTAAAATATGTATTATTGTTATAGAACTGTTGTTTTGATGACTGGAATTTTGATTCTGTTCCTGCCTTGAACTTTTGTTTTCTGTCTATTCTCAGGTAAAACTAGACTTGGGGTCAGGAGAGCGACTGCTAAACTCGGAGAGAGGCACTCCACTCAATGACATGGCCTGGCACTCCGTGGAGGTCCACCATGAGCAGGCCAACGTCACTCTGACTGTGGACAAGAACTCTCACACCTTTCTGAAGATGCCCGGGCCCCACTATGACCTTGACATAGACGACGGCCTCTTTGTCGGAGGCTCAGGGGGTCTTGACAAACTCTACCTGCCCAGTGATCAGACAGGCTTCCGTGGCTGTGTGGATGAGGTGATCTTCAACGAGCATGACATGCTGTCGTCGCTGAGGCCCTACACCGGGTTCAAGAGCGTCCACGAGGTGTCCCTCGGGTGCAGCCCCCAGTTCTTTGCCACCGAGGAAGACCCTGTTAGCTTCTTCAGTTCCAAGGCCTACATCTCCCTTCTCCCTTGGAGCACCGAGCAGGAAGGGTTGTTTGAGTGTGTCGTGCACACGTCCACCACTGAGGGCATTGTGCTGTACAATTCGGCCCGAGGAGGAGATTTTGTTGCCATGGAGATTCAGCAAGGTCTGCTGGTTGCTATAGTGGGTAAAGGCGAAACTAAGACGGAAGTTCGCTCGCTCACTGTCATTAACGATAGAAAATGGCATTCTGTGAAGTTGTACTTCAATGCTAAAAGCCTCCAGCTAACTGTGGATGCAGAGGTTGTGAAAACCAATATTGGATCTCGCTCAAAGGGACTTCAGCTGAAGGGATCTCTTTTTGTTGGGGGTATTGATGACAGCACCAGATCTGAAGCCAGGAAGGTTGGCCTGCTCTCTGTGTCGGGAAAACGTGTGCGCGGAGGATCCTTGAAGGGATGTTTAAAGGACCTCAAAGTCAATGGCATCAAGATTGGTCTTTCAATGGCTATTGTTACCAAAGATATATCAGTTGGGTGTGAACCAGAGAAAGAACCAGAACCGTCGACCACAGTGAGACCAACCACAGTCCCTAGGGTCCCTCTTCGTTTGGTAACGGCAAGGCCAGAGCTCCCCATGTCTACTCTGGCGAGAGGCTTGGACAAACGCTACGGTCCTAACTTTGTGCTCCTGAAAAGCCTTGTTGTTCCAGAAGGAGGCCGAGCCTCGCTTGACTCCAAACACATCAAGGTTCATTTGGATTTCAAAAGCCTTGGAATTCGTCAGTCTCAGATTATGTTCAAAATACAAGAGCAACCGACACATGGTCAGATAAGGCTGGATGTTGACCCAGATCAAGAGGAGAACACCTTCAGCATGTTGGACCTTTGGCATGAACGGGTCATGTATCTTCACGGAGGTTCAGAAGACCCGGAGGACTTCTTCATGTTTTCCATCTTTTCAAGCAGTAGGAAGCAAGTTCCGAATTACCTGAAGGGAAATAAATTGTATCGGTATAATGTAACGGTAACCCCAACCAACGATGCACCTGAACTGAGTCTGCCTGAAGGAAATCTATTTGTTCTGTTGGAAAACTCAAGGAAACACTTAACGGCAGATGTTTTGAAAGCTACAGATGTTGACAGCAACTCCACCAATCTTATCTTCTCTGTGCTGGGAAACCTCAATGCTGATGCTGGGTATTTGGAAGTAGAGACCAACCCCGGCTCTGCGGTGACTACATTCTCCTACACAGATTTGTCAGAACTGAAGGTGTACTACGTCCAC
The DNA here is from genome assembly GCA_002895965.2 of Coryphaenoides rupestris. Taxonomy (NCBI): domain Eukaryota; kingdom Metazoa; phylum Chordata; class Actinopteri; order Gadiformes; family Macrouridae; genus Coryphaenoides; species Coryphaenoides rupestris. The sequence goes on from PIJE02000127.1 coordinate 214,417, forward strand.
AAGGGGGTGAGGAATTCCAGGATAGTGTTTCGAGTCAGCGACGGAGAAAGAGCGAGCAACACTGTGGTTCTCAGGGTCATGGCCATAGCACTGGAGTACACCATTGCCAACAACACAGGCCTCGAAATCACACAAGGAGAACACGGTGTTATCGGATCCAAGCAGTTGGCCGTGCAGACAAACGCTGTGAAGCAGGTGGTGGACATCCGCTATGATACCGTGGAACCCCCTCAGTATGGAGAACTGCAGAGGCTCCACTCTAGTGGAGAGTGGAGGTCCACAGACTCGTTTTCCCAAAGGCTTTTAGAGAAGGAGCGCCTCAGATACAGCAGCACCTTCAGAGAGATCCAGACCACCGCTGCCACAGATTACTTCAAGTGCAAGGTGACCATTGCTGGGAGGGCGACCACTGAACTGCTTTTCCCCATCAGGGTGAAGTGGGTACGGTTCCACCTGGTGAAAAATGTAATGGCAGCTGTGGATAAAGTGAGAAAAGCGACTTTGGATTCTGAGCACCTGTATGCCACGGCTGAAGGTGTAGCCCTGGCAGAGGAAGAGTTGTACTATCGGCTCCTCAGCACGCCAAAGAAAGGAAAGCTGCTGTTGCACAACACTGTCTTGAGGAAGAATGCCACGTTTAGCCAAAGAAACATCACAAATCTGAAAGTGCACTATGAGCTAGTTGACAGGCCATATGAGGACACAAATGACGGCTTTAAGTTCCTTGTGTTTTCCAAGCACACCCAGTCACAAAGCTTTGATTATAACATATCTATCAAAGCAGACATCAATAGTGTTTTCATGAGGAATGCTGGGCTGTCTCTTTTGGAAGGAGAAAGCAAATTGATCACAAAGGATGAGTTGTTTGCAGAGACGTTGAGTACCAAGGAGATGTACTACACTGTCACTGATAGTCCAAAACACGGAAAGCTGGCCCGGATAAGGCAGTCAAACTCCAACGCTAGCTACAACAAGATCCTCACATTTAGTAATCAGGACATCTTGGAGGAACGTATCATGTACATTCAAGATGACAGTGAAACCACGCAGGACGGGTTCACTTTCATAGCCTCCACCAGTTCAGGGTTCAAATCCTCTATTGCAGAGGATGAGGTTGGATCCAAAGGGGGCACGTTCAACATCTCCATCCAACTGGTCAACGACCAAAAGCCGGTACGAGTCGTCGATAAAGCTTTCAACGTCGTCAGAGAGGGGCAGAGGCTGCTCACGACCGAGGACCTCTGTTATCACGACGCGGACTCCGATTTCGACGACGGGCAACTGCTTTACACCCGCCGCGGAATTCCCGATGGGCGACCTAGTCCTCGCCAACGACACTTCACACCGGCTATTCCAGTTCCACCAGAGGGATCTGGTGGAGAAGCGTGTGTTGTTCGTCCACAAGGGTGTGAGCACCGGGCGCTTTGTGCTCTTTGTGTCGGACGGGAAACATTTTGTCTCGAGCCTGTTGGACATCAGTGCCCACGACCCTTTCTTGAGGGTTGCCAACAACACTGGACTGTTGGTTCAAAAGGGCCACTCGGTGACCCTTTCAACAAGTAACTTTAGTGTCATTTCAAACCTGGACATCAGGGATGACTCTGAAGTTGTCTTCAGTCTACAGCAGGCCCCGAAATATGGAAGTCTCTATCAGAAAGAGACAAAAGGTGTGTCGTTTACACTGTATGACCTCAAGAAGGGCTTCGTGTCCTATCGTCACAATGACAGCAAACATCTGGCAGACTCTTTCAATTTGACAGTGCAGTCTAAAGGCCTGACCGTAACGGCAAGGGTCAACGTCAAGGTTTATCTGGAAAGCCACCAGAGGCCGCCCATAGTGCAGATCAACAACATGCTGCTGGTCGAAGAGGGCAAACCAGTCAAGATTGACGAGGCTAAACTAGAGGTGAGTAGTGTTCATGGAATGTTAATGAGTTACATTTATGTGCTCAATATTCCAAAACACAAATGATGAACTTGTGAACTTGTTTTTCTTTTCTTCGTGCCAGGTCACTCACGAGGACAATCTTCCAGTGGAAATCGTATTCACCGTCAGGGAGACACCGATATACGGCTTTCTCCGGCTTTTTGAGGAGTCCACCGAGCGATTTGTGGGAACCAGACAGTCCCCCGTGGTGACGTTCTCCCAGGAGGACGTCAACGCCGGGAACGTTCAGTACGTGCAGGCAGAGCCCGACCAGCTCAAGGACGCGTTTGTCCTGGATGCCACCAACGGGGTCACGGAGGTCACCGGCATCAGGATGTCGGTGGATGTGGTCCCGCGGCTCCTCCCTCTGCAGGTCTCCAACTTCAGTCTGAACGAGGGCGGCTCCAAGGCCCTGACCCAGGAAGTACTGCGGGTCACCAACAGGCACTTCTCGGGGATCAACTTCCTGTACGATGTGACGGAGCCACCGCTGCACGGTCACATCGAGCACTCGCGCTCTCCGGGGGTCCACATCACGTCGTTCACCAGGAGGCAGGTAGGATACAGTTCCACCCAACTCAGTAAAGGTATCAAAACAGCATGAGAAATGGCAAAGAAATTAATTATCTTTTCATTTTCCATGTTGAATATGGAATATAAAAATATCACCTATGAAAACAATTCATATTTAAAACAAATATTACATCTGAAAATCTATTTTCATATGTTGTATATGAATGGAAATGTTTGTGATTCAACTGGGTGCAATCAGAAGTGTACATTGTACTTTATGACTTATCAATGCAGCATCTGTATTCTCTGACCGCAGGTGGAGCACGAGTTCATCTACTACATCCACGACGGCAGCGAGACCCTGGACGACCGATTCATGGTCATGGCCAATGACAGTGGCCTGAGGAAGCAGAGCCTGCCGAGGACACTGCACATCCAGGTTTTAGCTGTCAATGACGAGCCGCCAATCATCACGGCTAACAGGGTCCTGAGGGTGAGTGCGCTATGCTACGTCTATATATAAACCCTATGAACCACTTCTCTCAGCACTCCGTTGCTTTCTTCTTGTTTCACAAGCAGATCTGGAACCACCAGAAGTTTAATTTAGGCTTACTGGCTAGCTGGCTGTCTGGCTGGCTGACTGTCTGGGGCCCTGCTGACTGACAGGGTTGCTGGATGGTCGACTGGCTGAATCACTGGATAGGTGGCCAGCTGGCTGACTGACTAGCTGACTGGCTGGCTGGCTGGCTGAGAGGCATCTCAGTGGACTCACTGACTGACTGACTGACTGACTGACTAGCTGATTGGCTAGCTGGCTGAGAGGCAGCCCAGCTAGCTAACTGACTGGCTGGCTGGGTGAGTCTCTGGTGGCCTGCTGATTGACGGACTAGCTGGCTTGCTGAATGGTTGAGAGGTAGACTGGCTGTTTGGCTCGCTGGCTGAGAGTCAGCCCAGCTGACTGACTGACTGACTGAGAGGCATCCCAGTGGACTGAATGACTTGCTGATTGGCTGGCTGGCTGAGAGGCAGCCTAGCAGTCTGGCTGGCTGGGGGAAAGAATGTGTGCTATGCAGGAGCGAGGGGCTGGGCAGGGGCTCGGCCGTGCAGAAAACAGAAGTTGACAAATAAATGTTGCCCTGACCTTTATATATACGTGTCAAGTCAAAGTGACGTGACAAATACCAGTGGAAGTCACTACATTTTCTGTTTGTTTGGTATTCATTCAGACAACAGGTGAAGTTTCCCTGAGTTTAGCCAGTGCTGTAATGCCGTACATGCCTTTATTCTGAGCACTTCTCTTTGAATGTTGTATGTTAATTATAGCATATAGTGTTATTATTAGAATATAGTAACTAGATGCTAATATCAACATACAGTGTTAAATAGCATTGGAATATGTTGACCATGTGCCTTTTTTGTGGATAACCTTTGACCTGTAGGCCGACACATTAAGTGACAGAATGTAACATATTAAGCAGATGTTGTGAGGAAATGAACGTTAGTTTGTTTGTTGAGAACATATGCAAAGTAAACTCCAATTTACCAGCACAAATCTGAAAGTCCCAAAAAATAAACACTTTTAGATTATTTTACCTCACAAGCGCAGTACTTGTTTGGAATTAGATTCAAAAATAATTTTAAATGGCTTCTAATTCCTGTGTCCACTTCCTCACCCCCTCTGTCCACAAGGTGGCTGTCTTGCACTGCAATCCAGTCATACTATGGGATGTGGATTAGGGGGTGTGTTCAGAAAGCCGCAAAATGTCTCACAGGGAATGTCAGTTATTTTCTTCATTGTTAATTTGAAACATAATTTTCCTGTTCCTGTCATCCCTTAATTCCACGAAACACAAACACGCACCACGAAAGCTTGAAGACTTGAGGAGGAGGAACATGAAATCACATTTTGTTACTGATCATTTTCATGGTCATGTTTTTATGAACGCTTTCCTAGCATGTTTGCTTGTATATAGGCTACACTGCTGCTATATTAACATTGAAAAAGTGGTGCTGCCTGGGCCTCACTGTGGGGTTCTGCTGGGTTCTGTGGGGGTTCTGCGTGGTTCTGCGGGGTTCTTCAGGGTGCTGCAGGGTGCTGCAGGGTTCTGCGAGGCCCGGTGAGCAGCACTGGTGGAGATGCAGCTCTTGTGGGATGGCTTTGAAAAAGTGGTGACTCAGTGTTTGTGTCCCACGGTGACATCCTGTGAAATGGCTAATTACTGGACGTGTAACGCACACACACACACACACACACACACACACACACACACACACACACACACACACACACACACACACACATGCACACAGGCACACAGGCACTCATGTTTATGTGTGAATGTACTCTGTAGGGACCACAATCTTTTCAGCCATACTGTGTCTTGCAATCACTACAAGATGCTGACACACACACATACATACACACACACACACACACACACACACACACACACACACACACACACACACACACACACACACACACACAGGTTTTCCGTGTGGTTTGTGGGGAACGTATCGGGCAATAAAAGAAAGATATAAAATGCCATTAGAATATTATTCCCATCAGGGCAGCCGAGCCGAGTCTGATCTGAAGACATTGAAAAGAAGGAATTTGTCGCTTCATGGATATCATTGAAATACTAGGTATTCTAATGCACTTTAAATAATTTAAACAATCGTTTTAGAAAAGAGCACTCCTGAATAACGCCTTCCCCTTCATATTTTTGTTGAACGTAACAACCTCTCTCCTCCCAGCTAGCAGGAACTTTGGTTTGGTTGTGTATTATCTTCCGTTTATATTTGCTTTCTACATTATTTTTTTGCTCTTCCGCTCCTCTTCCACATCCATGCACTCACTACCTTACTGATAGGCCTGCATACACTTATTTATGACACTGCACCAATTATTTGCGGTAGTTTCTTCTTTATGTGTTACTTATCTGTGTGGTCTCCCCTGTTCGGTCTGAACTCTTAAGCCGGGTCATGACACTCAACATGGGTGGTTTGACACGGCGGTGCTCTAGGATTCACCGCAAACACATTTAGCTTTGTTTGGCTGTGTGTGTGTGTGTGTGTGTGTGTGTGTGTGTGTGTGTGTGTGTGTGTGTGTGTGTGTGTGTGTGTGTGTGTGTGTGTGTGTGTGTGTGTGTGTGTGTGTGTGTGTGTGTGTGTGTGTGTGTGTGCACGATGATGACTCCGGTGGCGTGTGCGGTGACGGCCAGACTAGCTGGAGGCAGCGAAGCCGGATGAAGAGTGTCTTAGTCTCCACTTCACTCCCCGCCCGCCGCCCCCCCACCCACGTTTACTCCCCAAACCACTGTATTTAGTTTCTTGATACACAGCAGTGTCCTTTTTATTTAGCATGTGCTAACATTTGTTTAGTGGCACGGACGAGCGATTTATTACAACAAAACAAATGTTTGCGTCCGGTCTTCAACGTGATGATGTATAACTTGTATAACTTGTATAACTTGACGTGTAACACTTATAGGCCTATGTTTTGAATCAGTTATAACTGCATGTGAATGTTTTTGTGTCTGTATTATTAACTGGGAGCAGACCCCGGGGCAGACCCAGAACCCGTTGGAGGGATTATATATCTCGTCTGGCCTGGGAACGCTTCGGGACCCCCCAGGAGGAACTAGAGAGTGTGGCTGGCTCTCTAGTTCTGCTTAGCCGGCTGCCAGGGTTAGGTGGTGCCTTGCTCAGGGACACCTCGACACTTAGCTAGGCAGAGCCCTTCAGGTTGGCAGACAACCGCTCTTATCTCCTGAGCTACTGCCACTGAAAAGCCTTGTAGGCAGGACCGTGAAAGAGAGACACAGGCATGAATTGAACCTGGATCGCTACGAGGCATATGGTTTACATGGGTAGCACACTAGCAGGTTGTTGAGCCCTTTCTTAACCTTTTTGACCAGCGATCAGAGCATGCGTTCTAACCACAGGATTTGGCAGAGAGGAAAACACACTCTTCGTTCAGTATCACCTTCCACACCTCTCTGGCTTCAGTAATAAAGCACGCCCCATGTTTTTATTTTATTCTTAGTCTTTAGTCTTCCTACGCGAGTCGTCTCCTTGTTGCTGCTGTCTCAGCCGTGGGGGGGCTTCCACTTCCTACGGTTGCTTGCTCCCCCCCGCTGAGTCTCCGGGAGTTTCCCCTCTTCGTCATGTGAACGCTTTGAACTTGAGGAAGAGTGTGGCCCCAGACCTCACTCGAAAGTGGGCCAGTGAGGCCCCTGGGCTCATACACTCGCTGTGATAATTGCATGCGCCATGTGTGAAGACACACACATACAGACACACACGTGTGTGTGTGTGTATGTGTGTATACCTGTGTGTGCGTGCACAGGTGTGGGTGGCCTCTGTGACGGAGATTGGAACAGAGGATCTGCGAGCGGAGGACTTGGACACGCCGGCCGAGGAACTGGCGTTCATGGTGACCCCGCCCAGCAACGGTCACCTGGCACTGAAGAGCGCCCCCATGAGGCCGGTGCTGAACTTCACCCAGGCCCTGATAGAGCAGGGACAGCTCCTATTCGTACACAAGGGTGAGCGGGCATGGCTGTCACCAAAACTGACCACATGTACAAAGCCAATTCAAACGCATATATATTTAAAATTGTAGCGGAATAGCGAGTTGTTTTATTGTTACATATGTTTGTATGAAGGGTAATTGCTGTTAGACAAAATATTTAGAATATATTATACATACATATATATAATATACAGTGTATTATAATGTACTATACTTCCAGTGCCATGGTTTTGTTGTTCCTCTTATGTCCACTAGATGGGGCTGTTTAAACGTAAACTGGCCACTGAAAAGCTACTGTTGGCTGAGCAGGGTTTGGTTTAGTTGGTGAACATAAAAAAAAATGCAGGAACAATAAAGCCATGCACTAGTTATGAAATTAGACACCGTTTTAGGTCAAGTGCAAGAGATCAACAAGAAATGTTTAGTTATTTGTAGCAAATATTAAGATGAATAGTATATGGCCAATGTCTCTCTCTCTCTCTCTCTATGAGCTCTACAGAACATGTGCACACAGACACAGGTGCGCAAGAGGTGGCTGGAGAACGTATGTTGACCAAGATATGATGTTGATCGTCTGCGGTGTTTTTTCTTGATCTATGTCCCTCTTCCACGTGGCGTGCCGTCGATCAATCAGGGGCCATGTCCGGAGGCTTCAACTTCCAGGTGAACGACGGCGTGAACTTCAGCCCCCGGCAGATCTTCAGCATCACGGCCAGCGCTCTGCTGCTCAGCCTGGAGACCAACCTGGCCCTGAAGGTCTTCCCAGGTCAGCCCCGCCCCGGCGACTGCCCCCCCCCCCCCCCCCCACAACACTATCACAAATCTATCATTGATTCTAATAGAGGTAAAATAATAATAATGGAGTAATAGAGATAAAATACAGATCTAAAATATCACGTGAGTACAGCACGTTGTGTTGAATCTAACTGAATGTTCTGAACAAGCGTGAAATTTCACACAAGGAGGTCAAATATGTTTGTAGAGGAACGGAATTTTGAGAAAGATGTTTTTGCTTCGTCTTTCACATGCTCAGGTATAAGTGTAGATGTGGAGGGAGTAGGTGTTGGAGTAGGTGTTGCCTCTGCACATATCTTATAAATATCATTCTCATTCTCTCTGCCGGTTGAACATTATTTAAGGTGGAATGCCTCGTTCACTCTTAACTCTTAACAGTTTACTGTGTTTATTTGTCCAATCCAAAACACACCCTGTCACTCACTGCATTTAGTGTGTGCGTGTGTGTGTGTGTGCGTTGCGTGTGTGTGTGTGTGTGTGTGTGCACCTTCCCACCCATTTCATTTGGTGGATTAATGAATTCACTCTTATATAAAATAACAAGACCACTTGATTATTTTATTGATTCATCCGTAGCAATTGAATGGTCACAAATAGGCTGACGGTACACTGTGTTTGCGTCTAGATTAGATCCAGTGCAGGTGTCTTGGTAGAAGTCCAGTTAACTCCACAGTCCCGGAGTTAACCTTGACATGGGGTCATGGTGGCGCTGCAACCGTAGTGCCAACACACACACTGCCGAGTTCCTGACCGGAAGCTTCTCCACCGCCATCTGTAGCCGCTTTATACGTGCCTTGTGCCAGGCAGGACTCTGAGAGTGTGTGTGTGTGTGTGTGTGTGTGTGTGTGTGTGTGTGTGTGTGTGTGTGTGTGTGTGTGTGTGTGTGTGTGTGTGTGTGTGTGTGTGTGTGTGGGAGGGGTTCTCCGACAATGAAAGGTTGTTATGTTGAGAGACGGGTGTCGTGAGACGATGCTGGTGGGCCATGGATGTCTCTGATGATCCTTCTCATGGAGAGAAGCGTCTGGGACGTCTGGTTAGTCTCTGGCCAACGGCTAGTACTGCTTGTGTTGGAGCAAATGGAACGGAAGTTCAATTGGAGAAGCAGCGTGAGATGTGTTTTAATGAGACTCGTCTCAGTATCTCCTCTACAGCTCCTTGTTTCACTCTTAACAGTTACAGCCAAGTTGGTTGCAATCATGTTCAGTCGGAAAATGTACTGGCATGTACAGTACATGCCAGTACATTGTCTTTCTGGAAACTCCATTAGCACCGTATGTATATTCCTGTTGACGTCATGAAAGATTGAACATAATGATCCCCCCCCTTCGCTGTCATTCTTTCTGTCTTTCTTTCCTTTTTTTCTTTCTCGGGATGAATGTCACGCATGTGCTTCTTGTTCTTCTTCCCTCTCCGCCGTTCATCAGCAGCCACCAGCGTCTTCATTATCCCGATGCGTCTCTTTACAGTTCTTACGTAACATCCTAAACTGGCTCTCGGTGGGTAATTTCCCTGTGTCCTCGCCAGGCGATTGTTCTGACTCACCTCTCTCTCTAGTAGACGCTTCCAGACACAGTGAGCTCATTCATTGAAACACCCTTTTATAGTTCTTGTTAATTTTGTGTAACACTACTTCATTTGTTTAAAATGTAAAATGTAAAAAAATACAAGTAATTTGACACTTCAAAGGGTCTCTCGTCGTCGATCTTTACGCTACTGGTTTGGTTTAATTTAGTTTTGAGAATATTTCCACAGAGAACAGTTTTGTCTTCAAAGGCATCCACAATACTTGTGTGTTCAGTCAAGCACAATAAAACATGGAAACATCTGTCATTGCTGGAGGATTGGCCCTAAAATAAACTACAAAATACAGATTATGGGTTTTAAATGGTTTGATGTTACATTTTTCCAATGGCAATTTATTGGTGGCCTTCCAAAGTAAATGTCAAAGCACAGTAAATTCCACCTCATATCTTGGCTTAACCGACCCTTCCTGTTCTTCACATTCAGGCTCTTCCACACCAATCACAACGGAGCATTTGCAGGCGGTGACCAATGACAACAGCAGAACTTCAAACCGCACGATTACGTTCAACGTGATTCGCCGTCCTAAGCTGGGGAGGCTGGTGACGGTGCAGCCGGATAGTTCTACCCTGGATATCTCCACGTTCACACAGGATATGGTAAGGAAGAACTATATCGTCTACAATTCTTTTTTAACTAATGAACAATTAGGTAATATCTGCGAAATATAAATACATTTCCTATGTTATACTTTTAAAATGTATTTGGTACGTATATGTTTTTCTCAATTGCACAATAAACATGACTTTGCCACATTGCCAGACAGTATATTACTGGATTGGGAGTCTAAAAGCCCATCAACATTAACTTCCATGTTATAAATAATAAATATGTCTTCCTAGATGCCTGTCTGGCTGCATTGGATCATGTGAATCTATTATAATATGTATCCCTCTTCAGTTGTGTGTAATTCCGTGATATTTGTCTTGAGGTTTTCCCGTTTGTGTTCCTCAGGTGGACAGGAAGGAGGTCGTCTACATTCAGATGCCGGTCGAGTCGGTTGGGTGGGCAGCCATGGACTCCATGAGCTTCTCAGTGGCATCGCCACCTGCCTCTCTAGACACGCAGACTTTCAAAATAGACATTTCCTATGAAAACGGTGTGCCTCAGCGAAAGACTATGCTCCTTGCAAACACAGGTACTGATGAACTCTTGTTAACAGTATTGATTGTTTTAATATTGATTCATGAGTCAGTGTTTTCTTGATGTGAAACCTGTGTTTTTATTTGCATTACTCAAGGTGCTGTTGTAACAGAGGGGGAAAGTATTGCCATTGACGAATCCAACCTGGATGCTTCTAATCTCATGACTAAGCTACCAATCCCAGAGCGAAGCTCCCACGAAGTTTGGTTCCAGGTCAGATCTCTACCCCAACATGGCGTCATTTTGGTTGGTGAGAGAAACCTCACCAAGGAGAAACCCAATTTTTCCCAGTTCATCGTTAACAAATACGGCATCACCTACAAGCACGACAACTCTGAGAGCACGCAGGACTTCTTCACCATTGATATATGGGTGAATCCCAAGGGCAAGTCTGCACAGCGCCCTCTAGATGACATTGATGTGGTTGAGGAGCAGTTCAACATCACGATAATACCTGTGAATGACCAACCACCTGTTCTGAAGACCAAGGCCCCTAGCTTGAAGGTAATACAAGGTGATAAAGTGGCACTTGGGCCAGAGAACCTTAAAGTGGAAGACTTGGACAATCCTTCCGACGAGGTGAAGTTCTCTGTTATAAGTACACCGAACAATGGCTACCTAGCTCTTGAAGGCAGCCTAAATGACAAAGTCATGGCCTTCACTCAAGCCCAAATCGACAATGGAAGTGTTTACTTCATCCATGATGGAAGTTCTGCCTCCGGGGTCTTCTATTTCAGCGTTACTGACGGCCACCACAAGCCAGTCTACAAACTGTTTAACATTGACGTGGAAGCTATCACAATTACTTTGGTCAACAACACTGGTTTGAAACTGGAGCAAACGAAGACTACAGTTTCACTGAACCAAAACAACCTTGCAGCTGCAACCAATGGTAAAAATGCCACCATTCACTACAGAATTACAAGACCTCCATATTTTGGGAAACTTCTAAAGGACAGTGAAGAGATTACGCAGTTTGACCAGGAGGATTTACAGGCAGAAACGTTGCTCTACCTTACAACATCTCTCTTATCTGGAGGAGACAGCTTTGAGTTCTTTGCCTTCACTTCTGAAGCCAATCTGACCGACCAAATGCTTAACATTACTGTCCAACCATTGATCATAATAGGCAGCGGGGTATCGATTCCCAACGGCATCACCATCCCCATGACGACTGCGTTCCTCGATGCCACAGAGCTTGCGAACATAAGTGGCAGCGAACCTCTCTTTCAGGTCGTCTCCCAGCCCAAATACGGCAAGGTGGTTCGAACAAAACTGAAAAACTCTGGGAGAGGCTTACTTGCAGAGACGTTTACATTTGAGGATGTGAGGCGGGGACAGGTGGCCTTGGAGCTCAGCGCCAACATGACCGGCATTCAAGAACTCAATGACTCACTTGTGTTTGTCCTAAAAGCCGCAAATATCCAGCCGGCTAAAGGGGAGTTCCACTTCACTGTGGTGCCGTACGATCCAATGCTTTACTCCACCACAAAAACTCCCAACATCCTCCCAACTCCCATCACCACATTAGTCCCTCGCACCTCAAACCAGACCTCTCTGAACGGAACGGCTGTGCCACCCTTGACAACCACCCTCTCTTCCACCGTGCGACCAAGCAGCAAGAACCAGCAGAAGTTCAAAGGGCGCAATCGATGGGGGAAGTCGAACCGGACTACCCTATTGGGGACGACTCTGGGGAAACCAGCGCTGGAAACGGTGGAGATCCCCTACAGGAACACACCAGTGCGTGTAGAGTCCTATCCGCAGAAAAGTTCCAACCCGCTGATGGTTATTCTACCGCTGCTGGCCCTGCTGCTACTGGTCATCATTTTTGTGGTGATGGTCGTCCTGCTTCGGCGTCACCGGCGGAGGAAGCAGACGCCTGTGACCTCGAAGCCCCCTCCCTCGCCCATCCCTCTGAGCTCCCGGCAGACCTATCAGGGCCAGCCTCAGACGAGCCCTACGATTCCCACAGTGACGGTCACGCCGCTGAGCCCGAGTTGCCCCGGTAGCCCTGTGTTTGATAGGTTGCTGGTGCTAAACCAAGGCTCCGTTTACAGCACCCTTGATTCGTCCGCGCCTTCGGGTTCTTGGACTAACGCGGCGCCGGTAGCGACTCCTCAGCTCATTAGAACCACAACGCCGAGTCTTCAGAGGAATCAGTATTGGGTGTGATCTGACCTACCAACCACCCAATGTTAAACACTAACAGGCCAGAGACTTACTGTGGTTATGATTGTTTGAGGACATCTTCAGAGGGATCAGCCTTCTAATCCTGTTAGGTGAAGAGTTTGTCCTTGTTATCATTGTACCTTTCAGAACTATTACCTAATTACCAATGTCATTTGATATGAGGTCAGTTGTTTAAAATAACTACTATTGTAAATAGCACTGTTTTCTTTTGGGGTTTTTTAATTGCCACTACAACCACTATATATTTTTTGGATAACATTTCACTGGTCACATTTCATGAATATAACGGATAGGAAACTAGTTTGAAATTGTATACGCCATCAGGACATTTTGTGCCGATGTTTTATTACCAATTTAAGGTATTAATGTCTGATAAGATTTGTGACTGACAAACAACAACAACAACAACAACAAACAGCTTGAAACTGTGAATACCTAGGCTGACACACATTTCTATGTATTATATTGATTGTGCACATTTTTTATATGTTTTAATTATGTTACCATTAGCAGCATTGTGAAAACTCAGGTATTTTTTTTTTATCATCATTTTGTGTTTTCAATTGTGCATGTACCATTATGGTGGCTTGTATAACATCAGCATTGATGTAGATTATAACATGCTTATTTAATGATATTTAAATTGCATTTGGTAAGAACACTGAAAGGAACAGTTGGCTGTTTGATAAGCGCTAACTTTTAACTGGTACGCCTTTTTTTTTTTATTTAGGCTTAATGACTATATGCCTTCAAACTGATCCAACTGATATTTTCTTTTATTGTGACCAGCAAACCGGATAAGCTATGGATATGTACCACACTGTAACTGTAACATTAGTGCAACGGTATATCCTTGTGTAGAGTACGTATGCGTCTGTGTATACAGTGTATTTGGAACCGTGTAGAAGCCTGTTCATTGTGGACTGTACACGGCTCTGAGACACACCAGCATCCTCAACAATGGAAGGATATTGAGGTGCATGGAAACACAACCTTTGAGAATTTAAGTTGAATTTGAATATTGAAACATCACAATTTTCAGTTGATGTTCGCTGTGTGATTAATTACAGTTCGTCATTACATTTCAGTCTTGGGTCGTCCTGGCAGGGATGTGTCCCGACCAATATTATGGGATGGCTGAATGGAATTGAATCCTTTAGAAATAGTTGACACAATCAAACATACACCCTTGCATTTAATTAACAGAAAATAGGACAATGTTTGTACGCAATATTATATAGCATTAGTTTGTGGGGTATGTAACTCATACATTTTGCTGAGTGAAATGTCCCATCGTGTTCATTCAAATCCGACATTGCCTGTTACCTGTCCTGGGACCGGCCTATTACACAGGATAGCCTCCTTCTGAGTCTGTGCAGTTGTAATCACTGGGGCTGTACTCTGTACTCATATAGTCCTACACTGTATTAGTATTAATGGTTGCTACGCTGTACCCGTGTAAGAATCTCCTGTAAAGTGTCGGTCAAAGAGTTTCATACCATTCTTTATACGAGGAGTCACCCTGAGAGAGAGCGATGTCCACCAAGTGTTTTACTGGTTTTATGATGCACCCTTGTATTATATCGACCATATTTATTTAAATCATATATTTTTAATAAACCACTTGTAGGTGTGTGTGTGACACATTTTGCATATTTTCCTCCACCGCTGAAGGTTTTTTTTAATCCACGGCAATTTCCCCTTCAAGAAATGTGTGTTTCCATCCTGTTCCACAGAACAGGAAATGCAGCAAAGGGGACTTTTATTGGTGGCTTTCTCATTAACATACATTGAGCTCATGAATACTTCTGTGTTTCACCAGATACAGTTTTATTCTCTATAACAAAAGACAAGAGTGGCGCAACGGTCCAATTAGAAGAAGATTCATTACGATTATCACCTACGTTCAGATTTCCTGTGGCTATCATTGTGGCTTCTGCATATTATCACAATGGCAGATTGTTGCAGTTAAGATCTAATTACATTCATATACATTTACATTTACATTTAGGGCATTTGGCAGACGCTTTTATCCAAAGCGACTTACAAAGAGTACATTCAGTATATTCAGCATTAGTTTTTCTAATGTCACAGCAGTTCCCATGCTGCTGCAGTATAACCTGATGGGCCAGATGGTTTGTTACACAGAACCATTTGGGAAGTCGTCCTCTGAAAGTGTCCTTAGAATGGGCTGACGCTTCAAACGCTTTAAAAAAAATCCTTGCCAGCTGATTGGATGAGCCGTCTGTCTATCACCACACTCGTCGCTGTCAGTCGTTCCTCATAGGACACTGATTGGTCCCGACCACTGGGGTTCGACCACAAGAGGATAACTTGAATCCTGGTTAGACTGATCTTTAGAATCTTCAGAAACAGAATGTGAACTGGCGGGATCGAAATGGTTAGGTGAGGCTGACTGTGGTCGGCCTACCAAATACATTATATTGAAACCAAACATATTTCTGAACCATGACATCATTGTCAGTTAATTGTGTAATGAAACCGTTAAACGTCTCTTCAATTCTACCTCGAATTAACTGCTATCATATATTGTCCAATCGTCAAGGCATTTCATTCAATGTTCTCTCAATGTGATGTTATTCAACTTCATTATTGTAGTTTTAAGGCAAAAAAAACCCCGGTGTTCTTTAGAAAGATTTTCCAGCTTTTCCAGACTCCAACCGTATTTTCCCCACCGAGCTGTGAAGTGGCTAATTAGCATGCTAGCTCTACATTGCTAGTCCCGCCGCTACCTGCCTAGCTCCTCGGGGCGCGGCGGCACCCGCGTGTGATGAGTAGCTAATGGGAACATAATTACACCGACTCTTGCTCCGTGCTCGTCTGCGCCGCTTGACGTAGATGAATTAAAGTCTCGCTTTAATTATAGACCCATTCTTCTTCTCTTGAGCACCTGTTCGTGGAGCAGAGCGTCCTCCGTAAAACAGCAGTGGTAGAGGAGTCTGAACAATCTATCCTTGTTCGACCTTCACTGACAAAACCCACATAAAACCAACCTTGTGAAACGTGGTGTGTGTGGATTTACATTGTCAGGAATACATTTACATTCAGGGCATTGAGCAGATGATTTTGTCCAGAGCGACTTACGTTCTTCCAAGAGAGTGAAACAACACATTTATACAGTTTATGTACAGTATATGATTTGAAAAGAACACGTTTCAAGGACTCATAAGTGCCAAGTTAATAGAACAATTTCCAAGGAGGACGCATACTTGCTAGACAGACCTATAATAATAAATACATCACCTTTCTGCAACAGTCTTCTAAAAATACATGGTTCTGATAATTGGATGCGTAATCGAAAAGGACAAGAAGGTTTCCTTTTAGGTGCTATTCTTCAAACATTCACGTTTACATTTTTACACGATTCATGCAATAATCACACACACACACACACACTCACACACACACACATTCATCTGGTAGAAAGGAAGGGTACAAGCTAAGCAGAAACAAAGACTGGATGTTAACACTGCATCCATAATAGATTTTATGGAAATTCTCACTCAGTCTTGCTGACTGTCCTCATCGAACTAGTGGTGAGGGTTTATCTGTGCATGGGAATCAGTCAAGCCTGCTGAACTGGTTGGAGAACAGAGGAAGTCGGGAAGAGTCACTTAATCCAGGTGTCTCTCTCTCTCACTCTTTCCGGGTGTCTCTCTCTCTCTCAAACACACACAATATCACAGATAGAACATTAGCGATATGACTAGATTCCACATGGGCTTCTATAGGTGCCAGATTTTTTAGAAGTTTCAAAGGCAGGTGATCTGGGAACACCGACGGTGTCCATCATGTGACCAGCCATGCCCACGCACCCTTCCCAAGACACAGTCGGGCCGGCTCAAGAATCGATTGTTATGTTGTCATAATGATGGGGAAAATGTTTGTTGGAAAGCAAACATTATTCCTACAAATGGAAAAGCATTTCAAGGAAATTCCCACCGATCTGGCAGGATTCTCATCGCTAAACAGTAACATGTAATGTGATCCAAGGGAATACATCAGAAAAATGTGTCCGTTAATACGGTTGCTTCCTGGAATCCTGCATCCACCCCCCATTACATTATCTGTTCCTGTTAGTGTGTGTGTGTGTGTGTGTGTGTGTGTGTGGGGGGGGAACCTGAGCAGATATTAGATTAGACCGGAGCAAGGGCAGGAGGGAGAAAGAATGCGGTTGGACTGGCATGCAGTATAATTGGATCACTTTGGGTTACATTATCATTGAGTTACACACCATTAGCTTCTTTCGTGGCGTGAGATCGCTTAGCCGGAGTACCTTCGTCTGCCGTGGGACTAAATTGTTGGAAGAAAGTGCAATAAGTGTAATTGCGCAGCTGTGTAGTCCTACTTGTACAGGGTGTTGTGCCTTTTAGATATGTCTTGACTTACTATTTGTGCTGCCAATACGGTAGTATGCTGTGTACACTTTTACATGAAGAATGCAGGTGACTGTGTTTCTTAACCTCTAATCAATGACGCGCAAAATATAGCACAGGCGTACAGAATGTCACAAAGTAGTGTCAAAGGCCACGGCGGCCGGTAGTGAGATAAAAACACAGTTCTGCATCAATGGTGAAAGTCCATGGAAGGTAAAAAAAAACAAGATGCTCTCTTTTCCTCCATGAATAACTTCTTTGTCTTCCTGTTGTCTCTGTTTGTAACCCGGGGGTTGGGGCTGTCAGATGAGTTTTACGGCTCTGAGGATAAAACATATGATTCATCCACACAGCCTATTTCCTACCTTCCCCGAAAGACGGTCGATGAAACCTGAAATGGAACAACGTGAACTTGGATAGAGTGGAGTTGAAGCCAATATGTTCTACAGAATGATGAGGATCAGAATTAGTTGCCTTTTAGAATAGAATTCTTTCTTTCTTTGTGGATTTTAAATCAACACATACATGGCAGAGCAGAAGCCCATCCTTAACCACTCTCTTAGTCAGCGTTACGTAGTCCATGCAGTGTAGGCCAGGGGAGGGAGGACGAGAGAGAGAGAGAGAGAGAGAGAGAGAGAGAGAGATAAAGACAGATAATGGGGCATAAGACATAATCAATATGCAAAACAGCCTCATTAAATGTATGGTCAGCACCATGTGATGTCCCCCTGCTCCGCACCCCGACCTCATCTCACCGACAACCACACATCTACGCATTGAGTGTGGCTTGTTGTCCATTGTGTGTGTGTGTGTGTGTGTGTGTGTGTGTGTGTGTGGGTGCAATGCACTGATTTCCTATCAGTTGGTGTGGTTTCTAAGCGGCGGGCAGCAGAAGCCACCAGCGAGCCGTGTCAGCTGCAACAGTGAATGGTTTTACTGCTCTGTGGGTGGCGCTCCACACAAAAGGCTGGCTGGCTGGCTGGTCTGTGTGTGTGTCTGTGTGTGTGTCTGTGTGTGCATGCATGTGTGTGTGTGTGTGCATGTGCATGTGTGTGTGTGTTTGTTATTCTATTGTCTTGATTAGGTGAATCTTGCAAAAACTAAATTGAGGATGCTGGTGATGGCAAAAATGGTTGCTGACTGATGAATCCATACCTGGGACATGTGTTAAAAAACCCCAGCTAACATTAGCCTAGCCTGCCTAGCATCAACTTGCCTTACCAGTGTATTAGCATACCAAGGGACAGAGCTCCGGTCGTACTATGCGCACGCTTGTATAATTCATGTGCCTTAGAGGAGGAAGCGAGCCGTTGTGGATGAAGGGCTGAGAGGAAGTGACTGCTGCTTGTTTGGCTTCCTGGCTCGTTTTCGGTTGTTTATTATAGTTACACTGAACATAAATATCACACTTTTGTTTTAGCTCTATGGACACAAAAGGCCGATTACAAGCCGTTTCTAACCCTCTAGTGACATCACAAGTTGTATGACCACTAGATCAGTCTCCCAGCCTGAATCTTGCAAAAACTAAATTGAGGATGCTGGTGATGGCAAAAATGGTTGCTGACTGATGAATCCATACCTGTGGAACAAAACCCCAGGCTAAACAATTAGCCTAGCCCTAGCCTAGCATCACACTTGCCTTATCATAGTGTATTAGCATACCAAGGGACAGAGTCAGTGTCGTCATGGCCGCTTGTATAATTCATGTGCCTTAGAGGAGGAAGCGACCCGTTGTGGATGAAGGGCTGAGAGGAAGTGACTGCTGCTTGTTTGGCTTCCTGGCTCATTTTCGGTTGTTTATTATAGTTACACTGAACATAAATATCACACTTTTGTTTTAGCTCCAATTTTTCATGAGTTGAAAGCAAAGATCTAAGACTTTTTCTATGGACACAAAAGGCCGATTACAAGCCGTTTCTAACCCTCTAGTGACATCACAAGTTGTATGACCACTAGATCAGTCTCCCAGCCTACCCAGTGCACTGTACCAACTGGTACAGTGCATAATCTATCCATCATACATCTGGGTGGACACTCCCATTTGTGATGTAGGGTTAGGTGATAATTTGTGTCATATGACTGAATCTTGCAGCTACTCACACTCACAAATAATGACCCTTTAACAAACAACTGGTGTTTAAAGGTGCAGAAAATGGGTCCTGCAGTCCATATTGACACTGTTGGAGATATGTTGTGTTGGTAGCCGGTGGAGGACACTGAGCTCAAGACCAGCCGAGTGCAACATTCAATATTTGCCAACCCAGGCTGTCGAAATGGGCAGCGAGTGGAGAATAGTGAATCACACAGACGGAAACAAAAATAGGTTTTTGCAACCCGGAAAGGAAATTCCAAAGGAGAACATACTGGGAAAACATACCGACAACTATTGTTGTCGGGAGAAGCCGGTATATCGCTTGTATCTCACTTGTATCTCTGATGACTTAATGGTAATTTTATGATTTAGCACAGCACAATTTTTTACTTGGAACAACATTAACTCCATAACCATAACATGGTGAAAGATTATACTGTGTTATTTTACAATTGTGACTGATTTAGCAATTTATTTAGCAGTATTGTATAATTAGCTGTATAACATGTATTCAAATACATTTACAAATCACTTGAAACATGGATGAAAATAGTTATTGAGAAAACAACATTGACGTTGGTTGTGGTAACAGGATGTTGACTTCAGGGTTTCAACCCAGTAATGCCAAATATAACAATGCTAGTTCTAATAAAGTCATGTTTCTGGGTTTTTAAAGCAAAGCTCTAAATAGCCAACTCTAAATAACGACAAAACTGCAGTAGAATCGAGTACATTGTTTTCTCTCCTACAATGTCCACTTCTAATACGGTGTGTTTATGTGTGTGTGTGTGTGGGTTGGCTAGTTTTGACCGGTTCATGCTATCAGTGGGTTTACTGGGAGAGGGCGGAGTTATGTCCCACCCAGCGTGCTCAGGGTCAGTGGATGACCTCATGTGATCGAGGGCTGGCCGTGGGTGTGTGTGTGTGTATTCTGCCGACCGACGGCTGCTCGTGCTTCCTGCTGGACAGAGGAACCGCTTGGCACGTTGCAAGAACAAATGAGGCCCATGAATGTCATAATGAAAGGTGTACATTGTCTAAACAGTGATAAAGGTGATAAGTGTTTTATGATGTGGGGTTTCGTTCCCTGACGCCCGATACCAGAGGCAACAGTGTATAATGTCAGCAATTTGTCAATAATTGCTCGACTGCAATTGTATGTCATGTCTTACTTTTGAATATTGAAGAATTATCAGCAAAGTCCATTGGTTTTCTCTGAGGAGTACCTTAATGTTCATTGAGCACAAATACTTGTCTACTTGTCAGATTGAATCATACATATGAAATAATATCACATGAAACCCACCCCTCCCCCCCACCCACACACACACACACACACACACACACACACACACACACACACACACACACACACACACACACACACACCCACACACACACACACACACAGAATGCTCCAATTTCCCCTTGGTTCTTTGGAAACGTAGGTGAACATCGAGCCGTGGTCTGGAAACCAGGATGAACAGATCGGCCTCAGTCAGTCTCCTGAGCACCTCCACACCTCCACGCCGCTTCTCTCGCGTTCAGAGTGAGCCTGCAGTTCCTCCCCATCCTCCTGTGTACTGTGGACTGGGGTTGATAAGGCCCGGTGGTTCCCGTCACAAAGCATGACGGATCCCATCCACGCTGATGCAGCAGAACTCACTACAAACTCACACCTTCTGGTTGGAGGTCAGCTCTCTTTTTTTTTCTGCACAGGCCCGGCTGTATAATTGGAAACAGATCTGAACAGAATTTACGCCCTTTTCCCAGACTAAATATGCTGAGCATAAGCAAATCCCTTACATTCCAAACACATGAACTCCCCCCGAAAAGGGCAGACTAAAATGAATTGGCACTCACAAGTGTTTTTTTTTTTCTTCTCCCCATCGTTTTTTATCTCAACCACTAAAACGGGAGGGGAGCTACTTTGTGCTGAGTAAAGACTGCGAGTGCACAATTTCACAGGCTTGGTGTTGGCCAACGCAATGTGTGCTTGCACATTATTACATGTGTCAACACACATGTGAAACACAAACACAACAGAGAGCCAACTGGAGAATTGCACTATGCTCTGTTTTAGCTGCTTATCGTCAACCAAGTGGTTGGGACATCGGCTGCGTTAGTGCTGACGACGCAAGAACTCAGGACGGCTCCTGGAGCGCTTGTACACCTGTAGCCTCCACGGTAAAGGTCCCCCACTGCTGACCTTAAAGCAAAGCCCTTCCTTTCAACGTGGATGACTTATTTGGAGTCAGACTTCCGTTTACACTAAATAGATAAATACTGTGTGGAGATAAAAAAAAAAGGAAATGAGAAAGGACAAAATGAAATGGCTGGTGGATGTTGCGGCGAACTGAGAACCATGGCAATAGATTTCACACATACCTTTTGCAGAATCACGTTGTGAAAATGCTCTGAAGTTAGGACATGTTGTGGCTGGGCTTGTTATTGCGATACAGCTTACAGGTGTCATGGAAATAAGAAATACGTTGACTGACTTACCCACACGCACACACACACACACACACAGAACACTCCACCAACTTAACGCAGGGTTAAGAAGGGAAGCAGGAGTTTGGTGTAATCACGGATCTCGAGGCCGTGGGTTGAGCCATTATGAACGCGTGTGTTCTGTTTGCACATTTAAAATGCATTTGAAATGTGTAATATGGAGAAAACAGATGATGGAGGATGAGACGTGGACAGTATTAGTCACTGTTCCACGTGGTACCCTGTGAGGCTGCAGCTGTGGAGGTGGTCTGAGCCAAAGGCGCCGAGACGAACTGAGCTGCCATTGCCGGCTGCTGTCCGCCAGAGGAACTCGGTGTCCCGGGGCCACGTTCAGACAATCCATTCTGCAGGAACCTTCATGTGCCGCGTTTTTTATGCGTGGAAAATGGACTTTGGCTTTGAGATATCATATTTTCTAACCAGCGTGGCACATCCCAAGGGCTTTTTCACAATCAGTGCCTTGCGTACACACGTTCATACACACACACACACACACACACATATTCATCCACTGATGGTCGTTGGCTGTTGGAAAATTGGGTCCATTGCTCAGGGACGCTTTGTCAGGAGGTGGATTGAACGAGCAACTCGAACCGGCAGCCCTCCTCCAAGCCTCCAGCACTCCAGGGTCCCTATAGGTGGCAACGGCTCCAACTGTGCTTCCTCAGAGGCACTAGCCTAACCCGGTGACAAATTGAATCATATTATCCAATGTTCTGCTCCACCGCTGTGTCTGGAAGGCATTTGAGGCAACTTACTTGGGACACATGAGCCCAAAGTTTCTCTCTTGGGGAATGTAGTGAGCAGTTCTTCTTTCTGATCTTTATTGTCTCAAAAACCTATGTTCAAATGTTTCTCCAAACCTGCGTTTGATCCATGTGTTAGACAAAACAATGTGGTGTCAGTGAGAAAGCTTTGTTTGCCAAGTGCAATGGATGCTTATCCTAGTGCTTGTGGGTGTATCCATCTACCATTGGTATGGGTTGTGAGAGCACACGGCTCCCCGAGGGCCTGAAGAGACATCTGATGAACTGGAACATCGAGTTCCTCCGGCGCCCGACAGCCTGAAGCGGCCATCACTTCATGCTGTGAACACGTAGAATGGAATGGAAATGTATTGTACTGTATTGCTACGCAACTTGGCACAAGAATTTCCTTCGGGATTAATCAAGTTCCGTCTTATTTTATCGTAAATGCAGCTCTGCTCTCTGACTGTCTATCACCTTACACAGTTGTATTTTCAAGTAATGATTTGCTATAGTGAAGATATGCACTCTTTAAATATGCACTCTTCAAAATGTTAATTTAATATGCACTCTTCAAAATGTTGATTTAATATGCACTCTTCAAAATGCAAATGTAATTCATGGATTTTTGTTGAGAATTTAGTGACACAAAATCAATGTAAATCATTGCTAAATATGGACTGTACATCAGTACTTTCCAGTCAAATGGGACCGGTTTACAACTTTTCCTAAGTCATAAAAATTGTGTTTCTCATTTAATTGCCCCAATACCTTGTGTGGTTTAGTGAAGTTTGTCACACGCGAGGTGTTCCGAGTCTCAAATGACCGCCATAGGAAATTAACGGGTGAGACTATATTATGTTCATCCAGCAAATGGAAAGCATCCACCCCCTTCCCCCCCCCCCCCCCCCCCCACCACCACACACACACACAACACACACACACACACAACACACACACACACACACACACACACACACACACACACACACACACACACACACACACACACACACACACACACACACACTGGCTGAAAACACTTTCATAAAGGGGAGAGCAACTACACTGCTGGAATGCATTAATTGTAAATACAGTAGTTGGCTTGTGAATGGCAGTAGTTGGCTTGTGAATGGCAGTAGTTGGCTTGTGAATACAGTAGTTGGCTTGTGAATGCAGTAGTTGGCTTGTGAATGGCAGTAGTTGGCTTGTGAATACAGTAGTTGGCTTGTGAATGCAGTAGTTGGCTTGTGAATGTAGTAGTTGGCTTGTGAATAGAGTAGTAGTTGGCTTGTGAATAGCAGTAGTTGGCTTGTGAATAGAGTAGTTGGCTTGTGAATAGAGTAGTTGGCTTGTGATGGCAGTAGTTGGCTTGTGAATGTAGTAGTTGGCTTGTGAATGTAGTAGTTGGCTTGTGAATAGCAGTAGTTGGCTTGTGAATGCAGTAGTTGGCTTGTGAATGTAGTAGTTGGCTTGTGAATAGCAGTAGTTGGCTTGTGAATAGAGTAGTTGGCTTGTGAATAGAGTAGTTGGCTTGTGAATGTAGTAGTTGGCTTGTGAATGGCAGTAGTTGGCTTGTGAATGTAGTAGTTGGCTTGTGAATGTAGTAGTTGGCTTGTGAATACAGTAGTTGGCTTGTGAATGTAGTAGTTGGCTTGTGAATACAGTAGTTGGCTTGTGAATGGCAGTAGTTGGCTTGTGAATACAGTAGTTGGCTTGTGAATGGCAGTAGTTGGCTTGTGAATGGCAGTAGTTGGCTTGTGAATGGTTAGTAGTTGGCTTGTGAATGTAGTAGTTGGGCTTGTGAATGGCATAGTTGGCTTGTGAATTGTAGTAGTTGGCTTGTGGAATACAGTAGTTGGCTTGTGAATGGCAGTAGTTGGCTTGTGAATGTGTAGTTGGATTGTGAATAAGTAGTTGGCTTGTGAATAGAGTAGTTGGCTTGTGAATGGCAGTAGTTGGCTTGTGAATGGCAGTAGTTGGCTTGTGAATACAGTAGTTGGCTTGTGAATACATTAGTTGGCTTGTGAATACATTAGTTGGCCTTGTGAATGGCTTGAACAGATCAGTAAGTGCAGGAGGAGGAGAGAGCTGAAGAAGTCCTAATATATTAAACATGGCGGGGAAGATCTAATGGGCTTGCCAGACACCAGCAGACACTGGCTGGTGGGGAGAGACTCCAAACAGATAGCCCCTATCCAGCCTTCTGGATACGCCTGCATCGATCCATCCAACCCCGACATCCATCACACATCCCCAACAACCATAACATACTGGCACTGACACTAAAGATGAGAAGCAGGAAAATAAATGAGAAAACCGATGTGTGCACATGAATGAATGTCCATACTAGACGTGTACCGTGAAAGTTGGTCAAAGCTAATGCAATTTTAATGCAGTGCACAAAAAGCACCACATTTCATTACTTAACGGAGAAATGGATCCGGTCTTCCATTGCATCTAAAAACTATTTTGCTGGAGTACTCCGACCTGCATCTGGCCCGCTTAACCGTGACCAGATGTCCCAGAAGGCCGTGCAGCCTCTGTGCCCTTCGTAGATCGAGCGTGTGAAGAAGACCACATCGCTGACGACACACACACACACACACACACGCCGGTCCTCCAGAGATGCATACTGTGTAACCACACACTAGACCCAGTCTCTTCTCCACTGCCCCTCCCTCTCTGGTCTTATCATGGCAACGGTAAAGAGACAGGGTCAAAATAATACAAATAATAAACTGAGATTTCAAAGGGGGACCAGAAAATAATAATTGTGACGACTGCAGGGAGTTACAGTATGTGATGGTCTTTCATGTCTTGGCTCATTGTGTTGCTTCAGCAGCAGTTTCAAGTGTTTTTCGTGTTGTTTTATGTGTGATGTATGGTAGGGGTCCCCCTTTGTCCTGGATCGGCCCCTCCTGTGTTAGTTAATTGTGTTTACCTGTGCGTTTATTTATTGTGTCTATTAAAGCTAGACCTTTCCACATGTATTCAGACTGGTGGCTGTCAGAAGCCATTGTTCTGTGCTCTAATCCCTGCCTGTCGGTTCATGGTTTCAGTTTCACATGCAACCTGTTCAGTGATTGGTTGATCTTTGTTTGTTACTGTTTTTTTGTTCCATTTACCCGGCCAGTTCTTTGAGGTGTTGTTTTTGGTTTATCTCTGAGCTGTGTGACTGTGTGACTGTGACTTCCACCCTAAGGTGATGTTCAGCATTTGGGTTTTGTGCAGAATGTTACAACCACAGAACAATTAACTTAAAAATATTGCAGATAGTGCCCAAGACATCAGAAAATCAAATAATTTTTTAGCCGTCAACAAAAAAAATTAAATATCACATATCCTCTGTGCTTGAAGAATTTATTTTGTTTCTTCACTTCTACCACAAGTCTTTACGATGCAACCAGCATATAAATTACAATACAGTCTTACAGGTGAACAGCCGTCCATAGATTTGCTATATTAAAAGAAACTCTGTGTGTGTGTGTGTGTGTGTGTGTGTGTGTGTGTGTGTGTGTGTGTGTGTGTGTGTGTGTGTGTGTGTGTGTGTGTGTGTGTGTGTGTGTGTGTGTGTGTGTGTGTGTGTGTGTGTGTGTGTGTGTGTGTGTGTGTGTGTGTGTGCGTGCGGTGTGTGTGTGTGTAAAAACAGGTGAGAAATCCTCTACCTGGCTAGATAGAGAACTCTGTCTCACATCTGAGAAAGCATTGACATTATTTTGCTTCCTTAAGCTGGTCAACTCAATGTGTGATCCATGATGCTGTGGTAGTGCATCTGCTGGGGGGGGGGGGGGGGGGTCCTTCAGGGGAAAACACTTCATCAGGTCCCAGGTCCAGATCTCCACCCAAAGACCACCACCGCTGAGTCTCCCCTCTGCATACCCTCCCCTGGAAAAGACCTTCTCCAGAGCAAATCTGGAGAAATTGTCTCTACATATATACCGTATATATATATATATATATTATATTTATAAAAAAATCCTTCAAATATTAACAAAAATGAGAAGGCACAGTGAGACAGTAGTGACAGCTGCTGTTGTGGGGTAATGGGCGTCCTGTAAACATTCCGTGTGGCCAGCGTGCGCGAGAGACAGTTGCGTGACGGAGCGCATCAGAGTTCCCGGTGGATCACACCTCCCGGATGCAGTCGACGACGAGGGGTCCGTTAAAAACATCGGTCAGACACTGGAGTGATTACAAGAGCTCCCTACAGAACAGCACGTCGGGAGAAGAGGCATCGCACTGGAAGTCTTTTCAGAACGTCATTCTGACATTCTGTTTCGTCCTCCTCTTAACTCGAGGATGAGGAATTTCCCTCCTTTTCTTTTCCTCTTACGGTCTCTGATTGAAACCAGAATCTCCCCCCACCCCTTAACCCCTCCACCCCTCAATTTGGCCAAACAACACAAGTGGGGATTCCGGTTGTACACGTCACCATGGCGATCAGGTGCGTTGACTCCTCGTACGTTTCCCTGGAGAGGAAGACGAAGCAGCTCCGGCTGGGCGTCACGGCGCTGGGCTGGCGGAGGCTAGGCGGTCACCGGTCGTGACAACAGAGAGGCTCCCTCCACCCATCACAAGATGGGGGAGGGGGGGGAAGGGGGAGGCGGCAGGGGGCGGGGGGGAGCAGCAGCCAGCAGCCAACTAGGCGTCGTCGTACTTCTGGAGGGCTTCCTCCAGCCTGCCCGTGATTTTCCGGAAGAAGCCGATCTGCTCCTGGAGGTACTGCTGCATCTGCGCCTTGAAGTCGCGCACGCGGATCCGGTGGAAGTGCTGGATCTCGGCCATGGTGGCGAAGGAGATGATGTTGCAGCGCTCCTTGATGCCCCCCGCCTGCGAGGCCTCCATCTTGGCCTCGTCCACGTGCTTCTGGCTCTCCTTCACCTTCGTCAGGGCTCCTGTCAGAGAGTCATGCGATTTGGTTAGTGGCTATTGTCGACTCTTCCTGAACGTAAAAAGGAGAACCTCCCTTGGGGTACAACTTGCCTGTACTTCTGTGTGAACCAAAACTAGAACTGTGAGAAAATGTGAGGGGGAAGAGCTTGACTATAAATAGAGTATCACACAGAGGTCATCTCAAAGGCCTTTTCCTAAATATCCATGTTAGGGCATTTCACCATCAGCCTACAAAGTGTTTATTTTAATAAGAAAGAAGAAACTTACGTAGAGTTTGACAAAAACGGCCCTGTGCCCATTTTGTTAATCTGTTTTGTTAATCTGTCACGGCAGCACACATACAACAACTGCTTTTGCATATTTGTCAAATCCTGTAGTTCTAACTTGGGAGCATATCATGAAACTAAATCTGTAATTGCCACTTGATAGATTGCTTGAACAAAAGTCTCTGTAAACCCCCCTGTTAGTCAAACGGCCTATGCAGATTCTGGGGGTTTCCATTGACAGCTCACACGCTCATACTTTGTGGTTTCCGGTGACGAAGACAAAGTGAAACACCTCACGCTAGCAACCTGCTGGTATAGCACGCCAACCTATATATTTGATACTGTGTAGGGTTGGGCAATATGACTTCAAATCAATATCGCCATTATTTTTGATCAATTTTACCTCGATTGCGATTCTCAATTTACGATTATTTATTATGACAAAGTCTGTACTGCAAATAGCCTGAACTAAGAAATCTGGGATATATTTTTCTCATGAAGGAGTGCATATCTTATCTTTGTGATTTTAAAATTTTTGAAATATGTTGAACGGTTTAAATTAGATGAATTAACGGACATGAGCTGGATTAGGTAGGTGAGAGGTTCTTAATGTGGGTTGCGATAAATTTCCGGGGCCTAATACAGTATATTCCATATGTATAAATGTGTCTGTGTCAAAGTAAAATGGATTACAGTTTTGTATCCAAAAGTAATGGCAGTTAAACCAACTAAATTTAAAAAAAAGCATTTTACTTCTGGCAGGATCTAGTCTGCTGCTGTTTCACTCGGCTATTTGACATTCCTGTATTGCAGGCGATGCCAAAGACCATGATAAGAAGGAGAGGAGGACGGGACGCAGGCTCACACTGTACTCTGGAAACAGAATTTGCTAATCAAAGCTTGCTAATGGACTGGGAGAAAAAAAATGGCTCTATGACGCCTTTTAAACCAAATGTGGAACAACATTAAGTAGCCCAAGCACATTGAGTGAGCGTGAGGATGTGTGTGTGTGTGTGTGTGTGTGTGTGTGTGTGTGTGTGTGTGTGTGTCTGTTATAAAGTGAAACACAGCTTTGAAAGCCGTCACATTATGAATGATTAGTACATCCGTCCATAATGGCCTATGCACACCATCATGTGTGGATCGAAGGCAGTCCGTCCAGCAGCTATTACATAACGTCTGGTTACATAACAGCGTGCCACCGCTAGCCGGCAACTTGACGCAGACATACTTATGTGACTGGCATGCCGATGCTAAACGATTATCTGCTAGAATAGAATAGAACTTTATTTATCCCGAAGGAAATTCTTGTGCCAGGTTACATAGCGAAACAGTACAAAACAGAATGATAAAAAATAAACTAAGTCTTTTTTTTACAAATTTACAGTTAAAATATACAAATATGAAGGCATAGTTGGTTTTTTACCAACAATTTACTACTAATTCAGAATATTTCAGACATGATCCAGGCTATTTCTGGCTGGTATTGGGCTGGGAGAATTGGTTGCCCAACTCTATGCAACTATGGAGGCTCATTGTCTCAACCAGTCGGACACAAAGGTTAGGTTGAGGAGGATAAATCAGATTAAAACAATCAGTTGGTCGTGGTCGTGATGTCATACATGCTTGTTGTGAAGGGGACAATACTTTCCACAGTAGAGCTGGTGAAAGGTGTACCAATGTGATTTTTCCACATAGGAAATTACAACAAGACACAGTTTCAATAATATTTCTTAGCCCACTTCCCTTGTCTCGCAGTTTGATCTGCATTTAGTCTAATAATTGTTCAAAGTTAAATTAATGCCATTCTTGGTTTCTACTCTATATATTTATGTTGTTCATAATGACAATAACAAACAGTAATGAGGAGAAACATATTTGAATCAGTGGAACATGCAGATGTTTAGTCTACGGTACGTAAAAACTATTTTCCAGAAACCTCTGAGACAAAGTTCCTCACATATTTGATCAACATCTTAGATACACAAATATAATTCCTTCCTCAAGTAAAGCCAAATACATCAGCGTCATATGATGATTTTACATTGCCAGCTTGGCCTCCGTGCTCTCTCTGCTAATAGCATCTCCACGGAGATAAGAGATCGATAGAGTGGGGTTGGGGGGGGGGGGGGTCTCGGGTTCCTGGTCGTTACCATTGTGGGTCAAATAAAAACAGACGGTCTGCTGGCTGTTCCATGTGCTGACCGCTGACACGATGCTAAAAATGGCACTGACAAGTACGATTCCACTAATAGCACACATTCACTTGACATTCTCCATACCGGCTAACTTTGCTGATTGGGTGAGCCCAGCAGCACAGCAGCCGAAACACAACATCTGCAGGGAGTTGCTTACGGGCATTTATATGTCTCAGCTCGATATTACAGAACCGTTCACCGTTCGTTGTCACAACTGTACCAATTGATACCTAGTCGTCTCACAAATCAGACTTTTGGATCGTCAAACATCTGGATCCAAGATTAATTGGTTGTACCTAATCCAGTATTCTAGGGTTACATGTTGGCCTGTAGTTACCAGAATCAGCTATAGGCCCTACTTCTTATGTAGCCTACATAAGCTTTATACCATGGCTTTATGAACATCAATACAGATGTAAGTAACATTTGGATGCACTAGTTCTAGCTTCTATCGAATGTGTAAATAAGGCCTGCATGCGATATTGTCAGGGTCATGGTCATTAAGTAGGATTACCTATGTTCTCTTTACTCCCTGGTTAGATTTTACTACTTACACTTCACTATTACAAATAGTACACATTGTACTGCCCATGTTCGGGGGGGGGACTCATTTTCTAGGGCCACTTTTGTTGCGGAAATGTCTACTTTAGTTTATGAGGACAGTAGTTGGCCAGCTGGTGGCTTCTGTGTGGCTTGTGAGGTAGTAGGCTTGTGAATGTAGTAGTTGGCTTGTGAATGGCAGTAGTTGGCTTGTGAATGTAGTAGTTGGCTTGTGAATACAGTAGTTGGCTTGTGAATGGCAGTAGTTGGCTTGTGAATGGCAGTAGTTGGCTTGTGAATGCAGTAGTTGGCTTGTGAATGGCAGTAGTTGGCTTGTGAATACAGTAGTTGGCTTGTGAATGGCAGTAGTTGGCTTGTGAATGGCAGTAGTTGGCTTGTGAATGCAGTAGTTGGCTTGTGAATGGCAGTAGTTGGCTTGTGAATGGCAGTAGTTGGCTTGTGAATGGCTTGAACAGATCAGTAAGTGCAGGAGGGGGAGAGAGCTGAAGAAGTCCTAATATATTAAACATGGTGGGGAAGATCTAATGGGCTTGCCAGACACCAGCAGACACTGGCTGGTGGGGAGAGACTCCAAACAGATAGCCCCTATCCAACCTTCTGGATACGCCTGCATCGATCCATCCAACCCCAACATCCATCACACATCCCCAACAACCATAACATACTGGCACTGACACTAAAGATGAGAAGCAGGAAAATAAATGAGAAAACCGATGTGTGCACATGAATGAATGTCCATACTAGACGTGTACCGTGAAAGTTGGTCAAAGCTAATGCAATTTTAATGCAGTGCACAAAAAGCACCACATTTCATTACTTAACGGAGAAATGGATCCGGTCTTCCATTGCATCTAAAAACTATTTTGCTGGAGTACTCCGACCTGCATCTGGCCCGCTTAACCGTGACCAGATGTCCCAGAAGGCCGTGCAGCCTCTGTGCCCTTCGTAGATCGAGCGTGTGAAGAAGACCACATCGCTGACGACACACACACACACACACACACACACACACGCCGGTCCTCCAGAGATGCATACTGTGTAACCACACACTAGACCCAGTCTCTTCTCCACTGCCCCTCCCTCTCTGGTCTTATCATGGCAACGGTAAAGAGACAGGGTCAAAATAATACAAATAATAAACTGAGATTTCAAAGGGGGACCAGAAAATAATAATTGTGACGACTGCAGGGAGTTACAGTATGTGATGGTCTTTCATGTCTTGGCTCATTGTGTTGCTTCAGCAGCAGTTTCAAGTGTTTTCGTGTTGTTTTATGTGTGATGTATGGTAGGGGTCCCCCTTTGTCCTGGATCGGCCCCTCCTGTGTTAGTTAATTGTGTTTACCTGTGCGTTTATTTATTGTGTCTATTAAAGCTAGACCTTTCCACATGTATTCAGACTGGTGGCTGTCAGAAGCCATTGTTCTGTGCTCTAATCCCTGCCTGTCGGTTCATGGTTTCAGTTTCACATGCAACCTGTTCAGTGATTGGTTGATCTTTGTTTGTTAATGTTTTTTTGTTCCATTTACCCGGCCAGTTCTTTGAGGTGTTGTTTTTGGTTTATCTCTGAGCTGTGTGACTGTGTGACTGTGACTTCCACCCTAAGGTGATGTTCAGCATTTGGGTTTTGTGCAGAACGTTACAACCACAGAACAATTAACTTAAAAATATTGCAGATAGTGCCCAAGACATCAGAAAATCAAATAATTTTTTAGCCGTCAACAAAAAAATTAAATATCACATATCCTCTGTGCTTGAAGAATTTATTTTGTTTCTTCACTTCTACCACAAGTCTTTACGATGCAACCAGCATATAAATTACAATACAGTCTTACAGGTGAACAGCCGTCCATAGATTTGCTATATTAAAAGAAACTCTGTGTGTGTGTGTGTGTGTGTGTGTGTGTGTGTGTGTGTGTGTGTGTGTGTGTGTGTGTGTGTGTGTGGTGTGTGTGTGTGTGTGTGTGTGTGTGTGTGTGTGTGTGTGTGTGTGTGTGTGTGTGTGTGTGTGTGTGTGTGTGCGTGTCGTGTGTGTGTGTGTGTGTGTGTGTCTGTGTGTGATCTGTCTATGAGCTGCTTATGTGTGTGTGTCTGTGTGTGTGTCTGTGTGTCTGTGTGTGTGTGCTGTGTGTGTGGGGGGGGGTGGGGGTCCTTCAGGGGAAACACTTCATCAGGTCCTAGGTCCAGATCTCCACCCAAAGACCACCACTGCTGAGTCTCCCCTCTGGCATACCCTCCCCTGGAAAAGACCTTCTCCAGAGCAAATCTGGAGAAATTGTCTCTACATGTATACCGTATATATATATATATATTATATTTATAAAAAAATCCTTCAAATATTAACAAAAATGAGAAGGCACAGTGAGACAGTAGTGACAGCTGCTGTTGTGGGGTAATGGGCGTCCTGTAAACATTCCGTGTGGCCAGCGTGCGCGAGAGACAGTTGCGTGACGGAGCGCATCAGAGTTCCCGGTGGATCACACCTCCCGGATGCAGTCGACGACGAGGGGTCCGTTAAAAACATCGGTCAGACACTGGAGTGATTACAAGAGCTGGAAAAGCACCGTGTTCCCTACAGAACAGCACGTCGGGAGAAGAGGCGTCGCACTGGAAGTCTTTTCAGAACGTCATTCTGACATTCTGTTTCGGTCCTCCTCTTAACTCGAGGATGAGGAATTTCCCTCCTTTTCTTTTCCTCTTACGGTCTCTGATTGAAACCAGAATCACCCCCCACCCCTTAACCCCTCCACCCCTCAATTTGGCCAAACAACACAAGTGGGGATTCCGGTTGTACACGTCACCATGGCGATCAGGCGCGTTGACTCCTCGTACGTTTCCCTGGAGAGGAAGACGAATCAGCTCCGGCTGGGCGTCACGGCGCTGGGCTGGCGGAGGCTAGGCGGTCACCGGTCGTGACAACAGAGAGGCTCCCTCCACCCATCACAAGATGGGGGAGGGGGGGGGAAGGGGGAGGCGGCAGGGGGCGGGGGGGAGCAGCAGCCAGCAGCCAACTAGGCGTCGTCGTACTTCTGGAGGGCTTCCTCCAGCCTGCCCGTGATTTTCCGGAAGAAGCCGATCTGCTCCTGGAGGTACTGCTGCATCTGCGCCTTGAAGTCGCGCACGCGGATCCGGTGGAAGTGCTGGATCTCGGCCATGGTGGCGAAGGAGATGATGTTGCAGCGCTCCTTGATGCCCTCCGCCCGCGAGGCCTCCATCTTGGCCTCGTCCACGTGCTTCTGGCTCTCCTTCACCTTCGTCAGGGCTCCTGTCAGAGAGTCATGCGATTTGGTTAGTGGCTATTGTCGACTCTTCCTGAACGTAAAAAGGAGAACCTCCCTTGGGGTACAACTTGCCTGTACTTCTGTGTGAACCAAAACTAGAACTGTGAGAAAATGTGAGGGGGAAGAGCTTGACTATAAATAGAGTATCACACAGAGGTCATCTCAAAGGCCTTTTCCTAAATATCCATGTTAGGGCATTTCACCATCAGCCTACAAAGTGTTTATTTTAATAAGAAAGAAGAAACTTACGTAGAGTTTGACAAAAACGGCCCTGTGCCCATTTTGTTAATCTGTTTTGTTAATCTGTCACGGCAGCACACATACAACAACTGCTTTTGCATATTTGTCAAATCCTGTAGTTCTAACTTGGGAGCATATCATGAAACTAAATCTGTAATTGCCACTTGATAGATTGCTTGAACAAAAGTCTCTGTAAACCCCCCTGTTAGTCAAACGGCCTATGCAGATTCTGGGGGTTTCCATTGACAGCTCACACGCTCATACTTTGTGGTTTCCGGTGACGAAGACAAAGTGAAACACCTCACGCTAGCAACCTGCTGGTATAGCACGCCAACCTATATATTTGATACTGTGTAGGGTTGGGCAATATGACTTCAAATCAATATCGCCATTATTTTTGATACATTTTACCTCGATTGTGATTCTCAATTTACGATTATTTATTATTTATTTGACATAGATGTAGTCTGACAAAGTCTGTACTGCAAATAGCCTGAACTAAGAAATCTGGGATATATTTTTCTCATGAAGGAGTGCATATCTTATCTTTGTGATTTTTAAATTTTTGAAATATGTTGAACGGTTTAAATTAGATGAATTAATGGACATGAGCTGGATTAGGTAGGTGACAGGTTCTTAATGTGGGTTGCGATACATTTCCGGGCCCTAATACAGTATATTCCATATGTATAAATGGAATGGATTACAGTTTTGTATCCAAAAGTAATGGCAGTTAAACCAACTAAATAAAAAAAAAAGCATTTTACTTCTGGCAGGATCTAGTCTGCTGCTGTTTCACTCGGCTATTTGACATTCCTGTATTGCAGGCGATGCCAAAGACCATGATAAGAAGGAGAGGAGGACGGGACGCAGGCTCACACTGTACTCTGGAAACAGAATTTGCTAATCAAAGCTTGCTAATGGACTGGGAGAAAAAAAAATGGCTCTATGACGCCTTTTAAACCAAATGTGGAACAACATTAAGTAGCCCAAGCACATTGAGTGAGCGTGAGGATGTGTGTGTGTGTGTGTGTGTGTGTGTCTGTTATAATGTGAAACACAGCTTTGAAAGCCGTCACATTATGAATGATTAGTACATCCGTCCATAATGGCCTATGCACACCATCATGTGTGGATCGAAGGCAGTCCGTCCAGCAGCTATTACATAACGTCTGGTTACATAACAGCGTGCCACCGCTAGCCGGCAACTTGACGCAGACATACTTATGTGACTGGCATGCCGATGCTAAACGATTATCTGCTAGAATAGAATAGAATAGAACTTTATTTATCCCGAAGGAAATTCTTGTGCCAGGTTACATAGCGAAACAGTACAAAACAGAATGATAAAAAATAAACTAAGTCTTTTTTTTTTACAAATTTACAGTTAAAATATACAAATATGAAGGCATAGTTGTTTTTTTAACAACAATTTACTACTAATTCAGAATATTTCAGACATGATCCAGGCTATTTCTGGCTGGTATTGGGCTGGGAGAATTGGTTGCCCAACTCTATGCAACTATGGAGGCTCATTGTCTCAACCAGTCGGACACAAAGGTTAGGTTGAGGAGGATAAATCAGATTAAAACAATCAGTTGGTCGTGGTCGTGATGTCATACATGCTTGTTGTGAAGGGGACAATACTTTCCACAGTAGAGCTGGTGAAAGGTGTACCAATGTGATTTTTCCACATAGGAAATTACAACAAGACACAGTTTCAATAATATTTCTTAGCCCACTTCCCTTGTCTCACACTTTGATCTGCATTTAGTCTAATAATTGTTCAAAGTTAAATTAATGCCATTCTTGGTTTCTACTCTATATATTTATGTTGTTCATAATGACAATAACAAACAGTAATGAGGAGAAACATATTTGAATCAGTGGAACATGGCAGATGTTTAGTCTACGGTACGTAAAAACTATTTTCCAGAAACCTCTGAAGACAAAGTTCCTCACATATTTGAGATCAACATCTTAGATACACAAATATAATTCCTTCCTCAAGTAAAGCCAAATACATCAGCGTCATATGATGAGTTTACATTGCCAGCTTGGCCTCTGTGCCATTGCCTGCTCTGCTAATAGCATCTCCACGGAGATAAGAGATCGATAGAGTGGGGGGGGGGGGGTCTCGGGTTTCCTGGTCGTTACCATTGTGGTCAAATAAAAACAGACGGTCTGCTGGCTGTTCCATGTGCTGACCGCTGACACGATGCTAAAAATGGCACTGACAAGTACGATTCCACTAATAGCACACATTCACTTGACATTCTCCATACCGGCTAACTTTGCTGATTGGGTGAGCCCAGCAGCACAGCAGCCGAAACACAACATCTGCAGGGAGTTGCTTACGGGCATTTATATGTCTCAGCTCGATATTATAGAACCGTTCACCGTTCGTTGTCACAACTGTACCAATTGATACTAGTCCGTCTACAATCAGACTTTTGGATCGTCCAAACATCTGGATCCAAGATTTAATTGGTGTACTAATCAAGTATTCTAAGGTTACATGTTGCCTGTAGTTACCAGAATCAGCTATAGGCCTACTTCTTATGTAGCCTACATAAGCTTTATACCATGGCTTTATGAACATCAATACAGATGTAAGTAACATTTGGATGCACTAGTTCTAGCTTCTATCGAATGTGTAAATAAGGCCTGCATGCGATATTGTCAGGGTCATGGTCATTAAGTAGGATTACCTATGTTCTCTTTACTCCCTGGTTAGATTTTACTACTTACACTTCACTATTACAAATAGTACACATTGTACTGACCATGTTCGGGGGGGGGGACTCATTTTCTAGGGCCACTTTTGTTGCGGAAATGTCTACTTTAGTTTATGAGGACAGGGATGTGGCCCAGCTGGTGGCCTCTCTGTGTGGTGGGAGGGAGAAACAGAGGCTGTCTCATGGAGGACAACTCAGGAAAATGTTCTCAAAACAAAGTAAAACCTATTGTTCACCTACAAAGGGCTGAAGATGAATATATTATGAAGATATTGTGATATAAGACTCAATATATCATCTTAGATTTTGGATATCGTAATATTGTGATATGTAATAATTATTAACTTTTCCTGGTTTTAACCGGCTGGATTACAGACAAAGTGAAGTCATTTTCGGAACTTACCAGACAGTTCCGTCTGGTAAGTAAATACACAATATAAAAAAAGGCTTTACGATGTGGTTATTTTATAGACAATGGAATTTATTGCATCAGCAGAAGTCATGCTATCATGATGTCATTATCAAGATATTAAATGAGGTATATGGGGACAGCAGGTTTTGGCCCAGCCCTAGTAGGTGTAGGTCTGGTCCACAGCCAGAGGCCTGGTCTGGCGTGGGTCCTGTGAAACAGTGTTTGTGTAACCATGCGGTTCTACCAGATTTCTTTTCAGGCCGACGTGAGCTCCCAGCTGCATGGTCCTCGCCACAATGACATGTCAGTGAACTATAGACTGCCAGCATTTACAGTTTCATTAACCCCCCCCCAGTAATTAGAGGCATTTCCATGTTGTAACATTGGCATAGTTTTTTTTTTTTTTACATACCGGGAACCTGGAGGCTTTGTAGTGCGAGCTGAAGAATGAACAGAATGAACTGTGTGTCTGGTCATTACTTTGAACACTCTGTATAACCACTGGTGCACTACAACCCCGTTTGATTCACGCATCAGAATGTAGCCTCCCTGGAGTTAAGCCACTATGTTTGGCTAAAAGCTTTGCAGCATCATTATAATAATAGCCAATATGTTAGCCTATAGGCCTATACATTTGCGATGATGTTGACATTGCATTGTTACTTAAAATGTGTTAAAATGTGTCTTGCATTAGCAGCATGATCTGGCAGATAAAAACTACTGATTACAAAAATGGGCAGGAAGAAAGTTTAATAGGTTTTTCTCCGATGAACAACACAATGATGTCATCTTAATAATCTAGCCTATCCTTCATCATTGTCTCATTTGCTGCCAACTTTGGCTTTTGACTTTACTTAAAGCTGTGGGTAATTTTCCACGATAGAAGAAAGGGGCCAGATTCGCTTAATTCCAGGGGGACATTTGAGTGGTGCTATACAGGCCCAGATTGGCACAGGGATTTTATGGCAATGTCAAATACTGGTAGTGTAACATCTGCCGTCTCCCTGTCCTCCAAGGTTCATTCAATAGAATGAAACAAGAAGTTGTTGTCCATTATGACATTATTACATTATTATTACATTATTACTTGCTTCATGACTTCATCACACCATCTTTTAATCGGCTGTGTGCTACATGTGTACAGTGTACGTGTCTGACTGCATTTGTACCACAGAGGGTTTGATGTCCTAGTGGTATGACTCAAGAACAGTAAAACAAAATACCCAGTTTTCCCAAAATATTCAAAAAGGGTTGAAATTCCCTGGTCTCCTTCAGTTCAGAAGCTACTCCTAATGTTAGCTCATTTAATTTTAATCAAACAAGTTTCAAGCACTCACAATTATAGGCCTAGTTGTTTTGACTGTGTGGCAAACATCTCTTGCCTATAACACAACAAGTTTAGTCACCTTCTGCGTACACTGTGTCGACAAAGATTGACAATCAAGTCAGGGCTGGACTAAAAATGTATTGACTTTCATGAATAGAATTAGTATATATTATCATTTCATCTCGCCAGTGTCTGGTAGCTTTTGTCCCATTTCCACTTATGAATGTGTGTCAAACGAAAACATGAACCCATTTGTTCAGCCATGTAGTAATGTCTGGAATGCAGTCATTAACCAGTCAGCAAGCAGACGGTCTGAATGCTGATTAAGCAGTTTAAACTACACCCGTTCTGGCTCTCCTCTTGCTGAAAACACAGAAGTGTTACATTCTTTTGTATTGTATACAGGGGGACATTCGTCTATCTCTCTATGCAGCGTTACAATACTGTGTGGCCCTTGCATAACCATATTCATCTCTGACACATTTTTGCCACACAATGGGAACAAATCTGTTTCCTCCTGTGGGTGGCTGGTCTGCATGTACACGGTGGGTTATGACTTCATCAATAAATATACTGTATGTACATGGTTGACAGCTCAGTGGCTGCATGGGGGGGAAATCAAACAAACCGCAGCCAAATGAGGCTTGTGTCACGTGACGCAGCCTCTGGGGTGACACTAGACTGGAGTGCGTCAGTTCAACACTCCCAATGCAAACATTACCGACAGGGCTATTTGTATTGCAAAGTCCAGTGAGCCACTGCGGCATCGTCAGCTGTGAGGTCTGACAACAACAACCACACATGAGAGGGAAAACAAATATTACTTAATGCACAGTCCATAAACACCTTGTGTTGGCTTGCACTGCTGGACCCTCCCCAGTTGACTCTTTATCTTACAGTAGTACACACAGTAGGCCTAATTAGCCCATGAAGGACCCAACATAGGCTAGTGGATACTCTGATATTATTCTTATTGTCTGTAATGACAAGATCACTTCTATGATTATGACACTGTCGGTTTAACATGAGATTAAGCCTTGTCCTAGCTATCTTGCTGTAAGCCTAACAATTATGGGCACTTGAAACCTGTTCTATTAAACTAGCAATTATGAATGCTTGAAATCTGTTCTATTCTTATCTGTGTACCACAGAAATATATTGCTGTCTCTCTTTTCACAAATGGACGTTTTGGATAAAAGCGCCAAATGCCCTAAATGTGAATGTCAATGAAATTTGTATATTGGTCCCGCCTACTGTCTGCAGTGTTTTGGTTTTAGTTCATCATTAAGAAGAAATAAGGACATGTGACCCAAACGAGGTTTCTGTTATGGTTTTGTATGTAGTTGCCATGGCTCTCTCCCTAAGCTCAGGTTTTTGTTTTGCATTTTGCACAACACAAGGTCATAAAACAAAACAAAAATGTGTTCACCAATCATCATAGTAATCAAGAGTGTATTACAGTTGTACAGTTACTTTACCTTTCTGGACGTGGATGATGTCTGGGTAGTTTGCCAGGTGGCCCTGGTAAAGTGCTAACAAATCCATGATTGGATCAAGATCTCTCCTGGGCTGCTCAGCGAAGTAGTCCCCGATGGCCTCATACGCGTCCCCGGTGATGGAGATGGCTTGGTTGAGTCCAGCAGAGTACGGCTGCTGGTCCATTTCGAAGGCTTGGCTGAGGATCTTGAAGGACTGGCCCACTCTCTGGTACTCCTTCTTGAAACCACTGATCTGCTTGCGGGCAAATTCGTTGACGGTGGCGTTGAGATGCGTGGATCCATCGTCCATCCGCTTGGTGAAGGTCTTGAAGCCGTCGATCTTGCTCTCAACCTCATGGAGGTCCAGAGGCGCGGCGGGGGTGCTGATGGTGAGGAAGAAGTTGGCGCCCACCATCTCATCTTTCTCGGCCTTCCTCTTGCCCTGCTTCCAGGCTTTCTCGTCCGTACTGTTGCAGGTGAGAAAGTGCTGGAACACGTCGCACTTGGCCAACACGGGATGACTGGTCATGTGGTTCATCCACCATATGAGGCCCTTTCTCCTCTTGGAGATGAAGTCTTCCTCGAAGCGCCCGGTGGCCTGCTTCTCGGGTATGTGTGGCACAGAGATGACCGGGAACTTCTCCACCAGGCGGGCGTACAGCCAGTCAAAGTGCTTATACCTTCTGTTCACCTGGGTTTGAGTGTTTGTGGGTGTCAGCTTGTACGACATGTAGCTTTTCATGCCTTTAAACTTTGTCTGCTTGGTGGGGTCATCGATTGTACACGCAAACGGCTCCGGGTTCTCCTGCCATCCAGGGCCATACTGACCCATCACGACACAGATCTTATCCCAGTCTTTCACAACGCCCAGCGCTTCTCCCAGTACAAACGCTTCGCCCCCTGACTTCACAAAGGTGGAGAACCTGTTCAGATTCTTACCGACGGTCGCGGAACTTTTGGCGTGCTGCCCATGGCCGCCTCTCTGCGCCGCGGACGCAGTGGACACTCGGTATTTGGACGGCCCGTTGGCGTCAAAATCAGAATATATTCCCGTCGGTGGTTCATCGGCCACGGTGGAGCTGTCTTCCCAGTCATCGTACCAATCATCTTCACTGCCCTGGTTGTTCTCGAGATAAACACTCTGCTGTGCTTGTTGTTGAGCTGGGGGTGAGAAAGAGACGTAACCCGGAGATGTCACGCTCTCAACTTCATTGGGAGGTTGATATGAGGCATCGACGGGTACATTGGCGTACTGAGAGGCCAGCTGGGGAGCGTTCCCAGATGTGCTGCTGCTGCTGTTGTTGTTGTTGTGGGCGACCGCGGAGGACGCGGCGTCGCTCTTCACTATCTCCACGTAGGACGCGGGGAACAATCCCTTATCCCCCTTGCTGTTGGCTCCCTCCAACCAGCCTTCGATGTCACGTTCGCTATACAGAGTCAGAATTTCGTTCTCCCTCACGGATATCTCCCCGGGGTTTTCAGAATTAAAGTCGTAAAGTACTCTTGCTCTCAGCGCCATCATTTACCATCCACCTGGACGGTCGCACCGACCAACAGTCCGCCGGTCAGCCCAATAAACTACTGGAACTCCACTTACAAACGTAGGATGTCCTTTTGTTATCTTCCCAGTTGTTGAAAATCACTCCATTAAATATCTCCACAGGAATCAGCAGAGATGGTTCACCCGATGCTGCAGAGGTCATCCAGCGCATGAGCTGCACGCTGAGCCAACTCCGTGCCTCGACTACCACACTTTCTGTGGAGCGCTAACCTCGTCCCCCAGGCGTTCTGGTCTCACGGCGGACCGCCTGGAACGGGATGCGCCAAATGAGCGTTATAGACGAGAAAGAGGGCGGGCCTTTCAGTTACATGGCTTTAGCTTCGAGAGGCGAGAGAGGGGGTGGACTTTCGATAGATGGGTTGGGTGGCGAGAAAAAAAAAAAAGTAATAATAATAATAATGATAATAATATATATTTTTTAAATGTCGTCAAAACGTTCTCCTTTCCTTCGTTCCTATTGACACGTTCTGCTCATTCTCGCTCCGGGGACTGTTAACTATCAATATGCATTCAGAGACCGGAAGTTGGGTTTCGGTAGTCCGGGATAACGCTACAGTTAGGATCCCCTCGCAGCCTCGTGGACCGCCGAGCAACAGAAAGAAACCTGTCTAAATAATCAGTGGGAGGAGCTTAGCTGTTGTCATCTCGCAAACCACGAATATTCAGCTGCGAGGCTGTAAGCAAACGTGTGCCTTTTTTCGCAAAAGCACCAACCACCAAAACCACCAAACCAAATATGATTTACATCGGTCGGCGTGTAAAAGACGATTACAACGCCCCATAACAACAATGTGTGTGTGTGTGTGTGTGTGTGTGTCCAAGTCCTCTCGATTCTTGACTCTCCATATTACGTAGTATGCTGCCATCTTGTGGCTATTGATGTATGTTCACAACTGTAATTTATTTCATTCATAAAAGGCGATTCTGACAAACGTACAAATAAATATCGACACATATATATATATATATATATATATATATATATATATATATATTAAGCTATGTACATTTAGAAGGTATACAAACTTCAATTAATGGCCAGAACATATAATCACAATTAAACGCAGAAGAACAAAGGGCCCCTACACTAGCCAATGTAAACTGCATTTTGTCTTGTTACACTAAGAACGTGCCAAATAGAACCACACTTTTTTGTAATGAATTAATATAATACAATTATTACTATAAATATAATCCACATTCTGCTAGAGTTATTTAGAAATTATCTCTTTTATATGCGATATTTTCTATGTTATTTAAATAATCGGCGGTCTTCAGGTTAAGCCTTCGGAGCACAGATCATACCGACAGAAGTAGAAATATATATATATATATTGAAAGGCATTTTTCATACGTTGAGTGCAAAATGTACAACCTATGTGTAGTTATAGACGTACGAATACGTAAGGACTAATGGACGTAATGACGTAATGAAACTAGGGCGCATGTGTTTGGTCACGTGAGCACGCTACGTGCTGCTACGTGCCGCGTGACGTCGCGTTGTAGTCTTCTACGGTTTCCTCAACCGAACGCTCACTGATGTTGTGTGATAAAACTAGAACTCACCCGGTGGGCGAGAGGGGCTCTTTATTTACCACAAAATAAACCGAACGAGCTGGTGTTTATGTAATGTAAGCACGTCGTCGCGGTGCTGTGCTATTAGCCCCGCTGTGTAGCGTAGCAGTTAGCGACGGTTTGTGTCTGTAATCTTACCAAAAGGCAGATTTTTGTTATTTTTTTTTTGTTCTGGTTTCAGACGGCGGGGAATACAAAGCGTCGTGTGCTTATACCAACTACATCTGCACTCGCCAAAGCAAAACTATCGGGATTATTGGAAACTAATCACGGGAGCTGCAACTGGACATAAATACATGGATTATCTGGTAAGTAATATAGGTTCGTCTTGCGTTGGCGTTCCCCTTTCCAACGGGAGATAATATGGGCTTTGTCGTCATCTCTTGCCTCCTACTGGGCGTCATTCAGGTGTGACTACCGGACAGGTGAAGGCAGCCTTCGTGTCAGAGAGCCTCCTCTGTCCTACTATGACAACATGTGGACTGGATGTCGTTCAGCAGTTGATACAATTCGAGCTGTAGGACCGAGGTGCTCGCCATCTTCGCGAATGACTCTTTTACCTGTCAATACTGTATGTTAAATATCGCCATTTTTAAAGAGAGTTGCTGACAGATTGGCTGACGCGAGGCTGGCTGCTCCTGGAGCCTTTCGCCTTTTAGGTTGTGTTTGTTAAGTCCAATGGTTTGGGTCTTTGGAGAAATGATGACACCATCCAGTTGGAGTTTGAGGGATGCGTTGGTCATCAATGAAGGGCAATGCATGTGGCGGTGCAGCTTTAATGTTGACGTTGTTTTTCAGTGGCACTGCCAGTAGACGTGCAACCCAGGACACATTCACATGGATGGTCACGACTGGGTATGGGGAATTGCTGTGCTGGGCCTTTGTCCATATTCTAGGGATGGGTTATGCTTTCACAGTACAACAATGGAGAGGAAGTTACAGCCATAAGGCTTTCCCAGGGAGTTGTTAAAGCTGGGAGAACATAGATTGTATGATCAAGAACTTGCCAATACAAGCGTATCAGCTCGTTTTCAATGTTCAATGTCAAAGAACTTTGAACCTTATTATTATTATCAGGACATATTCTGTTTCCACATCGGATTGATTATACTTCATTCTCCATGAATATGTTGCATAATAAAGTCATGACATG
The DNA here is from genome assembly GCA_002895965.2 of Coryphaenoides rupestris. Classification (NCBI taxonomy): domain Eukaryota; kingdom Metazoa; phylum Chordata; class Actinopteri; order Gadiformes; family Macrouridae; genus Coryphaenoides; species Coryphaenoides rupestris. The sequence continues at coordinate 258,538 of PIJE02000127.1, forward strand.
GTTGTTTTTCGCATGCTACAAAATGGAATTGATGTGTCCCTAGTAAAAACCAAAAGGCTTTTTAGTAGTCTGAACAGATGTACAGTACACCCTATGGAATGGACATGATCAACTTTCAAGCACCCTTGTTATTCAAAAGACATGTTTTTATTCCAACTGGAAACTCTTCCACAAAAAGAAAAGAAAAGTAAAACTTATCTTTCACAATTTTTCAAGGCCTAGGCTATATTTTTGCTGGGGAAAAAAGCCCACTGTGTCACCGGAGCACAGCTGTAACTGTCCTGTCAGAGGCCAGTGCTTGGCTCTGGTCTCTGGGGTCAGCAGCACTCTCCAGGCACTAGGACCTCCCTCCTGCAGAGATATGGCCCACATCGGCGGCTCCAAACCATGTGCTTCTTTCTCCAAAGCCAAATAAAACCCCTCATATTTTAAGAAACAACTTCTAAGCGAAGCGGTATGTAAACCTAACCTGTGCACTCAACCCTGCCCCTTTCTGCTGCCTGTTTCCCGGTAACCTTACACCAGTTGGAATAAACTTGCCTGAGAGCAGCAAGCAACTTGCTTGGTCAGTGCGGTTCACTGTTGTGTTGTGACATTGGTTTACTGCAGTTCAGGCCCGTGCTCCATTCAGTTTCAGGTGGGAATGGGAGCAGCTCTGTACCCATCAGTGCAGTGTTAAAAAAGAAAGACGAATGTGCTGTGCTGTACTGAGATAGACATTCAGCCCTAGGCTAGCTGTTGCCAAGATGCAGCCTGACTAAATTACAAGGGTGGTGAACAGTTGAGAGCCCAAACTGAAGCCGTAAATTGCCAGACACAAAGAGACAACATCTAGGCTTGGACAAGAGATTTTCAAAAGATGGCTGCTTCCCCTACTGGGTAGGTAGGGCCCGAGAGCGTAGTGGTCAGGGTGTTCCAGCCAAATGGTCCTGGGTTCGATCCCCAGCGTCGGTAGACACCTGTTAGCAAAAACCATAGCCCCATAATCACTTTAGTCTAATGCAGCATTTACAACCAACAAACGTTAATAAAACTTGCGCCATATCAATGGTACCATGGACGATATATACAGTCTCATATCACGATAGTGATACGCAATCAATATATATTTCCCAGCCCTAGCCTAAATGGTATGCTTCTCCCACAACATCTGCCTAATCTTTTTAGTGTGTTATGATAATGCTTCCCTTTATCTAATGCAGGTAGATAAAGTAAAATAAAATGCAAGGTAACAGGAGAAGTTAGAGTTAGGTGTCTGGCACAGGGGCACCTCGACAATCAGCTTGGCGGAGCTCTGGGATCGAACAGCCAACCTTCCTGTTGCCAGACCCGCTCTTACCTCCTAAGCTACTGCCACCTTTAACCAGTCCTGAATTAACTCGGCCCTAGATGGTTTTAACTAGGCCTATAGGGTCATGTGAACACTCACGATTGGGTTTGCTCTGCTGTGTCGCAGTGCCTCTGGTACAATGAGGCATTTATTTTTCATCTTGTACTCAGTTTTTTTACAAAGTTCTGTGGAGATTCCCTGTTTTGAGGCGTCTGTGTAGCCTCGCACAGTTCGGACCAGGTGCGCTAAAATAGAGAGGGGCCGTATGTTGCGCACTGTGCGGGTGGCTTCCCTGGCCCAGTTTGAGTTGATTAGGCCTATAATGGATGTGTCACGACGCCTCCGTGCCCCATGAATTTGGTCTGTAAGTCACAGACTCCTCCATAAATAGAGGCGTGGCCATATGGAAGAAGTAAAGGGTAAGGTTAAACGGTGGCATGGTGCATTTTATGTAGGCCTTTACATTTGTATGTTATGCCCATAATATCCTTCACTATGTCGGCCTAGCCCAACTTGTATCAGCAGAGCACCTGCAGCCACAAGTGCATAGCATTGTCGTCTAATGCACTGCACTAAAATACAGGGAAGAATCCAACTGAAACGGTGCAAATGTTCACTGCACAGAATCCTATGCCAGGGCCAAGGGCTTGCAAGAAGGAAATCAATGCAAAATACATTTAGTCTGACACTATCAAGTGTTAGTTTCTTTCCAATGCATGGTGATTCTCAATGCTCCCAAATGCATTTATGACATTACTGCCCTACCTCTGCCTGTGCGGACGATATTTCCTGCCACTTGTTGCACTCTGTGTGTGTGGGTGGGTGGGTGGGTGTGGGTGTGGGTGTGGGTGTGGTGTGGTGGGTGTGTGTGTGCGCGCGTGTGCAAACATTTATGTGGATGGAAGCTTTGCCTAAAATGGGCCTTTGGTCCATAACACTAAGTTATGTGAAAAGTGAATAAATAACTTTTCAGGTTAATAATGTCTTGAAATGTGAAAGAAGCAGACTGGGCCTAATATGTAAACTATTTGCTGGGCTGTGTACCATCACAGCTAGTTAAGTTGTTCAGACACTAGATTCTGCTGCTTTCTTAGCAAATTGTCAACAATATTGTGACTGGAAATGTAAATAAATTAAGTGATTCCCTAATCCATCTTATTTTGTATAACTTAAATTGTGTATAACTACACAGGGTATATCTGCTTTTTATTTTCGTTTCCTAAAAATGGTCAATTGTCAATATTCATTCAGCCTATTATACTTGCATGATCACATTAGTTTGCTATCCCAGTCTTTAGGATTTGATAATTGTAATAAATATAGTAATATAGATACCATATGGAGATTAGGCCTATAGTTAATTTAGATTGAACATCCTCAAGTCATTAAGGACTCTCTGTCTGACTTCCCTGCCCACATGTCGCCGATCTGCCTTTGGATATGACCTTCTGGTGGCTTTGTCTCATGTCTTTCCTACCAACATAAAATGGAGAGACTCTTTGGAGTGACAATGTAGACACAGTGCTGATAATGTACTGGGTAGTACTATACTGGAAATGAAGGTCTGTCTACGCTCACTGACTGTAGGCCTAATTGTAAGTGGGGTGTAACATGTTACTGTGAATTATGATGCTGTAGTGTGAAACTCTGCCCAAATTTGCGCACATGGCTTGTGTCTGCCGACACAAGCCTTGTGCGTTCAATGTGTCAATAAAGCCTTTTTTTCTATCTGCCTTCACATGCACATATTTCACATTTCAGTCCATATATCCACAATACAATCACAACAGTCGAGGCATATTTGCAATTCCAATTGTACTTTTTGTGAAGACATATTTGTAACTCCAGTAGTATTCACCTGACCAATAAGCAGTCAATAAGCCGAGCCCATGGGAAGGGATTTGACTTGGTCGAATACAAGCCCCCCCCAAAAAACCCATTCCATTCCTGGCAGGAATCCATCAGCCAACCCCCAGGTTATAAGCTACAAGCAGCACAGCATTTCTCAACGAGTCTCGGGTGCTTTCCAGGGTTTCCTAGCCCAGCGATTATTGTTGTGATTCCGGTGAGTCTGTGGAGAGAGCGAGAGAGAGAGTGCTGAGGGCTCTGCATTTGGTATCCTGTTGCTTAATGCCGAAGTATAGTCTGTGTTACCGTCTATGATGCAGATGATGTCAAACGTTGGTGTGCGCTTGGTTTCGTTGAGCTCCAAACTGAGAATGAGCAAGTTCACTTTGCCTGATTCACATGGATTGAAATCCATAGTATGTTGGATAGAGGGGCTATGGAAGGGGTATGGTTGTTGTCTACGGTAACTATGTGGTTAAATGTTGCCCTGTCGGCGTAGCAGGGAGGGTGAGCTTTTCCCTTCATCTGATACTCTCTCTATTACATAAGAGTTGTGGGACAGGCCCCATAAAAGCCCTCTGCAGGATTTGCGTTGTAATCAGGGCTGCAATCAGGAACTTGGAGGCAGAAGAGGTGGCCTGGGCAGGGTACACATCTGCCTTACTTAAGGGAAATAAGTCTGTTCTAAAAGCCGTGTCAGCTGTGTGCATTTTGTTCATAAGCCGTGTAAGATTCATGTTCCTCAGTTGTCAGCCACCAGACATCACCTGCGGCTTTGCGTTCACCCGCTACTAGGCTACTTTCCCAAAGTAGCCTAGTAGCCTGTAAAGGGTACAGTGGTCTGGGGTAGGGCTGGGCGATGAATCAATCTGGAATCGAGATTGCGATACATTTTTTGTCGATCTTGATCGATCAGCCTTCGCGATTTTTTTCGATCTGAATAGATCTGACCGCAGCGTCATGATGCACCAGAAATAAACGCGACAACAGCCAATCAGTCTGCAGTGTTTGTCTCGACACGCCCATTCGATACGATTGGCGCAGCCAAAATAAACGTGACAACAGCCAATCAGTCTGCAGTGTTTGTCTTGACACGCCCATTCGATACGTTTGGCGCAGCCAAAATAAACGTGACAACAGCCAATCAGTCTGCAGTGTTTTGGCTCAACATGTCCATTTCTACCACGGCACGAGGCGTTGTTTACCAACAGCGACGCAAAGAAAGGACAACAGCATGAGTGACACCGGCGAGGAACGCGAGTTGCAAAGTGACCAAATTGTCGACAGAAAGCACTTTGCGAAGTCTATGATATGGAACTGGTTTGGTTACTTCAAAAACGACAAGGCGCCAAAAACGACCGTCTGCGTCTACATGTCGTCGGACGGTGTCGACCAAGACGGGAAACACGAGCATTGAAGCTCCTGAAACAGTAGCGCCCCAGTGACTACACATGGGGCTGCGAAGCCAAGAAAGCCCTTCCACAAGTAGCAGCGGGGCCCAAACAAGCATCCATTGTGTCGTCATTTGCTGCTATTTCCCGTATAAAAGACGTTCAAAGAGAAGCGCCGATATAAATAATTCAGTATCGTACTTTTTGCCTTTCTGGCAAAAAACCTATAATGGTGTTAAATGATGTGCACAAGCTAAAATGTGTTGCGTAATGACTGGTTTACAGATTTCATTTAAGAGATTTAAAGCCAGTATATTCCTTTTTTTTTTTTTATTATTATTATTATTATTATTATTATTACTCTCGTTTCATTTAATGCTTTCTGTGCTCATACGCTGTCTCTCTGCAACAAATAATAATTTTTATCTGAAAATATGATGTTTTAACGTTGGTAGGGCGATCACTTGAGGTGTAATGCATAAGAGATGTTACTAACTGAAGTGTGGATATGTTGCATATAAGTTAGTTTCTAGTTAACGTGTTCAATTCTCATTCTGTTCAGCCCTTACTGTAGGAAGGCCTTTATTAACGCAGTAAATAACACAATGTATTTATCCTGCAAGTCACAGAAAATATAATCTATAATCTTGTTTCTCGTGTGTTTGTCGAAGCATGAGGAATTGGAAACACACTAGAATTATATTGAAGTTCACGTTCGATGTAATATGAAATAACAGATAGATGGAGCTCATATCAGAGTTTACAATTTTCCTTGAAGTAATTACGACACTGTACCTTAAAAGTATATATATATATTAGTGGTGGAACTCGATTAAAAAAATTAATCTCATTAATTAGAGGCTTTGTAATTAATTAATCGCAATTAATCGCATATCAATATTTGACACAAGAAGCAACATTTACCAATTCAAATGGATTTTGGTATACGAGTGAATCAATGAACAGACGTATACATACGTTTAAGCAGCAAAATCCTGATTATTTTAGCTACACAGACCAACAGTTTAACATAAAGTGCCATCTCTACCATTTCTACCATCGAAAATGGTAACAAAAAAAAAAAACGGTCAAACGCGATCTCTTCCGGTCCGCCCATATTTGAGCCGACAATTCGTCCACTGAGAAACGTTCCATGGTGTTTGGAGTGCAAAAAATAAAGTGCGATTAAAATGCGTTAATTAGTAATTGTTATTTTTTCTGGAATTAATTAATCGTAATTAACGCGTTAAAGTCCCGGCCCTAATATATATACATATATACTGGGCTATATTTTGTTCATTCTCTCCTATTCGCTTGAAACTTTTCTTTATGCTTGTGTTTTATTTGCCCAGAGGAGGGTAAATGAATTACATTTATTAATACAAAGAATCCAACTACTTTAAGAAAGTCAAGTAAGTCAAGTCACTTTTAATGATTCATTCAAAAATGTCTAGTCGCAAGCTCTCGGTTGTCAGCAAGAGCCCTTTAGGGATGGGGGTTCTGCTGGCGTACACTTCTTGGTGGCCGTATGTACGCTGACTCGAACCTGAGTCTCCAGAGTGATAACCTCCAGCCCAGACCGCAGCACCAAAGATGCCTACTTGGCCATAGTCTCCGGGCGTATTTAACTTTACCGTTCACGGTACTTAGACATAAGAGAAGGCTTTCCACGGGATTTGAACCCAGGACTGCAGAGCTGAAGGTAAGAACTCTCTCCGAGACACCACACTATGAAGCGGTCGGAGGTGACATTTGACATGACACTTATGCTGCATTGTTAAGTTGGAAAAGAACGAGAGATTTCCATCGTGACTTGAACAAATGACCTTGGATTTGATAACAATGCACTCTCTCCACATCAGGACATGACAATACGATTAACAGGACTTAGGGTTAGTGATCGGGCATTGACTTAAAAGTAACTCTCCATAGTGTGCTGTCTCGGTGGCACAGCGGAGAGAGTTCTTACCTTCAGCTCTGCAGTCCTGGGTTCAAGTCACGCTCCAAGCAGGACTTGATCACACAACCGCGGAACCGAGAACTCTAGCCGCTGTGCCACCGAGACACCACACTATGAATTTGTTAAGTTGAGTCCTATTATAGGACTGTTGTTCATGTAAATGCCCTGACGGGCCGGATTAAACAACGCAACGGGCCGTATGTGGCCTGCGGGCCATAGTTTGCCCACCTCTGATTTAACCACTTCACAATTCATATTTTGTACTTTATTTTATCTTAAAGTTGCACAGGGCATTTGAGCCACTTGTTTTATTATTTTTGTCTACCTTGAAAAACATGAGATGTTTGCTGCCCAGCTTTCAGTTTTATTTACATTCAAATAATTTGAAAGGTGTGTTTTATTAAGGCTATTACAGCATGTTTGCTGCAGCATGTTTGTTCAATATTTACATTATTTTAGTTAATAAACTGTTCTAAAGTTTAACTAATGAACCCTCTGGTGTCTTCTTCATTTGTCATAATCAGGATACTCTTCAAACTGGCAGCATTATCAAATTATCTATTGTTATAAAACAATCGGAAAAAAATCCTGATTATATTTTTTGCCAGATCGCCCAGCCCTAGTCTGAGGTTACACCCACCACTTGTCGCCTGGAAGATATACTCTGATTTGAAGCTAATGCATCGGTAAGTATGTGCCAGGAGGCTAATTAGCCTCCATGGATGATGCATAGGATTCAACCCTGTAACAAACACTTGTTGCATTTAGGACCTATATATTATATAGGCCTATATGTAATGCTATTCTATATACGTTTTCAATACTCTGTCTCTGTTGGTCTCAAATTAGTTCTAGTTGAACACTGCATACGCATTTCAGAACAGTAGCTTTGTAATTTGATGAATTGATGAACAAATCCTTTTGTGTGAGAGTGGCTGAACAAAGTGAGATGTGTTGTGGAAGGCCAGAGGGTGTATTGTTTACTGAGCAGTGTGTTTGGATAGATGGCTCTCGTGAACATTACTGCCTGTTGTTGGACAGAGACCCTATCTGACACTCTGAGGGTGTGGTACAGAGTTCACCAGAAAACACAACAATGTGGTAACGGTGTTCTTCTGGCACTTTTCCCTGTCTTATAATCCTCTAATATATCTCTTCTAAAGAATGGAGCACAAGGAAAGGAATAGACACTAGGGGTGGGCACTGTGTCCTTCAAATATATTTGGATAATACATTTTTCACAAATATGAAAAAGAAGGATCCAGATCATGAATTCATCAATAATTCATAAATTATACAAAACAAATAGTAGGCTAGCCCTTGTTTATCTTGTTCATCTGCCAACTTGTGGTTGGCCATGCTTCCTGAAATGCGACTGCTCATCATCCGACATCCACAGGATCAATGATTAAAGTGTAACATTAGGCGACACGTTAATCAGGCCTATCATGTTTAGTCTATCCCTTTCTTTCAAATAGCCAAATTGTGTTGAAATTATACTTCTATTGAACAGTATCATCACCAATTCCTTTTTGAGTAAAGCATTTATTTAGGCCCAGGCCCTCAACACTGGCGTTGTGGATTGTGGATGCAATCTCGATTATAGGCCTAATCAACTGTGATTGAAATCTAGCAACATTCGTTTACATCTTTTGCACTGGCAATCCTTTTTCTGTCAGAGACATTCAGTATTAAATCTATTTTTCACGGACATAACGAGAAATTAGACTCAGCAGAGCTTCAATCTCCAAAAAGTGTTAAAGTCCCTTATATCCTGATTTCTGAGGAGGGATGCGTGTTTGACAGCGTGGATGGTTGCACAGTTATCACCAGCAACTAGATTTGGGTCTGCTGCTGCCCCGGTTCTGACTCTAGTCATATTTGGATCAGAGAATATCTGTTGCTCTGTACGGGGTTTTTCTTATCACATCCTAAATAAACCCCAACCCATAGCATTCATCATCTAACAATCATCAAATAGACACAATGTAGGCCTTCCATTGTTGCCATCCTTAATGACCAATGATCATCATTGGTACCGAGGCGTATGGTATGGTGTGATCTACTGTGAACGGTAGCCTACAGTAGATCACATTTTTGGCTGGCCAGACAGCTGGAGGTCATCAGGGGTGTGTTAACATGTCAGGTGACCTGTAATGACACAACACGACATGAAATGACTCTTCTCTTCCCTGGTGCTAATATCACTTTTTTATTATTTATTTATGGCTGGATTGAATGACTCATCGGGCTGGCACCTTCACATTGTGTGTGTGTGTGTGTGTGTGTGTGTGTGTGTGTGTGTGTGTGTGTGTGTGTGTGTGTGTGTGTGTGTGTGTGTGTGTGTGTGTGTGTGTGTGTGTGTGTGTGTGTGTGTGTGTGTGTGTGTGTGTGTCATACACACACGCACGTGTCTCCTCCATACATGGGTCTGTCAACAAACATGCGTGTATTTTATTGTATAGCCTGCTCGGTGGGTGGGTAGTGGCTAATCCCATTTGCGGTCTTATTGTGGTGTCTTATCACAGACGACTTTAATCTCAAGGCTGAACCGGGACATTCCTCTTCAGTAAGAAGATGTTGTTGTTTTTTTTATGAATGAATATGTGAAGAAATCCCGCCCAAAGAGGAGCCTGCCCCTCCTGACCTCTTCCGGTCAGGTTAAAGCAAACAGCCCGTGGCCATCGGCTGCTCCTCAAACCGCATCAGCCGTGTTCTCCTCGTCTCATGTTGTTGACTGGCAATTGTCGCGCTTCACTACTCCTGATCCTCCTTCTCCTTCCTCCTCCTCACATTCAATTACTCAAGGGCTGGTCGGTGTGTGTGTGTTGCCGGGGGTAACGCTTGTTGCTGAGCACAATGTCGGAACACACGCAGCTCGCCCTTGCACTGTGCAGGATCGGCTTTTACACGGTAAGCAAAGCCGTCTTTTTTCCCCTCTTTCCGTTGTTGTTGTTTTGTGTTTGTCGAGGAGGAGGAGGAGGAGTGCGACGCTGTGTGTGTGTGTGTGTGTGTGTGTGTGTGTGTGTGTGTGTGTGTGTGTGTGTGTGTGTGTGTGTGTGTGTGTGTGTGTGTGTGTGTGTGTGTGTGTGTGTGTGTGTGTGTGTGTGTGTGTGTGTGTGTGTGTGTGTGTGTGTGTGGGGGGGGGGCTTGGAAGAGTCCCTGCTCTCGGGTGGGTGAATGGTGTGGAGTGTCTGCCCTGCTAAAGGAGGGGGAGGTTTACACTAGGCTGAGGTGGAACACAGGGGTCAAGGCTACAGCACACACACACAGACAATGGATATTAAGAAGAAGGAGATTAGGCGGCTATTCATTAATTTTTCCAGAAAAATGAAAACTGTGGTGCTTTGCAACAAGCATGTTTATTGAAGAGGAGGCTATGTTGGGCTAAACCAGTGATTGTTTTGGCCACTGACGGTGTTGCTTTTGTTGTTTTGATGCCTTTAATTTGTGCTGCTGTTGAGGGAACTTTGTTACACAACCATGGCTGGGTGTTTTTGACAATATTTGTCAAATTCTTTACATGCAATATTAAGATAAACAATGTTTTTATGGTAGGTTATATCACGATCATTACATGTAATTATGCAGAATTGTCCTAACGATTAAACTGTATAGGTATACCCCCGAAGGGGTTCCAGATGTTATTACATTTTTATTACATTTATTACATTACCATTTTTAAAACAATATTGATGATCAGAGATTTTTCAAGCACAAATGAAAGTGACTGCAGACACAAACTGTCCAGAAGTGAAATCTCCATCCAATGTATTCTCCCAGCCACATTCTTTCAGTGCAGCATGCAGCCAGCAGGTGTATGTGACAGGTGCCTGTGTAGAAGACAACTTGCCCTCTATGCCAGCATGAAATCGTTAAGTAATCGCAATGCATTCATGTTGAGGAATAAATCGGCTGTCTGTGACAATGATGGATTTTCTAAATGCGAATGTAGGCCTATTTGAATACAGACATTCAAGCAGACTCATAATGCAATGCTAACTAAACGTTTTCCTCTGATCTCTCCATGTATTCCCTGTCAGCATTAATCTCCTATATAGCCTCTATAGGTCATGGTTATATCTAGGAGCATTGTGGTTTGTTTTCTGCTAGTAAATCTGTAACTTAAAACCAGTGATGGGTCACACATTCAACTGAAATTCAGGTCAATGAAGGCTATGACAACAACTTTCTTTTAAACTTTTGTAACATGCGCCATTGAGAATAGAAGAAAGCTCAACATTTTAGATTTCTATGACTTATACATGTTTTATTTTGATTAGGCTATAAAGAGTATCTCCACAATTGAGGCAGAGCATACACGTGACAGACCTTTGTTCCCGCCAGGAAGGAATTGGTAGATGAAGAAACATTTAACACAAGTTACCACCAGACACAAGTTGCAATATGGCTTTGCTCATATTAGTATCTTAGTTTCAGCTAGTGCTCGGCGATTAATCGATCTCGAATCGAGATTGCGATAAAATGTTTGTCGATCTCGATCCATAAGCCTTTGCAATTCCGACGCACCGGAAATAAACGTGACAACAGCCAATCAGTCTGCAGTGTTTTTGCTCGACACGCCCGTTTATACCACGGCACGAGGCATTGTTGACCAACAGCGACGCGAAGAAAGTACAACAGACTGAGTGACACCGTGAGGAACGAGAGTTACAAAGTGACCTAATTGACGACAAAAAGCGCCCCGCGAAGTCTATGATATGGAATATGATATGGAACAGGTTTGGTTACTTTAAAAACGACAAGGCACACAAAACGACCGTCTGCGTCTACATGTCGTCGGACGGTGTCGACCAAGACGGGAAACACAAGCAACCTATTGAAGCACCTGAAACAGTAGCGCCCCAGTGACTGCCATGTCCCCGTATGAAAGACGTTCATAAAGAAGCGAGGATATAAATAATGCAGTATGGTACTTTATTGCGAAAGATATGATGCCTTTCTGGCAAAACACCTATAATGGAGTTAAATGATGTGCACAAGCTAAAATGTGTTGCGTAATGACTGGTTTACAGTGTTTACAGATTTCATTTAAGAGTATATTACTTTTTATTATTATTATTATTATTATTATTATTATTATTATTATTGCAGTTGTACTTGAATGTGCCTTGTTTACATTTGTTGCATGTTTGCACTTTTGTTTGCATGTTTGAATTTTTTTGTTTACACAGTTAAATGTTTATTTTTTTTAATTCTAAATGTTTTCCTTTTTGCACCTTTTATTAATGTCTACCTCTAAAACATTTAACGACTTCAAACAATTCATATTTCGTACTTTATTTTATCTTAAAGTTGCACAGGGCTTTTTTTTTTTTTTTATTATTATTATTTTTTTATTTATTTTTTTTACTGTTTTTGTCTACCTTGAAAAACATGTGAGATGTTTGCTGCCCAGCTTTCAGTTTTATTTACATTTAAATAATTTGAAAGGTGTGTTTTATTAAGGCTATTACAGCATGTTTGCAGTGTTTAATATTTACATAATTTTTGTTAATAAACTGTTCTAAAGTTTAACTGATGAACCCTCTGGTGTCTTCTTCATTTGTCATGATCATGTCTCTTCAAAGTGGCAGCATTATCAATTATATATTGTTATTAAAAAAATCTAAAGAAAATCAAAAATCGATCAATATTGGGAAAAAAAATCATGATTATATTTTTTGCCAGATCACTACTCAGCCTCCCAGTGTCAATGTATTAATTTAAAATCACATTAGTATTATATTTCATTGAAATCTACCCATGTTTAGTTCTTCCTTGTTTGGTGAAAACTAGGTTCAATCGTGTAATGTCATTATTGCATCTGCATGCATACAACGTCTCTCCTCCAGAATGTGTGGGATGCTCCTCCTCTAATCATTTCCTGGAGCATCTCGTTAACATAAGAATCTACTGTGGGTAGGTAACTGTGGGGGTGTCTCTCTATGTTTCTCTCCACGTCTCCTGCTTGGTGGACCTTGACCCAGCATGGTGTCGAATGAATTAAAGGGCATAAAGGAAAGCATTAGGCACTCAATGGTCACCTCATTATGCCCTCAATGGAGTGGAAAATGGCTGTTGTACCCAGAGCCGACTGTGGCCCCCAGACTAGGACTGTTCTAACAGGCTTCTGCTTCTACAAACTCAGGAAACTTGCCATGACTTCTTCTGTTTAGGCTAGCTACAAAACTATTTGGGTTACTAAAACATTTATCAGTTCCTCTCTTTACACTCAACGTCACTACTTCAAATACTTTGCTAAGCAAGTTTGACCATGCCTTTGACAATGGGGTATGGTCGGAGTATTTCTCTAGTACTGTACCACAATTGACCATCGAAAGCAGATTATTCACTTTCATAACAATTTTAGTGACGGCATCTTTGGCTGAAGTGCTTTCTGGTCTCACTCATAGATATGTTTTCCTTTGCACAAGGTTATGTTTGTTTTTAATATTTGTAATGTTTTCTCTGTGAACCAAATAGGTGTTAGAATTAGTAGTGCAGTTTCTACCATGGAGAATTATTCCATTAGGTAACCAGTCATGACACAAGTTACCAAATGCTTGTTGTTAATAGGGGTTTGCTCATATTAGTACCTTTTGTGAAATTATTTGCATTACTGCCACATTGAGAGACATGTACTCCCCAGGAGTACAAAATAACAACATGCACAAGCCAAACTTCCCCCTTTTATCCAGGCATGAGTGAAGATGAAGTTAAAATGCACACACAAAACATAGGCTTTTAACAAATAGAGACAATGATAATTGTAGTATGATACTGGTCTTTATGTTACCTATCACCTATTATATTGCCCACACTTACAGTAAAATGACAACCAAAACCAACATATCCAAACTACACACCAATATGGACAGTAGGTTAGAGAATAGACATTGTCAAGTGTAAGCTAAGTATATTTTCCGTCCACCCCGGCCTTCAGTCATTGAATGCAGAGAGGCTGCTTGGGAAAGCATAGCAACACCTTTTACTGTATAGTCCCTTGTGATCTCTTGTGTCCTCTGGTTGGCCTGACAAATGTCTCTCCTCCCCCAGCCGCCTGGCCACCCCCTCTAGCCACCTGGCCACTGGCCACCCCCTCTCTAACTTTTCCACCTCCCCAGTGACATTTGGTAGGAGGCGGTCACACACGCCACCACCTCATGTTCAGAGGTTTCTCTTGTCGTTCCCGTTGTCTTTGAAGAGCAGCTACTAGCTGATTAGGATGGTCTGTCTTCCTCTGATGCTGCGTCTCAATCCAAGTAGGATTCATCATCATTTATTTCATGCTTCTTCCTGCCACATACTAGGTGTTTTTTCTTTTTCTATATTTCTATAATTCTATATTTTTCACATAGAAAATTAGTTAATTGAAGGTTTTAAATAAAAATAAAAGTATAAGCCATACAGCAATAAGCCGTTATCATAGTTCTGTCTTTTAAATAGGATTTTCTAACGATTAACTAACTAGCTACTTTAGTCTTATTTTTGTTCATCGAGAATGTAACTATATTAATAATAAATTAATGTATAATAATCACTACATTTCAGAAAGGCCCTTCAAATCAGGACATCATATCAAATGTGTGAATGTCCACATATGGGGCCAGATCCTGTGTTTACTTCCCCTCAACTCAGGTACAGTACTGTGCTGATATTTATAGGACTTCCTTATCTCCAGGAGGAAATGAAAAAAGGAAAGGGGGTCTCAAGCAATTATCCGTGTAGTCATGAAGTGAGTTGCATTTCCAGAGTACAGGGTGGGAGGGAGGATATTCCAGGGCCAAAACCTCATCATCATCACCACCACCACCATCATCGTCCTATTAACCGGGAGATTTGTTCTTTTTAAACTATCGCTAAACCACCTGAGTACATCACTCCTGAAAGATGAATAGGCCTTGTGTGCCATTATGGCATCTCGTTATGCAATCAGCAAGATTTAGTGCCGTACTACGCTCACTTTCCCCACCACTATCGGCTTCCTCGTTCTTGAAAGGCAGGATGGGTGCAGCTGTTGCCCTCATCCTGGGCCATTGATGAATAATTCCCACATTTCACAAATGCCCAGTGGACTTGACCCGGTGCCGTGATGACCGCCACATCACCCGGGGTGGGGGGGGGAAACCCACCCAATGCCCGCCATGCCACCCGATCTGCACCCATTTGGCTGTATACCGTTTCCCCCCCCCTCCACTTTTTGGCGTGGGCCTATAAGGGCTTGGCCGGGAGCTGTCATTGTGCAGTTTGACTTGGGCCTGTAAAGCCCTAGGGACACTAACTGTGCCTGTCGGTCTACATAAATAAACCTGACTTGACTGTGTTTTGGGAAACAACAATGAATACCTTCCTGTGGGTGTTGTATTGGCCGTGAGAGTGACCAGCACCCACGTCAAAGGCCTTTGTCCACCATGCAGACCAGGAACTCGGAGCAGAGATTTCTCAGGAAAACTTGATGGCTTCCAGTCCTGCGTCAGGCACCTACTATTTGTTTTGTGAGAATACAGTCCTACACGTACCGTGACGTGTTGACGGGGTTTGCTCCGGTTAGATCTTGGGGTGAAGGACCCGTCGTGTTTATGTTCACACACACACACACACACACACACACACACACACACACACACACACACACACACACACACACACACACACACACACACACACACACACACACACATACGCACAGAGTAAGAGAGGAGCAGTGGTGGCTCAATGGCATAATGACAATGTGACAGTGAGTGGAGGTTATAAATAAGCTATAGTATTTATAAGATGAATCCACAAACTCATGCCCGCTGCATAGAGACGTCTATTGGTGGACCTCAAAGTGTTCCCTAATGGTTTCCTAATTATGCAGATTGTGTTCCAATTACTATTCTGGACAGTGCTAATTCTAAGTATTTTTTTTTGTATCAACTGCCAAAGAGATAAAATCATGCAGCAACTCTACAGAGTGATATAGTGTGTCATGGAGGTGTTACTGTAAGAACCGTCTGCTTGTTAAATGGTAGGATGCAGCCGTGAATGCCTCTGCTCTGTAATCTTTCTCTGTTATTTTTGTTGTTGTCCTCATACTCTTCCTGGGCCCCACAAACAAGGCCTCTTCCGCCCGCTCCTGTAATCCTCTCTCTGATATGACGGACGAGAGGGACTCCAGTCCTAATCATAAACAGGGATTTCCTCTGTCCCATATTTTTTGAAGGATAACAAAATATTTATTTTGCGCTCAGTGTTTCTCATCCAAATCTCGTGGTAGAGGATGTGGTGGCTCCTCCATCACTGACTGGGGCATTTGGAGAGTGATTGTAGGCTAGGATTGTCTGCTCTCTCTCCCCCTCTCTCTGCTCACAGGGGCATGCATTGGTGTTGCTTATTGCCTCTGCATGTCTTCACATGCCAGTCTGGAGATGTTATTTAGGCTGAAAGTGAGGCGTCAGTGTAGTCCCTCCCATATATGTAGGTTCATAACTTGTGCTGGCATATTTTCAACTTGTCCATAAAATAGCGTGTAGTAGTAGTGTAGACGTAATCAGGCTTCTTTGACTGGCTATGCAAATGAATTGATTTGTACCTTTATGGATGAAGATGGATGGTTGGAGGCAGAGAAGTAAGCAGGGCAGGCATGAAGGGTAGGCAGGCAGGGCAGGCAGGTGAGTAGGCAGGTGAGTAAGCAGATGGATTGAAGCAAACAAAGGAAAATTCCAGTAGATCCCAATGATCCAAACAAAGTGGGTAAGTAGATGCAAAACTAACAAAATCTAGTAAATGTAGTCCAAAGTAATCAAATGTTGTTAGCCAAAGGTCTTATAGTTAGTTATAGTCCAAAAGGTCTAATAGCCGTAAGTGAATAGCCTATAAGTTAATAGCCGTAAGTTAATAGCAGTAAAGAACTGTATGCCCTTACGTCTTCCTTTGTTCTAAGTTCTAAAGGTCAAAGGTGAGCGTCGGCCATCTCAAAGCTCAAGGCCTTCTCACAACTACCAAAATAAGAGTTCTTTCAAAATAAAAGATCCTAAATTGAAACCAAGTTATCTGTGCTCCTGTAGCACACATTAAACTAATTTAAACTGAAAATGGCTCCTACATAGCCGGCCCCTTATAGCTACTGCAGGAAGCAAGCTATAACTAACAAAATGCTAATTTTCTAAAGGAGCCATGTACTATTTACATGATGTGTGCAAAGGATCAGTGTATGCATCTGCGTGTGTGTATGCACGTGCTCAAGTTCATGCAGGCCTCAGTCAGCCTTAGGTTGTGGGCCTTCGACCAGCAAGCAGATCTTGCTGATGGGTCGCTCTAGCTGGCTTGTCTTTGTTTGAAGCCTTACGCTGCGAACCAAGCCTTTGGAATCAGGGTGGGCTTCAATGACTCTGGCCAACATCCATGACCCTCTTGGTGCTGTGGCGTCAGCTACCAACACAATGTCTCCTTGACAGAAGTTACGTCTGACACGTGACCATTTTTGACGTGTCTGTAGAAGAGGGAGATACTCTCTGACCCATCGCTTCCAAAATAAATCGGGTTTGCCTCCAGCGATGTCTTACATATAGGTCGTCTTTCAGAAACAATCCTGGAGGCAGAACCGGCTGCACCTTAAGCTGCAGTAAATGGTTAGGTGTTAGTGGCTCCAAGTCGTTTGGATTGTCAAACGGTTGTGAGTGGGCGGCTATTAAGAATGGCCTCAACCTCACACATTACCGTCTGAAGGCCTTCATCATCCAGATGCTGTTGGCTGGTGACTGATTGGAGTATTACTTGATCATGCGAATGAGCCGCTCCCACATTCCTCCATAATGGGCACCATGGGGTGGATTAAAAGTCCATCCACAAGTTTTCTTGCACAGTGACATTAACAGTGATGACTCCTTTTCTTAATTCAGGGTCATCTGGAGACAGTTCAACTTCAAATGGAGGATCTGGCCAGCAATGGGGTGGTTCTTTTAAGAAGTCTGGGCCATTGATCCAAGTTTTTCTTTTCAGAAAGGTGTCGACATGCAGCCCTCGGGAGGCATAATCAGCAGGGTTCAATTTTGTTCCTATGTACCTCCACTGAGACACCTCTGATGCACTTCTGATGACATTCACACGGTTGGCCACAAAGGTCTGGAATCTTCTGCTTTCATTTCGGCTATACCTCAGAACAGTCATGCTATCTATCCAAAACAGGGATGCATCCAAATCCATGTGCAACTCCTCAGATAGCATTCTGTCCATACATACTGCCAGAACATACATACTGCCAGAACCGCAGCAGTGAGCTCCATCCGTAGTGTGGTCATCACCTTTAAGGGGGCGACTCGGGCCTTTCCCATTAGAAAGGTGACATGGGCCTTGTTGCTGCTGGTCAACCTCAGGTAGATAACGGTCCCATACCCGATGTCGCTCGCATCGCAGAAGTGGTGCATCTGTGCTGTTTTGACACTTCCAAAGTTGTCTGGAACAAAACATCTACTGACCTTGAACTCTCTCACTTTTGGGAGTTCTTGCCACCATTTCTTCCAGGCTTGGGCATGAACCTCTGGCAACTTTTCATCCCATCCAATGTTCTGCTTGCATAACTCCTGTAGAATGCATTTTGCAGTGAAGGTGAGAGGTGCAAGGAACCCCAGTGGGTCATATATGGAACTGACCATGGACAGAATTCCACGTCTGCTGCATGGACGCTCCTTGATGGTCACCTGGAATGTGAGGGCATCTTCCTTGACCCACCATTGCTCACCCAGCGCTCTTTCAACTGGCAAATCTTCTATGTCAAGGTCAAGATTCTTAACATCCTTTGCCCTTTCAGACTTTAAAACCTCCAGTTGCACAAAGCAACTTCAATTCCTTGCAGAGCTTGATGGCAAAGCCCTCTGTATCAACAGACTTTAACAGGTCATCTACATAAAAATTGTTCTTAACTGTGCTAGTTGCCTCAGCTGAGAAGCACCCTTTGTTATCCTCAGCTGTCCTCTTTAAAGCATAACTTGCACAGCTGGACGATGACGTTGCACCAAACAGATGTACGACCATCCTGTACTCTTTCAGTGGCTGGCTGATATCTCCATCAGGCCAAAGGAAGCGCAGGAAGTTCACATGATGAGGTGGGACTTTCACTTGATGGAACATCTTCTCCACATCAGCCATGATGGCAATCTTGCCTAGACGGAAACGGACTAAAACTCCAATTAAGGTGTTTGTAAGATTGGGAACTTGAAGGAGCTCAGTATTCAGTGATTTTCCCTGATAAGCAGCGGAACAATCAAACACCACATGTAAGCTACCCTTCTTCAGATGAAACACTCCATGATGAGGTATATACCACACCTTTCCATTTTCCTTTATCAACTGCTCTTGTGGCACAAGTTCAGCATGTCCACTTAATAGGACTACGTTCATGAAAGCTGTGTACTCCTTATGAAAGTCACTGCTCCTCTGAAACTTTCTCTTCAATGACAAGGTCCGTTGCTCCGTGAGGTGACTGTTGTTTGGCATTGTAGGATCATCCTTCTTGAATGACAAAGGCAGTTGATAGTGTCCATTAACTATCTTTGTAGAGCTGTCCATTATTTGCATATATCTGCAATCCTCGACTGACATTTTCTTCTTTTCCTCAAAACCCTTCTCTGGGAAATCATGGTTGTATTGCTGAATTAAAAGTTCACAAAATTTTTCAACAGAGATCCGATGTGAATGAACATGCTTCTGGCCTTTCTGATTGAGGCGTGCATCGTCACTATGGAGAAGTCCATTCACCACCCAACCTAGCAGTGTCTTTATAGCAAAAGGCCCATTACCATGGCTATTGATAATTCTCCACGGTTCCATTAGTTTTGGTGTATTCACCCCTATGAGAAGGTCAACTTCAGCATCAATGTTGGGTATTTTCACATCCTGAAGATAGGACCATTTCCTTATATCCTTTTGTCTGGGTATGTATTCTTTTCCAACAGGAATTTCAGGTTGGGTGTAAACTTCAGGTAAGTCTACAAACTCACTTCCCTCCAGGCTGCACACTTCGAGGCCTTTGAGCACCAGACTGTTGATTGGTTTCTTTTGCCCCATTGTGTGCAGAAGAATTTGTTTACGCTTTCCTGTGGCATTCAACTTCCTTCTAAGCTGTTCCGTACAAAATGTTGCTGAACTCCCCGGATCAAGGAAAGCATAAGTCTGGACAACATGGTTTGAGTTACTCAGCTTGACTTGAGAGTACGGTCTTTATCACTGCAGTCAAGTGACTTGATCTTCAATGAAACCAGCCCACTGTTTACAGTCTTTTCAGGAGCTTTCCCTGAATCCACGTTCTGTGGTATGTGCAAGATAGTAGGATGGAGTTTTGAGCACACTGAACAGGTTTGTCTGTTTTTGCAATTTCGACTCATGTGCCCTTTAACCAGACAACCAAAGCAGATACCTTTAGTCTTCAAAATGTCAACTGTTGCATTATGAGACTTGTTCACCAGCTCTTGGCACTCTGCAATAGCATGTTCACCATTACAGACAGGACAGAGTTTTGGCAGACTGATGTTGGACACCTTTGACACTTGCGCTGTGTTCTCTGCAGTAGAACGCGCTGCATTGTCTTGTGGCACTGTTGCGACTGTCGTGGCAAAACTCCCTCTAGTCTTCTGTTTGGGACTAAGAATGGGCTTGGTGATGCTGATTGTTGCTTTAGGTGGTCGTTTGGTTGCGGTGGCATCCTGGGGGTTGTCAAAAATGGGGTCTTGTAGAATCCTGGCCTGCCTTTCCAGGAATTGAACAAGATCTCCAAAAGTGGCCCTGGCTTGAGTTCGTTCCTTGATGTCAAAAGCAAGTGCTCTCCATTTTTCTTTTAGCTTGTATGGCACCTTAGAGATAAGAAGCCTCACATTTGATGGAAGGTTAAGTTCATCCATGTACCGCAAGGTACGCATTACATTGCAACATCCACGGAGGAAAAGAGCATAGCTTTGCAAAGCTTCTCCATTGTCTGTTGGAATGTTGCTCCAATTCAAAGCTTTATCCAAATAAGCATTAGTGATTTTAAATTCATCTCCAAAATGTCGTTCAAGTAGCCTTTTTGCTTCTGCATACCCTCTGTCTGCATCCATATGAAGGCAACTTCTGACCAGCTCCTTAGGCTGCCCGAACGTGTACTGTTCAAGATAATACAGCCTGTCTTGGCTACTGCTAGTATTTCTTTCTATGCTGTGTTGAAATGCCAGCATGAATGGCTCGAAATTAAGCGGTTCACCATTGACCACAGTCAAATCCCTAGTTGGAAGAGAAGTCATCCTTTGCTGCTGCACAATGAGATCAGCAATTGCACCAAGGTTGTTATTGACTGAGCTTGAAAGTGATATGGAAGAGCCTGCAACATTCTGACTGGCCTGGTTCAATGATATTGGCTGAGCAGGCCTTTGAGGCCTCTTTGGCCTTGCATCTTGTGTTAAAACTCTTTGCAGCGGTGTTTTGGGAACTACATTGATCTTGGCATATTCCACTGGTGAGGGTTCTGGATGAAGCTCTTTCATTGTTTCAAAATGACTCTCCAGATATGCATTCATGCCATCACCTGGTGGCTCTGAAGGTTCTGTTGAGGTGAATTTAGAGTTAGTGGCCTCAACATCAATGCACTCTAACACTTTTACTTTGGCTTGAACTGCAGCCAGCTCTGTTTCAAGTTCAACTCTTTCCATTGCATTTTGCACTTCAATTTTCTGTCTTTCCAAAGCATGCTTTTTCTGCAGCCCAGCTGTACGTTGCTCCAGGGCTGCCTTTTCGGCTTCAGCCTTTACACGTGCAGAAGACACGGATGATGATCTTGAGACACGGCTTACAACAGTCTATGATTGCTCTGCTTTACCAGAATTGGATATGCTATCAAGAGGAGACACTGCAGCTTGTGCTATTTGAGCAGCTCTCCACTCTTCTATAGCAGTAGTTCTCCACTCTTCTATATCAGCAAAAGTAAATGTTTCAAAGGTTTGCATTCTTTGTTGGTACCAGTCATCATTATCAGTTGTCTTTTCCTCTCCCTCAAGCAGCTCTTGCACAGACTTATGACACTCTTTGAATTCACTTAATGCCTGATACAATTGTTAAAGGCCTGTGCCTATATCTTCAGCACTTCCACTTTTTAATGATTCCTTTAATTCATTCATTTTACGTGTACACATGACAAGTTTTCCTCTGCGTGTTGTTTGAGTCTGTTTTAAGTTTCTCATCAGCCATATTTCAAGTTTAACTCAACAACAATACAAAATGAAAAATCTTCAAAATGTTCAAAATTCAGCACAGCACAATTGTGTCTTCTGGCTCTTCACAAACGTGAACAAAAATCAAAAATCCGCTCCAATAGCAGTGTCAAACAATGATGGTCAACTTCAAATCCAATGTCAGACAATAGGCCACTCTTCCAAATTCAGATTCAAACAATAGGTCACTCCAACTCCAGTTTCAAATAGTATGCCACTCCAATTGTGAATCAAATCCAAAAATCAACACCCAAAAGATCCAAAAATATCTTCAACTCCAAAAGTATCCGAAAGCTTCACACTTCAGTTGCAGTCAAACAAAGATTCCATGTGTTCCAAACATTTCAAAGTCCATTATAAAGCAGCAGAAGCGATGGCATAGTTCTTTACCTTTGTACTGGCATATTTTCAACTTGTCCATAAAATAGCCACAAGTGTAGACGTAATCAGGCTTCTTTGACTGGCTATGCAAATTAATTGATTTGTACCTTTATGGATGAAGATGGATGGTTGGAGGCAGAGAAGTAAGCAGGGCAGGCATGAAGGGTAGGCAGGCAGGGCAGGCAGGTGGAGTAAGCAGATGGATTGAAGCAAACAAAGGAAAATTCCAGTAGATCCCAATGATCCAAACAAAGTGGGTAAGTAGATGCAAAACTAACAAAATTTAGTAAATGTAGTCCAAAGTAATCAAAGGTTGTTAGCCAAAGGTCTTATAGTTAGTTATAGTCCAAAAGGTCTAAAATAAAAGATCCTAAATTGAAACCAAATTATC
>PIJE02000127.1:286059-301791 GCA_002895965.2 Coryphaenoides rupestris
AGTTCTTTAAGGATTCATGAGTTACTTCGTTATTGCAGAGGATGGGACCTTGTCCTGGCTACTAGGCTGTTTAAAAAGTCGCAAACCAGTCAAAGCCATGGTTTGGTGTGTGTCTAAGCCGGCATTGTGTGTTTCCCTCTGGAGCTGACCATTGTGGAAAACAACCCCAGTATGGTATGCACGTTTCCAGACCAGCATGGACACACATACAGACCATTTTGATCCCTGAGTTAATAGGGTTCATTCATCTCTGAATTTTTGCTCAAAAGAGCAAACGAGTGATCAACTCATGTTCCATTTTATACAGTCTATGGATGCAACACACTGATGTCTCAATTAGCCTTGTAAGTGGAGGCAATTGACAATTGTTTTTTCAAAATTGTCAACTGTCTTCTTTTAATGAACAACAGTACAAAGCAACCAAATTTGTTAAAGCTTAAATATCGGCCTATTTCCTTTGGCCTTGATTATGGACAGAGACAATAAATTGCAAGACCTGAAAGTGGTTATTGTGACATTATTATTTTAGTTTGTTCATTTGGCTCTTAAGATTTTCGTTGACTGATTGTGCTTATCCCGCTTAGGTGAGTGGGTGTTACCGCTGGATTACACAATGCCCAGGGATTATGAGACATCCCTTTTCTTGAAAATATGCTCTTGCATTAAGCTTGACATCAACATCATGTGCTCCTTTTGATGGGATCATCTTGTTCTTAAAAACCCTCCACAGGTGCACCTTTTCCCTTCCCTAGATTCAGGCAGGGATTCTCCTGCGATGTCTCTGCAAAAGAAAAAACAAACTCGCCTAATGTTTTTTATTTTCTCTCAAGCCTAGATCTGTACGCTCCAAGACGGTCAACAAGGTTGTTGCCGATCCCAATGAATGGTTCCGACGTCCCCCCCATTCTTTTTATTTTGGTAGCGTGTGATGTGAGAAATGGTCTACTACACACCATTAAGGAATCAAAGCTTTTCCGTATCCTGTGAGATATAATTTGCATTGAAAAGACTCGTCCAGTATGTTCCCCCACTCGTCAACCCAATTCTCAGCCACTACACACAATGTATAAAAACACATTTATTGTTCGCTCGGTCCCCATCAGTTTTTTTGGTCTCCCAAGGGGCCTAGAAATGGTTGATGGGGGGTGGGGGTGCTTTTCACGTTTTAATGGAAACGTTTTTTTTAAGCTACAAACTTTCCCACACTTGGGTCAGGGAGATTGGGGGCCCTAAATTTGTTTTTATTAAAAATTGAGCCCATCGTCGATGGATGCTGTATGAAAATGTGTGATAACTGATGTAAGTGGGGCAAAAGCCCCCCTTTCCTCCATCCAGCGACCCTCTTTATGTCTATGAGATGGGGCGCCCCCCACCCCCCTTGGTTTCTGCACACTGGTTTCGGGCCTTCAAAAGGAGGCCCCTTCAGCTTTGATCCTCTATATGGGTGCGGAAAAACATCTTTTTTCTCCACACTGTGCCCAGGAAACCAAAGTTTTTGCCGCCGCCGTATGCTAATGCCGCCGGGCTAAACCACCCTTCCCAATTACAAGATTTATATTCTGTAATGGCGCCCAGTAGCAGTCCCTCGGCCCCCTCGGCTCTGTGGCCCCCTTATCTTCCCTGTGGAGTAAAGGTGCTCTCTGTCTGTGAATGCAGCTGCCCCGCCGCCACGTCAGCCCTCCATAAAGAGAAGGGGAACATGAAAACATTCCCGTGGGTGGGCCCCTTAACGCTGTCCCCCTCTCATTCTCCTTTTAATGTACTTTTCCAGTAGATGTCCAGAAATGCACATTGGCTCCAAGGTAGACTGCAGACAGATAAATGTTAAACTATTGTCAGGGGGTGGGGGGAGCGGCCGTGACTCTCCCCGGCCTCCTCGGGCTGTCTGCAGAACCTGCTGTTTAGATCATATTTCTCCTGTCAATATGCTAACAACCACCCACCCGCTGCAGCTTGTGTGCACACTGTATCGGTGGTCTCGCTCGATGCAACAAGCGCTTTAAAAACCCCTCTGTGTGAAACCTGCCACCCACACAACCGTTGTTGGAGCAGATCCCCTCACAGTCTTTCACTACATTTTTGCGCACATTCTTTCGCTTGTCTATTGATTAGAATTAATGTGCATGGCAAGGAATTTACCGGGGTGGTATGTTTTTGCGACCGGGTTTGAGGAAGAAATAACGCCAGAAAGTAGAGTTCCACGGGGAGAGCCGTTCTCCATGAGTAGCCGAGCAGAGTGCAGCAGGTTTTTCCCCACTCCTGGCTCCTCTGAATGGGGGTGAACACGGATCCCGTGTGGTGCTGGCTCAACCTGCCGGTCCTCTTGGACCGGTCCCAGCATCGCCTCACTTGAACCCTTGTCCTCCCTGCTTGTTCAGATGAGAACCGATATCTCCCATGAAACGCAGAACATTATCCACGGACCCAAGTGGACCAGACCGCGGACCGGGATTTCATAAGAAGCCTTTTGTTACAAAGAGGAGCCAATTTAGCCTCTCCTGCGAACACACATGATCACAATGTGTTCTTTTTATTTTCAGTTGGGGCGAGAAAAAAACCCCCACGTCAGTCTTCGTTGGGAAATAACCAGTTTTTCATGCACATGCTGCTGAGTCAAAGTTGCTTCGACGTTGTTTCCTTGTAACTTGTGAGACAATAGACCGCATGCAAAATAGTCTGTACTATGGTTAGCCTAATTCCTCAATGTCACGATTTAATGAAAGCCAGGATAATTCGGATGAATTGTAGACTAATGCTCGGAGAAAGGTGCACGGATTATGCAATCTCCTCAATGAATAGTGTATTTGAGCAGTGAAATTATTACACGCTGACAATGCACCTTCACACACTGATGCCTGGCTGCGTCAGCCGGACGTGTGGTTCCCGTCCGGTCTGATTTGGCAGCTTTGCCAAATTAACCGCATGTCTGGCCGAAAGGTTCAAGTCTGGAAAGAGGACATAAGAATATAATAGCAGGTAGTAGTTATGTATCCACTACACATTTAACAAATATCTTGTAAAAATGTAAATAACTATAGTGACACAGATCTGTGCTCATAAATACAGTTTTGAAAGAACTTGCGGGCAATGTTTGCATGATCTCCAACTGGTGTGAACACATTCAATCAGTGGAATGGTAACATTTATACTGGCCGTTTTGCCTGCTTGGCTCAATGGAAAGGGCAGCTGATTAGGGTGTGTACTGTATAGTTTTACATATGTTTTGTTGACGAATAAATATATACATTTCCACTGGCTTAGTCCGCAGACCATCACTAATTGTTCTAATGAAGACAATTGCCCTTTGTCTTTAATTGTAGAAAAAAACTGAAAAAAAACGTAACTGTCAATTTAGTAAAGATCTCTTTTCAACAATATGCTGTATATTGTGCTTGACAAAAGTGAGGGTGAATATTAAACGTGTCACATGAAATGTATTCATGTGTCACAGCGTTCATGTGCAAGAGGAGCCTATGGGAGGAGGAGTTATACATGGAGATGAAAATATGGTGGTTGTTGATGCCAAGAGTCCCCCCTTTTCACTTGCTTTGTATTCAAAACATGGCGAGCTATGAATGAACTGAAATTGATTCATGAAGTCAATGCAAAAGATGTATAGGTTGTCTAATGCATACTATAATAGCAGCCCCTAATAACCCTGCTTTGGTTGCTATCATTGCACATGCCATCAGTAAGGCGGACAGGAAAATATATCAATTGAAATTGTTCAAGTAATCCATATCGTTTCAAATCTTTCACAATGGCATTGCCAATGACCTATATCCAAAGAGTGTGTGTGTGTGTGTGTGTGTGTGTGTGTGTGTGTGTGTGTGTGTGTGTGTGTGTGTGTGTGTGTGTGTGTGTGTGTGTGTGTGTGTGTGTGTGTGTGTGTGTGTGTGTGTGTGTGTGTGTGTGTGTGTTTTATGTGAACTGTGGCAGCGGGCACTTATTTCCACATCCAGATGGTGGTGAAAACCAGCCAGGCTACGCCATAGGACCCCTCAATAGAAGCGTCTAGACTGGCCTCTGACCAGACAGATACAGCCTCCCATCAAATTAGCGTTTGTCAGATTTATGGTAATGGTGCGCAACAGTCTTCCTGTCACTGACATGAAGATTTACAGCAGAGGCTGCCCCCACTCCCCACCATGCTCACCCTCTGCACTGTTTTCTCTCTCTCTGTGTCTGTGTCTCTGTCTCTCTCTCTATTTTACTCTCTGTCTATGTCTCTCTCTCTCTGTTTCTGTCTCACTCACTCCGTAGGTGCATTGCCATCCACATGTTTTGTTGCACGTTTTTCAATTTGTGTGCAAAAAATTGCAAAATATCGCAAAACATGTTTTTATGCTTTGAGGGCTCAGGGAGGTGGAAAATGTGGTGCGTCGACAAAAGGTAAATGCAACTTAATTGCAATGGAAACGGATTCAGTGAATAAAGGTAAATAGTCCCACACGTACGAAGATGTGTGACTCAAATGTCGCCCAAACTGTTCTTCTCCATTCGTCCGGTGTGCTCTCCATCACCAAGCTTCCGTTTCCTTCGTCCAACGTTTGACTGGCGCTCTTTTAATGACGTCATCTCACTGCGTCCTCTTCTTCTGCAGTGGTATTACGGCACCAGACCACAGAATGAGCGCCACCTACTGCTTATCTCGATGAACCAATGCTCCTAATATAATTTGCATAACAGTAGTGGATGGAAACGCGCATGAATTCACATTTTCTTTTGCTGCCTTCCAGCCAAATGTGTGATGCATTTGGATCGATCTCTCTCTTCTCTCTCTCTCTCTCTCTCTCTCTCTCTCTCTCTCTCTCTCTCTCTCTCTCTCTCTCTCTCTCTCTCTCTCTCTCTCTCTTAGCCAGGCTTATGTGGCATGTGTGTTTCGGTACGCTGAGAATCTCTCCACTCCAAATGTATCCCATGTGAAAATGAGACGGGGAACCCCTTAACATCCAGGGTGGCAGAACCTGTAGAGACTCCCCCCCGCACCTCCCCCCTGCAACAATGGACTATGTCAAGGTTTCCTGCTAATCCTCTGGGGTGGAGCTGGCGGAGGGGAGGTGTGTGTGTGGGTGTGTGTGTGTGTGTGTGTGTGTGTTGAAGTTTTGTTTTGCTGGGGGGGGGGGGGGGGGGCTTGTTAGATGGCATGCGACCATGGCGGTTTAAAAAAATTGGATGGAAGGAGTAAAAAGGAGTCCTTACGAGTGGCAAACGTGTCAACAATGAGTCTGAGTCTATTTCTTCTCTTGGCTGAGTGGGAGTGCGGGGGGGGGGGGGGGGAGGGAGGTGTGTGGGGGGGGGGGGAATGGAGGGTATGTTGTTGGCAGCGGTGGAGCCCCATGTATGTGGATTAGCGTTGGCCCTTCTTTCATGTCAGCGTTTTGTGGTGGGGAAACCCGATCACCGGGTCCCGGCACAACGAGCCCGGTGGGAGAAGCTCCTGACAGATATCCCGGCCATTCTCAGCCCAAATGTTTTCCCAAGGACGCCCCGGCCGCCGCCGCCTTTGATGTGCACGGCTCGCACCTCGCCGGGTCACCAGCCTCCATGTTCGACCACGGAGGAGGAGGAGGAGGAGGAGGAGGAGGAGGAGGAGGAGGAGGAGGAGGATGAAGGCTCTCACTGCAAGGCCAGGCCACCAAAGGAAGGATGACCAGGGGTTAGTGAGAATCCCCACCTTCCCTTCCCTCCGTCCTCCGTGGAGGTGTTCTGCAGAATCTGAACCAGGGTGGTCCAGGAACTGCTACGACCCCTGGACAAGTGGCCCCCACCCGGATGGGAGAAGGACACTCAAACTCTCTGACCGCTGTTCCGGTCCGTAAACCTGGACAGGTAGTGGAAGTGTCTCTCTGTTACAGTCATCAGGGATGCACGGAACACGCGCATGTGCGTGAACACGCACACGCGTGCACACAGACACACACACACACACACACACACACATGTCCTCTGCAACTGAAGCCTGTGTCTTTTTCTTTTTCTTTTCTTTTTTACAGATGCATGTTTTTGGTTCTTTTAGCAAATCAAAACTAAAACCTTATCCACATTAAATCACCCATCGATTACATTGATTCTGAAGTATGTTAAATATTTGGAATCAAGTTTGTAAAGAGGAGTGTTGTAGTGTTATGTTGTTTTCAACAGGCTAGGGGGTGCTCTAGCTGTACTCACGTGTGTGTCTGTGTGTGTGTGTGTGTGTGTGTGTTTGTGTCTGTGTGTTTGTGTGTCTGTGCGCGCGCGCATTGATCTCGTCACACCGTGTTAAAGATATTGGACATTCACGCTCCTTGTAAAGCGATCTTGAGTGGGGAAGGGAAATATCGGAAACGCCGGAGAAATGGTGTTCCAGTGGGGGAGAAGCAGCGAGGTGACCCCTGGTTCAGGTTCCAGCAAGCTAACACTGCTAGACCCACACTCACTTGTACTGCTTTGAGGGAACCTTTCACTTCCTGCTTCAGATTGATGATCACACAGTGTGGATATTTGTATCATATCCATGCGTCACTCTAACTGTTGGTTCTCTTCTCATGGTATGGCTGGATTTATGCCAATGGGTCCATTATCATATCCTTTTTGTGACCAAAATGCTGAAAAATGTTGTATTTATTTTCCACACAAAACATAAGCGTCGTGCATTCACTTCATTACAAAATGTTCACGATGTCTTCATTTAGTGACGACGCACCATCCAAAGATATGGAATCTATTTCTAATATGCCATCGTCTTCAAAGCAAGTAAAATGTGCTTCAAAATACTACCTCTCCCCACCCTCCCCCCTCCCCTCCTCATCATAAACACAGACAGACACAATGGATTGTGGGTTGTTTTGTTGACTTAAGTAAGACACGGTCTATTTCACCAGACGGCGCGTCATAACTGGCGCAGGCGGGGTCATCTTGTTATTTCTTTATGTCTGCCACATACCTCCGCTATCCAATAAGCTCCTGTCATACAGCACCCTGAGCCGCAGTCCACGCCGTCTGTCTCCATAGCTCACGTTCAACGTTCATCTGCCCTTTTTTCCGCCGGATCGAGGCGACGTCTCGTGCCCAACAACCGTTGTGTTTCTTACATTTTTGATGCACGTCTGTTTTTTCTTTTTTGTGGGCGGGTGGGGGGATCTATTTCTGAGGCAAGGGTAATGAATGGCACCTGTTATGGGTCCTTAGTCGCCCATCCATTTGGAGGTGCAGTAAATCTGGGGTTTCATCTCTCACAGCAAAGGTGAAGCACCGTCGATGGCCGTTTCTTTACATCTTTCATTTTGTCCTTTTGTCTATTATGTGGACCGTTATCTCTGGCTCTCGTAATGGTAATTCTATTTTTTCTTTTTTTCTTTTTGTCTTTGTTAATCAAAGTAGTGATTTTGTAATTTTTATTCAGTGAGGAAAGACGTTGAGGGATTGCATATTGTTATCATCTGGGCTCCAGAAGTTCAACGATAGTACATCCAAACCTCTGGGCCGGGCGGGGGTGGTGTGATTGCACAGTGCCTGGGCCAGGAACCAGGAGGTGCGAAGGATGGAGTTACAGTGTTTCCTGTTTTGTTGTGGATATACTCTTCCGAAGATGAAGCTCATTCGCAATTGCAAGACAGAGGTTTCCGAAAGACTAATTAATGTATTTCTACGCTGAACTGTCTGCTACACAGGTTTTATTTTAAACCTTTTACAGACACTTTGTCTCAGGATGCTTTAGCTTTTCTGCCCACCAGCTAATGGAAAGTTTAGTTTCTTGGTGCCAAGGAGGATTAATGCGCCATATCACATTTGTTGTGGTTCCGGGTCAGGTCAGGTTGTTTCCAGTCGAGACCCATTCCACTTCTACAGATCCCCGCCCCCAGCGACATGATTGGTCGAAATAATTTGGAATGAAAGATTTGAGCACCCAGATTAGGCTAACGTCATCAGACTTTAGACGTCAGCCTAATCTAATGTCTGATTTGTGAGACTAAAGGAAAGAAAGTATCTAAAAACTCCAGGAATGTGTGTTTGTATGGAATAGAGGCATGGGGCGGGGCGGGGCGAGGGGAAAGGGATGGGATGGGCAGTTGCCGCGAGCGACCGTTCTCCATCCAACGTGGTTTGGTGGTGGAGCGGAGACCGCGTGTGTGTGTGTGTGTGTGTGCGTGTGTGTGTGTGTGTGCGTGTGCGCCCCACCGTGCCACTCCTCTCCTCAGCGGGCCTGTGTGTTATGACTGTGGCCGGTGTGTATTACACAGATATCTGTTAGCGCCGCTGCTCTGTCGGGACGCCCATATAAAGGACTGTCATCTCCAAAGGTCACGAGTGAGGCCTCCACACAAGTGTTGTCCCCACGCTCCGACCGAGGAAAAAAGAGAAAGGACCTCTGGGTCCCGTCTGTTTGTCTGTCTGACTGGCTGTCCTGCTGACTGTTTGTCTGTGTTGTCTCATTCTGTCTGTGTTGCCTCGTTCTGTCTGTCTGTTGACTCTGGCTGTCTGTCTGTCTGTCTGTGTTGTCTCTGGTTGTCTGTCTTGTCTTTGTCTGTCTGTGTTGTCTGTCTGTCTGCGTTGTCTCATTCTGTCTGTGTTGACTGTCTGTTTTTCTTGTCTTTGTCTATGTTGTCTCGGTTTGACTGTCTGTGTTGTCTTTGTCTGTCTGTCTGTCTGTGTTGTCTGGCTCTGTCTGCTATAAGTATTGGTCTGTCTGTCTGTCCGAGTTTCCCTGTCTGAATCCAGTCCTTCCTCTCTTCATCCCGTGTCGTCCCGCCACCACAGCACCGCTCTTTTATTCAAATAAAAAAATGTTCAGTGCCGCTTGGAACTCAAGATTCCAGCCTGATGTAATTTGGCAGCCTGGCAGGAAGCGGTGGTCTGGTCTGTCGGCGTGCGCGGCCTGCCGTGGGTAGCATGATACAGCAGTTAGACGTCCATTAGTCCTCTCATTAGCGGCGCTGCCGAGCCAGCGGTGGGGTTAAAGCGTATCGGTTGATGTGTAACCTAGCTTGCGAGGGGAAGTGCGCCTCGCCGCGGGTGCGCTGGGCAAGGACATGACCTGTTGTGCTGTGTGTGTTTCTGTGTGTGTGTGTGTGTGTGTGTGTGTGTGTGTGTGTGTGTGTGTGTGTGTGTGTGTGTGTGTGTGTGTGTGTGTGTGTGTGTGTGTGTGTGTGTGTGTGTGTGTGTGTGTGATCGCAGATGCTTGTGTGTGTGTGTGTGTGTGTGTGATGAGAGCGAACATCACAGGGGACGATTGTCGAGGATGAGGTTAAGGAAGGTTTATGACTTCTACAACGTATAGACGAATATAGTCCCGTGTCGTGTTGTGTGAGTGCACCGCCGTACTGATTGGTTCCAACTGCTTCCTGCAGAGGGTTTCCATTACTCATCAACCTCATCCTTATTACCCTTTCTTCTTGGATAGCACCAAAGTCAAGCACACAAGCGCAGCATGGGGGGTCACGGCTGTTGTGGTTGTTGTTGTTGTTGTGGATTTGGCCGTTCAGATCTCTTATCGTAAACCCACTTGTTGACTGTGCCACCGTGGTGACTCACCAGCTCATAATTGTCCCGCTGAACGGCCGCCAAGGCACAGGGGGGAACCCAGCCGCCCCTCCATAGCAACTGGGAGACCTGCCTGACTGTCACGCCCCCCACCCCACCCCCAGGGTTATTTTCTTCCTCTGTGGTGGACAGCGGACGTACAGGCGGGGGGGGGTGAAACCTGAACTTGTCTGCCGCCGCGCCATGGCTCCCTCCCTCCCTAAGACGCGTTTATTGCCTCTAAAAATACACAAGTGACTTTCTAAAACGAGAGCACTCTTTTATTTACAGTCACATCAGGTGAACGGGCCAACCCGATTGGTCGGAGGTCTCATTGGCTGGACGGACCATTTGGAATCCCATTGCCCGATTTATTTAAAAACTCCACTACGGCTGTGGCTTTTTATTTTAGCGTGTTTTCATGCCAAAATAAAATGACTTATCAATGTCAGACATATTAAGGGATTGTTACGGGGAGCTGTGTGTGTGTTCGCTGTAGACAAAATGAACAATGTTTGTTAAAATGCACAGATCCGTTTTGGTTGATGCACAACATCGTATTACATTAATAGCTCGACTGTTGCTTTGCGAATTGATTTTTCGTCTCCAACTTGATGTTGTCCTTCACTGTGACGTCAGTGCCGGCTGCTGTCACTGTTTACAGAGTGTGATGCGGTCGTACAAATGAGCCGGGGCCTAGCTATAGATATTCCTGGCCCTGGAAGACTGGTGAGGTAGCGGCGCTATTAAGCCTCCTGTGTCGGTGCCAGCCGCAAACCTCTGCCAGCAGACCGCTTGGCAAGGCACCAGATGTGGGTAGTGGGGGGTGGGGGGGGGTTGTACAAGATTAACGCAAATTATGATATATTCAGACGTCTCTCCAAGTTGGCCTTTTTTCGCAATTAAACATGTGTGTGAGCACTAACATAAAATATATTGAACTGTTTAAGTAGGCTTAAGAACAAATTTAATTTGTTTTTAGTGTCCTGATAAAGTGATTTAATCTCGGAAGGGGAGGCCGATATTTAGCTCATTTCCATAAAACGCAGCTCATCAGCTTTTGCAACCACAGTGAGGTAATGTCTCGGCAGGTCTTTCAGGGCAGCACAATTCAAAAATGTGTCCAATTGCTTAAGAGGCAGCCAATCAGCCAAGCAGCAGAATCAGTAGACCCTTATGGAAAGGAATTGGCAATGGGGTCGCAGTGTTTGAGCTTGTTTTCACTGGCCGGCAAACTTTGAAAGTTTGCCGGCCTCGATCCGATCCCAAACAACACCTCCAATGCGGCCCTTTTTCTTATCTTTTCCTTTTTCCCGGCTCTCAGCTCTGAAGTAACCGGAATAGAGCTGGAACGTCTCACTTTATTCGCGGAGTGCATCATCATCCATTCTCGGTCTACTCTGTACAGATACAAGAAGATCTGTTCTTGATTTACGCTGTGGGATCCGTGCCAGGGAAGGGGGCGGTGTGTGCGTGCGTGTGTGTGCGCGCGTGTACACGCCGAAACCTCTCATTGAGCACTCTATCGCATTGAGACAGCACAGGGACGCTGGTATTCCCGGGAATGTGATTGACATGAGAAAAGGGCGGAGCCTGATGTAAGGAGAAGCCTTTGGACATATTTATTTTTCTCCCCTGAGTCTTTTGACCAAGCTCTCCTCGTCAATCTTGCCCTGTCAGTGAAGGCCAGAGGTGGGATCTCCGTTTTCCTCTCAGTCTCTCTGCTTCTCACAGGGGCCCTCTTGTGTTGCCTGTGGGCCCCAGGGTCAGGCCTGGCCACGGCGTCGGCAACTGTTGTGAAATGTGCACTGTAAATTTGTGTGTGTGTGTGTGTGTGTGGCGTGTGCGTGCGTCTGCGTCCATAAAGTGAGCCGTGGGTTTGACCCGGCTCTTAACCTTCACTGAAGCGTCCATGCCATTTCAACGGTGTGTGTGTGTGTGTGTGTGTGTGGACCCTCAGGTGAGCGAGTCCCCCGGTTGGGAGGATCTTCCTTCTTCACTGCCAGAGTTGATTGGGATTCAAGATGAAAATAGGGCAGGAAAAATGCTAGCCGTCCTTTCATCCTCGGTCACCCTGACCTCTCCTTCTCTCCGGGGGATTAATTGGTCAGCAAGTCTTGACCCTCACCCTTATTGAGCGCTAGAGGGGGAAAAAGTCATATTTCAACCAGGTAGACAAATTTGGGAAGTAAAGGGGGGGTCGGGGAATGGGGGGGGCGGTGGTTGGGGTGCAGACGCCGTAGGACAGGCGAGCGACCTCGCCAGGAACATCAAAACCCCGAACCTTTACATGTGTTTCCCGCCATGACACGCCATACGTGTGTTTCTGATCATGCCACTTTTTAATGTTGTCTTTAGTTTTTTTTCTCCCGCGGAGGGGGAAATGTTTCCTGTTTGCACAGACCAGCGGGTTCACGCAGGAGTCGGGGGGTCGGATTGCCTGCCTGCCTGCCTGCCTGCCTGGCTGGCTGACTGTCGTCTGGTTCCGCTGAGGCAGATTCCCCCCACATCTCCATCAAATGGAAGCACTGCTTTTGGCATGGCTCTGAAAAGTGACCCTGGTGGTTGGTCGGTCCCGGTGTCTGGTGGGGGTGTTGGGGGGTGGTGGTGGTGGTGGTGGGGGGGTACTTAGTTGAGGATAAAATAATGTGTGCTGCTGTAGTGCTACCCTCGCCCCCTTCCTACCCCTAACCTGTTCCCCTAACCTTTGGTAGAGAGGAGGAGCATGAACTAAACTGGGAGGAAAACCATTTAAACCAAATAGTTTAAATGACCTAATTCATTCAAGTCAAGGCAGTAGATTCAACGGGAACGTTCTTGTGGAGAACCCTGAATAGGCATTTAATCAAATAATACATTTTACTCATCTGCCATCGATTCAAATCCTGGTATTTAGTTATGGATATACTTCTGGAGACAAAATACCATATACCAATATACCAATACAGTACACACAACTGCAATGCCTGTACCCATCTATTATATATGTATATAGATATATATATCTATATCTATATAGATATATATATCTCTATATAATATAATGATGGAGAGTCCTCTTCTGCCTTGTCCAGACTGCTTCCCGTCCAGCTAATAAAAGAAATCTCTTTTTAGTCCTGGGATACTGATCTCTCCACAGAAGCTTTAAAGATCTCATTCACGGTTCACACCGCATTTGCCCCTTAATGTCTCCCAGCAGGGGCGCCCCGTCCCAGGCTGTGATTCATGGAGTGACAGGCCTGCCTGTGGCTGCCGTCAGGGCCCAATCCGACGGCGTCCACACACACACACATTCAAATGTCACAGACACAAGCGCGCCACACACAGTGAGACGCAAGCATGTCCCCCGCCAGTTCCTCTGATGCACCGACGCACAAACAAGTACAGGCGAGGGCCCTGCACACACACACACACACACACACACACACACACGCATACACACACACACACACACATTCGCACAGTTGGAGGACCTGGCATTCTAGCCCTTCACTGTTGTCAAAAGCCTTCCACACAGGCATGGACTTGCATCTTTTTGAATGTTTTGGGCGAATACATGGATCATGCATTCCAACCCTTGGTAAATTGCATGTCAAACCAAAAAAACGCCACCGTCCGCCATATCATCAAATTGTGTGTGTGAGTGCCACATGTGTGTGTGTGTGTGTGTGTCTTTTATTTCCGGTGCATAATGCAAACCTGTGTGTGTGTGTGTGTGTGTGTGTGTGCGCGTGTGCGTGTGCGTGTGTGTTTTTCCCGGTTTCAGTGTTTCCGGACACTGTGCTGTAAAGGACCCCCGCCGCCCCGACCGGAGTACGATGTGGTGTGCATCGGGCTGACGGGCGCCGGGAAGACCAGCCTGCTGTCACGCCTCTGCAGCGAGGGCGGCGACGGCATCATCCCCACCACAGGTGAGGAGGACACGCGTCACATGTCACACGTCACATGACCGACCCCCCGATGTCCTGCAACTCACCAGACTGCGTGTGTGGTTCGCAGAAAAAATGTCCGACAGAGAACAAACACCGTGTGTACCGCACCTCCGGAGACGTTGCTCATGCGCTTCACGGTGTGTGTCTCTCTACCAGCCTCTATTCCCCATTGAGGTGACATCTAGCAGTCCTGATTCCCACATAGAGTGCCTACCTACCCACGGACCCACCCACCCACCCACCCCAGCAGCCAGACGACTACACTTGACTCCATTGCCCCAAGTCACGTTGGCCTGAGTTTATTGACCGGGGCCCCTATAACCTGCTGGAGCTTAACTGTGATTATCCCGCAAGTACCACCTTTTAACTCTTGGTGGTAATGTCAAGGGGTGGGGGGGGGGGGGGGTTATGGGAGCTTAAGACCTGGGGCCGCTGTGAGGGGTGTCCAAAATTTGGTAGCGTGCCTTCGTTGGTGTCTCTCCCAGTGTTTTCTCTTTCTTCTTTCCTCTTTCTTCTTTCTTTCATGTGTGTGCGTGCGTGCGTGTGTTTGAATCCTTAGAGCGGGCTAGGTTGGAGCTCTCTAGCCTTCAAAATGCCACACCTGTCACTGTGCCTGGTGTGTGTGCAAAAACTAACATAATGTAACTTTCTACTCCTAACAAATCATACAAATTGTGGCATGGGATGAGTGGGCTGGTAAAACGGGGATAATTTATCGTCTCCCCCTCCCCCCCCCCTCCACCCACCCACCCATCCCTCACATTGCCTCTTAAACAGCTGTGGAAGACCACCCCCCCCACTACACACACTATCCCAAGCCCTGACGCCCCCCACTCCTCCTCTGCATCCCCGCCCCCCCCCCCCGCCCCCATATCACATTGAATCGTGGTTGTGTATTCAACGTCAAGCGCCCGACTTCCGCGTGGGTTCGCTTGGACTACCAGGAAACATCCTGCCAGCAGCGCGGGTAGCGGCGACAGAAGATTGCCGGACGTCACGCCATGACGACAACACGCACGTAAGCAAGCCTGCTGTGTACTCTGGAGGCCCGAGATGGATTTGTGGACGAGGTAAGGGTGCGGGGCGCAGGTCTTCCTGACACCTCATGACATAATGTGCAACGTGTCCATGTTTACAAATGTTTTGAATCTAAGCTTAAAAATATTTAAACCAAAATTTGCTTCTTTTTTTTCCTCAGACGTTTGACATTACGCACTATTTATTTTGTACAACTTTGCATGTTCTCAATGCTGACCCTGAAACATTCAAGCATGGTAGAATTTCACACGTCGACATGGAGGTACGCTTTGACAATAGTTAGTGCACCAATCCAGCTTTATGGAAAGAGTGTGGACAAGCTGGCCGTGCATAAAAAAGACTATAGACAAGGTGACATAGGGTCTCACTCCGACTCCTTTACATTCAAGATGGCATTGGGGAACGGTACCGCTTTGATGCTGAAACCTAGGAAAGGGAGGACAAAAACACTTCAATTAAAATAGGAGAACATTGTACAGTTTTAAGGAGACAGATTACAAATCATCGGTCTGGATTTCACAGGAGACATACTGGATCCGTTTTGTGGACATACTTTCCCCAAGGACAATTTAAAACTTTTGAAAACACTTTCTGGTCTTTGGATCTCTGGGACATCCAATTCTCAAACTGGCTGGAGTGCAAATATACAGTACATCTATATATATAAACATTTAGAAACAACCACCGTGTCTTGTGTCTCACCACAGATGCAAAATCTGACCACCAAATCCAGTCCGTACCCAGGGGCGGGCTGTCAAGCGTTGGGCTCAAAGTATATGGTGGACAGACGAGCGTGTAGATCTGGATGCACGCGGATATATAGCAACCCACAGGAAGGTAAAGCGTGGTATTCATTTGCGCATGCTATTACCCACATTGAAATGATACCAAAGCGGCAATTCCCCTTTAATATCCGCTGGCTGAGGCTCCGTCGCCAGCCGGCCTTTCGCACACAGGAGGAGGTGGAGGAGGACTTATTGGATTAAGACAGCCCCAACCGTCTGGCAACCGCTAAACACCCTACTCTGGTTAGTCAGGGCCTCGTCTCGGAGCGTAAATTCATAAAAGACCCCAGCAGGAGTGGACCACTGGAACCACTCTAGTTCCCATCCACTGTTCTGCAGCCTTCGGCAGAAGAAAGCGGAGGAGATGGTGATTTCCTTTGGGCTATTGTTTACATGAAAACGTTCTACTCAACAAACGGGAATGCTAAACAGGTGCCTGTAGACCCCCCCCCCCCCCCCTCACCCAAGCCCCCACT
>PIJE02000127.1:301816-359316 GCA_002895965.2 Coryphaenoides rupestris
AAAAAAAAAAAAGCAAACGGCTTTGAAGGTCTCCCTTAACCGAAAACAGCCCCTCAAAATGGAGAGGTTGCCAACGGTTGCGATCAGGGGAAGGGACGGGGGCGCTCGGCGGGGCGGGCAGCAGGGAGTTGGAGGCAGGGGGCCCCCGGTAATCAAAGCTTGCTTTACTTCAATTGTGGAACGCGGCGCAGCGAGGCCTGGGGAGGCAAGGGGGTAGAAAACACTTGAGCTGTGGATTCCACCGTCACACCTGCAGGTCTGTTTTTTAAAGTAATAAGCAGTTCCTGTGGAGGCCCTGCTCGCAAAACACCACCGCCGGCCCCGCCCGGCCGCCCTCGTTACTGCAACGTAGCCAAACAGTTGGCAACGGGGGCTGCTCTTGAGGCACCCAGACCATGAGACCGGTTGCTAGAATCCATCCACCATCGGTGTTGTGCCTTTCATTGGTAGCGTTGGATGGTTATCCACTTCAAACGCGATTAAAATGGACTCCCTCGTCTCTAGTTCTCTCTCACTCTGCTTCTCTCTCGCTCACCACTGTGACCTCTCTCCATCTCTCTCTCTCTCTCTCTCTCTCTCTGCAGTCTCTGCCCGTCTCGTCTTCTCTCTTCTCTCTCTCTCTCTCTCTCTCTCTCTCTCTTCTCTCTCTCGTTCCTCTCTCTCTCTCTTCTCTCTCTCTTCTCTCTCTCTCTCTCTCTCTCTCTCTCCTCTCTCTCTCTCTCTCTCTCTACTGTTCATGACATTCATGATAACGCGGGAGTGAAGATTGGGCGTCATCCTCCGACCCTTGTACCTCCATTATAAAGGCATGTTGCTTTGCTTTGACTGTAGTTCAACTTCCAAGAGTGGAGGAAGAAGAGGAGAAAAAAAAATTACAGATTAGCAAGATGTTTGCGTTTTGTTTCAAGGTAAAAGACATCAGGAGAGGGAAACGATAGCGGCAAGAGGAGGAGGCTGTGGGTGTGGGTGTGGGTGTGTGTGTGTGTGTGTGTGTGTGTGTGTGAAACCATGAATCTGAGACCCGTCACATCCACCAGCAAACACAATTCGGCCCAACGGTAGCATAATTCAGACCAAATGTAAATGGAGGCCGGTTCGTTCCAAAACACAGACCATCAAAGGCCATTTAAAATCGATGCTTTTACTGGAAAGCACCATTTGTCAATCATCACTTGAAGAGATCGAAAGCTTAAAGAGATATCATCGCTTTACGTCTGTGAAATTGTTTGTCGACGTCTCGCCAGATGTTGTTTGGGTTCTTCGTCTCGGTCTTGATTTTATCGCTCGCTGTGCACACTACATACAGTACTTGTGGACTGTGTACTAACATCATTATTTATATATATATATATATGTTTAACATAATTAATCCAGCTTCACTGTATTTCTGATGTCACTGCTGTCCATCCAGTGTTCCAATAATTTGACTCAAAGTTCCGCAGAAGAAGAATCATCACACTGTGTATTCCTACTATTCTGGCTTTTATCTGCTGCTATTATCCATTGGGTGCAATCCACTGGTCTCCTGTGTTTAGCGAGTGTTTCACTTTTCACCAGGTCAGTATTCACAAGCGGCATCGTCCTCAGCCTGATTTATGCCCCGATCCGGCCGGACGGAACGTCTGGCAGAATGTCTCCCCGCATCGTCCTCAGCCTGATTTATGCCCCGATCCGGCCGGACGGAACGTCTGGCAGAATGTCTCCCCCAGTCAGGCCAATAGGTGGCAGGAGTTGCCAGTAAGATGGCCCCCCGGGTATGAGTGACATTCCAGCCCAACTTCCAGGCAAAGATGAGAAACTTCCCAGGCAATCTCTCAAGTGCCACTTTGTCTGATAACTTTCCACTCCAGTGAGAGGTGTGAGGAGAGAGGGAGGGGAAGGGAGGGGGGGTGGAAGAAAGGATGGTGCAAGGAAGGAAGAGAGAGAGAGAGAGAGAGAGAGAAGAGGGGATGTAGGGGGGAGGCAGGAGGGGGGTGACTCGTAGGGGGAGCGGGGGAGTGAGACCGGGGGGGGATGTCTGAATGTCACTGGGAGCGTTGCGTGATGCTTAACCACTCTCGTTCTTTGGAGGGAAGTGGGGCTGGGGTGAGGGGGGGGGGGGGGGTCTACAGGCACCTGTTTAGCATTCCCGTTTGTTGAGTAGAACGTTTTCATGTAAACAATGGCCCAAAGGAAATCACCATCTCCTCCGCTTTTTCCTTCTGCCGATGGCTGCAGAACAGTGGATGGGAACTAGAGTGGTTCCAGTGGTCCACTCCTGCTGGGGTCTTTTATGAATTTACGCTCCGAGCGAGGGCCCTGACTAAACCAGAGTAGGGTGTTTAGCGGTTGCCAGACGGTTGGGGCTGTCTTAATCAATAAGTCCTCCTCCACCCTCCTCCTGTGTGCGAAAGGCCGGCTGGCGACGGAGCCTCAGCCAGCGGATATTAAAGGGGAACTTTGCCGCTTTGGTATCATTTCAATGTGGGTAATAGCATGCGCAAATGAATACCACGCTTTACCTTCCCTGTGGGTTGCTATATATCCGCCTGCATCCAGATCTACACGCTCGTCTTGTCCACTATACTTTTGAGCCCAACGCTTGACAGCCCGCTCCTGGGTACGGACTGGATTTGGTGGTCAGATTTTGCATCTGTGGTGAGACACAGAGACACGGTGGTTGTTTCTAAATGTTTATATATATATAGATATACTGTTTATTTGCACTCCAGCCAGTTTGAGAATTGGATGTCCCAGAGATCCAAAGACCAGAAAGTGTTTTCAAAAGTTTTAAATTGTCCTTGGGGAAAGTATGTCCAGAAAACGGATCCAGCTAATGTCTCCTGTTGAAATCCAGACCATGATTTGTAATCTGTCTCCTTAAAACTGTACAATGTTCTCCTATTTTATGAAGTGTTTTTGTCCTCCCCTTTCCTAGGTTTCAGCATCAAAGCGGTACCGTTCCCCAATGCCATCTTGAATGTAAAGGAGCTCGGAGGTGAGCACCCTATGTCACCTTGTCTATAGTCTTTTTAAATGCACGGCCAGTTGTCCACATTCTTTCCATAAAAGCTGGATTGGTTGCACTAAATATTGTCAAAGCTACCTCCATGTCGACGTGTGAAATCTACACATGCTTGAATGTTTCAGGGTCAGCATTGAGAACATGGAAAGTTGTACAAAATAAATAGTGCGTAATGTCAAACGTCTGAGGGAAAAAAAGAAGCAAATTTTGGTTTAAATATTTAAGCTAGATTCAAAACATTTTGTAAACATGGACACGTTGCACCACGTATGTCTCTGATGAGTGTCAGGAGACCTGCCCCTCCCGCACCCTTTACCTCATCCCACAAATCCATCTCGGGCCTCCAGAGTACACAAGCAGGCTTGTTTACGTGCGTGTTGTCGTCATGGCGTGACGTCCGGCAGATCTTCTGTCCGCCCGCGACCCGGCGCTGCTTGAGACAGGAAGTGTTCCTGGTAGTCCAGCGACCCACGCGGAAGTCGGCGCTTGACGTTGAATACACACACGGATTCAATGTGATATGGGGGGCGGGGGGTGGGATGCAGAGGAGGGAGGTGGGGGGCAGTCAGGGCTTGGGTAGTGTGTGTGTGGGGGGGGTGGTCTTCCACAAGCTGTTTTGCATAAAAGAGGAGGGGGATAGGGAGGGGTGGGGTGGGTGGAGGGGGGGGGGGGGGGAAGACGATAAATTATCCCCGTTTTACCAGCCACTCATCCCCATGCCACAATTTATGATTTTGTTAGGAGTAAAAAAGTTATTTATGTTGTTTTGCACACACACCAGGCACAGTGACAGGTGTGGGGCATATTTTGAAGGCTGGAGCTCCAACCTAGACAGCCTTAAGGATTCAAAACACACGCACGCACGCACACACATGCAAAGAAAGAAAGAAAGAAGGAAAGGAAGAAAGAAAACACTGGGAGACCACCAACGAGGCACGCTACCAAATTTGGACACTTCCAAGAGTGGAGGAAGAAGAGGAGAAAAAAAAATTACAGATTAGCAAGATGTTTGCGTTTTGTTTCAAGGTAAAAGACATCAGGAGAGGGAAACGATAGCGGCAAGAGGAGGAGGCTGTGGGTGTGGGTGTGTGGGTGTGGGTGTGTGTGTGTGTGTGTGTGTGTGTGTGTGAAACCATGAATCTGAGACCCGTCACATCCACCAGCAAACACAATTCGGCTCAACGGTAGCATAATTCAGACCAAATGTAAATGGAGGCCGGTTCGTTCCAAAACACGGACCATCAAAGGCCATTTAAAATCGATGCTTTTACTGGAAAGCGCCATTTGTCAATCATCACTTGAAGAGATCGAAAGCTTAAAGAGATATCATCGCTTTACGTCTGTGAAATTGTTTGTCGACGTCTCGCCAGATGTTGTTTGGGTTCTTCGTCTCGGTCTTGATTTTATCGCTCGCTGTTCACACTACATACAGTACTTGTGGACTGTGTACTAACATCATTATTTATATATATATATGTTTAACATAATTAATCCAGCTTCACTGTATTTCTGATGTCACTGCTGTCCATCCAGTGTTCCAATAATTTAACTCAAAGTTCCGCAGAAGAAGAATCATCACACTGTGTATTCCTACTATTCTGGCTTTTTTCTGCTGCTATTATCCATTGGGTGCAGTCCACTGGTCTCCTGTGTTTAGTGAGTGTTTCACTTTTCACCAGGTCAGTATTCACAAGCGGCATCGTCCTCAGCCTGATTTATGCCCCGATCCGGCCGGACGGAACGTCTGGCAGAATGTCTCCCCCAGTCAGGCCAATAGGTGGCAGGAGTTGCCAGTAAGATGGCCCCCCGGGTATGAGTGACATTCCAGCCCAACTTCCAGGCAAAGATGAGAAACTTCCCAGGCAATCTCTCAAGTGCCACTTTGTCTGATAACTTTCCACTCCAGTGAGAGGTGTGAGGAGAGAGGGAGGGAGGGGAAGGGAGGGGGCGGTGGAAGAAAGGATGGTGCAAGGAAGGAAGAGAGAGAGAGAGAGAGAGAGAGAAGAGGGGATGTAGGGGGGAGGCAGGAGGGGGGTGACTCGTAGGGGGAGCGGGGGAGTGAGACCGGGGGGGATGTCTGAATGTCACTGGGAGCGTTGCGTGATGCTTAACCACTCGCCAGGCTCGTTCTTTGTCACCGCTTGGCAATTACCTTGCAGTGAGCGGCTTTAATCGAAAAAACAAAAAGTGTTGACAAGATTGCACAGGAAGAGGACGGCGATGACAGGAAAAACTGACTTGGAAGTATGCACACGTCTGTGGGCGAGATGGTTCATTGTGGCATGTTTGATCAGTAAGTCATCAGAAGTCATTGTTGACAGTTAATATAAGAGCATTTGAACAGATTTGATTGAAATAATCATGAAGTGGCTAATTAATGTCTAATTCATGACTAATTAATACAGTAAATTAGCCATTTTGTAAAAGGAAATATTACATATGTGAAGCCATTAGTTAGCCATTAGTCACAGAATATTATCAGACGAAGAAACAATTGACAGAAGTAAATGAGTGCCTGAGACATTGATGTTGATTGAAGTGCACAGAATGAAGAATGCAGAATGAAGTCTCATGTTAATGGCGGTTAATTGAAAATATGATTATACGATACTGCATTGCATTAAAGTACGACACCGCACAATGTTACATTTTCCTGCCGATGTTTGAACCTCAACCTCAGCCTGAACCGAAAGACATAAACCAGAGGGAGGAAGTTGTGGAACATGTGTGGTTCATTTCTAAACAGCCCCATAATTACGCTTAGAAATAACACACACACACACACACACACACACACACACACACACACACACACACACACAATGTGACAAGAAAGCAACGATGTTTGGGTTTACAAAAGTGAGGTTGTTTGAGGTGAGGCCCTTTTTTCTCCATGACGGCGTGAGGTTGGCGAGCACAATGATACCCAGAGAAATACCAAAACGTTTGCCGTGGAGTGGAGCGCCATTGTGACATGGCGAGGCGCAGA
Organism: Coryphaenoides rupestris; assembly: GCA_002895965.2. Taxonomy (NCBI): domain Eukaryota; kingdom Metazoa; phylum Chordata; class Actinopteri; order Gadiformes; family Macrouridae; genus Coryphaenoides; species Coryphaenoides rupestris. Next base: position 307,810 of record PIJE02000127.1, read on the forward strand.
ACATCGTTGTTGGGGTTTGTCGTTTGGAACGCCGGGTGACTTTTGAGGCGTCCGAATCAAATTTCCTCCAATGAAAACTGGCACACACACACACACACACACACACACCGAGAGCTCCGGGGCTGAGGAGGAGGAGGAGGAGGAAGAATGTCTTGGCAGTTTCAGATGGAACAGGTGAGACGGTTGTGGTAGCATTGTGTTTTAACACTGGCGCGTGTGCCAGTCTGGCACTTTTACCGCTGTGTAGGAGATTAAAAGAAACTTCTCAGGAAGCTATGTGATAAAAAAAAACAAAAAACCTGTTGTGATTTATTTTGGGTGGGAAAGGGATGTCTGAATATTTTGGCGTCACTAAGATATTGTCTCTGCGGGCGTTGCCGGATAAACAAGTGATTCATGTTCAGTGAAACGATCATAATATCCACCAGAAAAGACGTTCAGAAACATGCCACATGGAATTATTATACGTATCTGTTCCCGGCATCACTGCCAGATCTCCTCAAATCTTGTGCATGCCGTACAGTTGCCACAGGTCTATAAATCAAGGCGGACATTTTTACACGGAAGGTGGGATATTCGGTGGTTCTTTCAATAGCTTCTCAGCCACCCTGACAGACTTGCCTGTCAGTAAACATAAGTAAGTAAGGACACAGCCGCCAAAATGTCACTGGTCATCTCACCACCCCCCTTCCTCTGCAGGACCAGATGAATCACTCTTGGGGCGGCCACAGAGTAAAACTGATATGGTCTTGCTTGGCTCTTCTCTTCCTCTGGTACAACAAGCCATTCAAACCAATCTGCCCTCGCTGGCTCCCGCGAGGAATCAGTTGGGGAAGATATCTTGGTGCTGCTTTAACAACAACACCAACAGAAGCAGCCAGCTACTCTGCCATTTCCCTGCTGCACATAAAAACTCTTCATATATATATATATATATATATATATATACAGTATATACATGCACACACATCTTGTTGGAAATCGATAGATCGATAAATTATGATATCCTGTCATCTCCAGCGTGTGCTGTTCTAAATAAAAAGCAGACTGAGAGATATCCCAAATCTCATCGCCACGCTGCCCCGATATGAACTTGATCACTTAAGGAGACCCCCCCCTGCCCCCAACACATAACTGTTTCACTTGGCACAAATTGCTAAGGTAGCTCCTGTAATCTTATTGGCACCTTGGTGTAAACCTTTGTTCAGGCTCACTGCAAGCTCTCATTAAACGTGATCAGCCACTGGCCTGAGCATGATGTGTGCTTTGCCGTGTTAATCTTGTGTCGGTCCCTGGGAGGTATCGTCAATCCCTTTCCGTTTGCAAACACTCTGACACGTGACAACGGTTTATAGGGAGTATCTAGCCTAAAGGCTCTTATTCCAATGCCCCGGTGAGGTTAGTTTCAGTTCATATAGTAAGTATTACGTGGAGAGCGCAGGCGTCCACAGCAGAACTACTATATCACTGGAGCAGCTTGTTCTTTCTATGTGTTCTGGACAATCCCCAGTCTTTCCATGTAGTGATGAATGCCTTTTATAGTAATAATGATCTTCACTTTTAGCATCAGATTTCACTTTGTTGTCTTGCTGAGATGATTACGACGACGGCCACGGACCAAATGAGAAACAAATGAAAATCTACCCACATCGCAACTTTTTCAGAAGTGTAATCTTCAGCTCCATTGTACATAACGGGCACAGCCAAGCTGCTGGTGTCAGAGAGGGCTGATCCATGTATGTTGCCTCCTTAGCGTCCTTTTACTTGGGCAAGTTTGGGAAGCAGATGCGTGTTCTCATGCTTCATTGATGAGGCTCGCCGAAATGCTCCCCAAAGCAGGGATGCTAAATAGTAAATGAAAGTCATGTCACGAACAGGTGGCAAACTATACTGTGCACAACGTTGCAACCTGGCAAGATTAGTGCTAGGCTTGTGTAGTTCTTTCAGCAGAGTCGATTTAATGGTGAGTCTCTGGCTTTAAGTCCAAGCAGTAGTCCAAGGTGAACTTTAGTGAGCATCAAGTTATGCTGAATCTGTACAGCAGCAACTTAAATAGAAAGTATTATATCACCGACTCGTTTTACTTTTGTCCTCATTCATTGAATTTGTTACTGGCCTTCTGTAATCTTTTCTGATATACTTACGGATATGCTACAGATACATACGACTTTATTGATTGAGGAAATTATCCTGTAAAAATGTATAATATAACAATACATTTCCTCTGGGGTCAGTTCAGTCATCTGTACCTTAAAAGTATACCTAAAAGTACAACTTATTTATAAAAAAAAGTGATGGAAACAGTATCAAGTTGGCTTGAAGTGTTGTAACCATCAGAGCCTGGAAAGTAGGGCTGCACATTTCGTGTCAACGTTTGCAGGAAGCGACGAATCCTTTCAAATATTTTCAACGTGTTAAAGCTCAGGCGCTCTACGACTAAGGAGGCCGCAAACTCCCACACAAATACCAGAAAAGACTGCAGGTTTCACACGGATCCCATGCGCCCATCCACAGCCTTGTCTTGACATGCAAGACCCAAATATTCTTGTGCACTAAACGTACAAGACGACACTATACCCACCTATGGTGAAATCTTCTGTCCATGACCACTTCCTTTAGGCTTTCCTTTAGTCTATTGAACTTAAAATATAAGTCGTTCTTATTGTCTTTTGCTAAGCTGTTTTCCGAGCCAGATTTACCTCTCCCGTCCTGCCTGACACTGTTCATAAGGTCGTCTGCTGAACTTTGACGCTTTGACAGATTACAAATACATGTGAGGAGAAGTTGAGGTTTGCTTAGTGACAGCCTTCTGATCACCCCCGATTAATCTATGACTGAATAATGTTGGTGGGTCTTGCTGCTTATTTCTCGTAAGTCGCTGTGGATAAAATCGTCCGCCAAATGCCCTAAATGTAAATGCTTGACACTGTGAACCAGGGATGGGGAAAAAAGCTGAGGCGTGCAGGAAGAATTGATGTCTTCAAAACTTTGGATTATTTTCTTTATTCTTGTTGATCATAGCAATACAGTTTAATCCTCATTTTCACTCACACACACCTTGATTTGCCCCATATAGCCAGAGTTCCGTAGCCAAAACATTCCGATCAGGAACAGCCTGTCTCTTGGCCATGGCCTAAATAAGCTACCCTTGGAAACGGCTAGGCTAAATAATTGAGTTAATCGGTGGTAAGTTTTATGTTTACTAATGTACGATACTGTATGATACTGAGAGTGGTGCTGCACGGGTCCTTTGCAGCGCTGCCTGGAGCACTGTTTGAACAGGACTAGGATTACATGACAGCCTAATGGAGCTGAGAATTTGCTCATTCCCTGTGTCGTCTGGAGGTGCACTTGGACCGGCTGGGCTTCTATCTTCTGTCCTACGATTGAACCCAAATCTGACCCTTGCAATGCACATGTTTTCCCGTGTCCTGACATGTCGAGGTGCTCAGATGTCGAGTGGAAGCACAGATGGATTCATAATTTTAGACACAGAGTCTAAAAATACAAACGTGATCATATGTTGGAAGTAAATATTCAACAGGTTTTATATTTAACCCTCAACTTACTGTGTTTATGTCCTGTCTTAACTCAGGAAAAAAAACGTAATCAGGACAACAGAAGCCTGATCTGGTACATTCAAATTTCCACTGGGATTTATAAAAGATTTAACAGAAAGTGATACCCTCCTTACTGTTGTTTGGTTGAGGGCAGATGTCTTGAGATAGAAAATCAGTCGTGTCCTTTCACAAGCTCTGATGTTTAAAAATGCAGGCTGCTCTAAACCTCTTTTTTCTCCAGTTTACACATTTTTTCAAGACAAAATATTTGATATTTCTTCATCCTTACCCTTCATTTTTGGGGTTTACTCATCATTGGACGTAAGGTTTTGTCACAAAAAAATGTGTGGATTGGCTGCTCTGTCTGAACAAAGTTTCATGATTGGAAATTTCAAAATGCTCATGAAAAAAGTTAAAGGCACGATGAGTTAAAGCGCAGATTCCTTTCCACAACGTGTGCGTATCAAGTAACGACCGTAGGTGTGAGACCCCGGGGAGTCGCCAGACGCACTGTGTCACCAGATCTGTTTATGATCTCGCAAGATCCGTCAGATCCGTTTTCCACAGATGAATGAAATTATGTTTTTGTTTCAGCTTTTCTTTTTCTATCGGATCATTGGCTCGCGAGAACCACCCCCCCCCCCCCCCCCCCCCCTGCCCCTTCTACAGCCCCCTGGTTAGTTCTCCTGCTCTTGGAAACAGTTTTACATCAGAGCCATGCGCGGAATCCCCCGAAGACGGCAGCTGCGTCGCAGGTTCCTTCAGTCCTTGTGAGTGTGCCTTGACGAGTGCCTACGGCCCAAATTCAACCCCAGTCCTATTGGCAACTCGTCTGGTGATGACACACTGTACATGGGTGGCGTACACCACTACTGGCACTGATGTCTGCGGAGTCGGGAGGGCAGGCAGATTTTGTCGACATGCGTATGCACACACAAAACATTGCCCTCTCCTCCAACTCTCTCTCTCTCTCTGTGTCTCAGTCTCTCTCTCTCTCTCTCTCTCTCTCTCTCTCTCTCTCTCTCTGTCTCAGTCTCTCTCTCTCTCTCTCCCCCCCCCCCCCCTCTCAGTTGCAAGTGCTGTGTTCCCAGGGCACTCCTTGTTTCCAGTGTCATGCCGGTGACCGAGGGTGTTTCTGGCAACACTGCGGTGTGTTGGTGGCGCTGGCAGCAAGGTAATATGGCTCGGCGGGCTTGTTAAGACCCTCACTGGGGGCCCACTGTGCAAGTGTTTTTCTGGGCCGGGGAGGGTCTGGAGGAGGCGCTAGGAAACGCGGGACAGAATTCCTTGTTGACATCAATCTCCTGCCGTGGGGGGGGCACAAGGAAGCCGGGGAGGAGCAGAGGGGAGGTCGGCCCTGTTGATATAACACCTCAACAAAGCGGCTCTGTTTGGATGGCTGGACCTAATGCACTCTGCATTCACCGGCGCTTTCTTGTTTTAGAAAACACTCGGCCCGCTTCTAATGGTGGCGTTCCGAGTGGAGTGTGTGGGTGTGTTTTCTTTCCTTCCTCTTTATGGATGATTTGTGATGAAACATGAACAGGAAAAACTGACTTGGAAGTATGCACACGTCTGTGGGCGAGATGGTTCATTGTGGCTTGTTTGATCAGTAAGTCATCAGAAGTCATTGCTGACAGTTAATATAAGAGCATTTGAACAGATTTGATTGAAATAATCATGAAGTGGCTAATTAATGTCTAATTCATGACTAATTAATACAGTAAATTAGCCATTTTGTAAAAGGTAATATTACATATGTGAAGCCATTAGTTAGCCATTAGTCACAGAATATTATCAGACGAAGAAACAATTGACAGAAGTAAATTTGATGTTGATTGAAGTGCACAGAATGAAGAATGCAGAATGAAGTCTCTCATGTTAATGGCGGTTAATTGAAAATATGATTATACGATACTGCATTGCATTAAAGTACGACACCGCACAATGTTACATTTTCCTGCCGATGTTTGAACCTCAACCTCAGCCTGAACCGAAAGACATAAACCAGAGGGAGGAAGTTGTGGAACATGTGTGGTTCATTTCTAAACAGCCCCATAATTACGCTTAGAAATAACACACACACACACACACACACACACACACACACACACACACACACACACACACACACACACACACACAATGTGACAAGAAAGCAACGATGTTTGGGTTTACAAAGTGAGGTGTTTGAGGTGAGGCCCTTTTTCTCCATGACGGCGTGAGGTTGGCGAGCACAAATGATACCCAGAGAAATACCAAAACGTTTGCCGTGGAGTGGAGCGCCATTGTGACATGCGAGGCGCAGACATCGTTGTTGGGGTTTGTCGTTTGGAACGCCGGGTGACTTTTGAGGCGTCGAATCAAATTTCTCCAACGAGAACTGGCACACACACACACACACACACACCGAGAGCTCCGGGGCTGAGGAGGAGGAGGAGGAAGAATGTCTGGCAGTTTCAGATGGAACAGGTGAGACGGTTGTGGTAGCATTGTGTTTTAACACTGGCGCGTGTGCCAGTCTGGCACTTTTACCGCTGTGTAGGAGATTAAAAGAACTTCTCAGGAAGCTATGTGATAAAAAAAACAAAAACCTGTTGTGATTTATTTTGGGTGGGAAAGGGATGTCTGAATATTTTGGCGTCACTAAGATATTGTCTCTGCGGGCGTTGCCGGATAAACAAGTGATTCATGTTCAGTGAAACGATCATAATATCCACCAGAAAAGACGTTCAGAATCAAAACAACCACACATAAATGCCCACCATGGCGCCCATATGTCCCATGGCACCCCGTGTACCGGCTGGACGTCAACTCTGACCACCCCCCCCCCCCCCCCCCCCCGTCCGCAGGCGCCGACAACATCAAGAAGTACTGGAGCCGGTACTACCAGGGCTCGCAGGGCGTGGTGTTCGTCCTGGACAGCGCCTCGTCAGACGAGGACCTGGAGGCCGCCCGCAACGAGCTGCACTCGGCCCTGCAGCACCCCCAGCTCTGCACCCTGCCCTTCCTCATCCTGGCCAACCACCAGGACAAGCCCGCCGCCCGCTCCCCGAACCAGGTAGGTCAACGCCCCCCAAACACACACACACACACACACAAGCAGGGCGCAAATGTCCCGTTGTCCTCCGGGGACCATAGAAAGTGCCACCTGCTGGTACACAAAGATAGTGTCTTCTGGGACAAATTGCTAAGGTAGCTCCTGTAATCTTATTGGCACCTTGGTGTAAACCTTTGTTCAGGCTCACTGCAAGCTCTCATTAAACGTGATCAGCCACTGGCCTGAGCATGATGTGTGCTTTGCCGTGTTAATCTTGTGTCGGTCCCTGGGAGGTATCGTCAATCCCTTTCCGTTTGCAAACACTCTGACACGTGACAACGGTTTATAGGGAGTATCTAGCCTAAAGGCTCTTATTCCAATGCCCCGGTGAGGTTAGTTTCAGTTCATATAGTAAGTCTATTACGTGGAGAGCGCAGGCGTCCACAGCAGAACTACTATATCACTGGAGCAGCTTGTTCTTTCTATGTGTTCTGGACAATCCCCAGTCTTTCCATGTAGTGATGAATGCCTTTTATAGTAATAATGATCTTCACTTTTAGCATCAGATTTCACTTTGTTGTCTTGCTGAGATGATTACGACGACGGCCACGGACCAAATGAGAAACCTGTGAACAAATGAAAATCTTCACACATCGCAACTTTTTGAGAAGTGTAATCTTCAGCTCCATTGTACATAACGGGCACAGCCAAGCTGCTGGTGTCAGAGAGGGCTGATCCATGTATGTTGCCTCCTTAGCGTCCTTTTACTTGGGCAAGTTTGGGAAGCAGATGCGTGTTCTCATGCTTCATTGATGAGGCTCGCCGAAATGCTCCCCAAAGCAGGGATGCTAAATAGTAAATGAAAGTCATGTCACGAACAGGTGGCAAACTATACTGTGCACAACGTTGGCAAGATTAGTGCTAGGCTTGTGTAGTTCTTTCAGCAGAGTCGATTTAATGGTGAGTCTCTGGCTTTAAGTCCAAGCAGTAGTCCAAGGTGAACTTTAGTGAGCATCAAGTTATGCTGAATCTGTACAGCAGCAACTTAAATAGAAAGTATTATATCACCCATAGCGACTCGTTTTACTTTTGTCCTCATTCATTGAATTTGTTACTGGCCTTCTGTAATCTTTTCTGATATACTTACAGATATGCTACAGATACATACGACTTTATTGATTGAGGAAATTATCCTGTAAAAATGTATAATATAACAATACATTTCCTCTGGGGTCAGTTCAGTCATCTGTACCTTAAAAGTATACCTAAAAGTACAACTTATTTATAAAAAAAAGTGATGGAAACAGTATCAAGTTGGCTTGAAGTGTTGTAACCATCAGAGCCTGGAAAGTAGGGCTGCACATTTCGTGTCAACGTTTGCAGGAAGCGACGAATCCTTTCAAATATTTTCAACGTGTTAAAGCTCAGGCGCTCTACGACTAAGGAGGCCGCAAACTCCCACACAAATACCAGAAAAGACTGCAGGTTTCACACGGATCCCATGCGCCCATCCACAGCCTTGTCTTGACATGCAAGACCCAAATATTCTTGTACACTAAACGTACAAGACGACACTATACCCACCTATGGTGAAATCTTCTGTCCATGACCACTTCCTTTAGGCTTTCCTTTAGTCTATTGAACTTAAAATATAAGTCGTTCTTATTGTCTTTTGCTAAACTGTTTTCCGAGCCAGATTTACCTCTCCCGTCCTGCCTGACACTGTTCATAAGGTCGTCTGCTGAACTTTGACGCTTTGACAGATTACAAATACATGTGAGGAGAAGTTGAGGTTTGCTTAGTGACAGCCTTCTGATCACCCCCCGATTAATCTATGACTGAAATAATGTTGGTGGGTCTTGCTGCTTATTTCTCGTAAGTCGCTGTGGATAAAATCGTCCGCCAAATGCCCTAAATGTAAATGCTTGACACTGTGAACCAGGGATGGGGAAAAAAGCTGAGGCGTGCAGGAAGAATTGATGTCTTCAAAACTTTGGATTATTTTCTTTATTCTTGTTGATCATAGCAATACAGTTTAATGCCTCATTTTCACTCACACACACCTTGATTTGCCCCATATAGCCAGAGTTCCGTAGCCAAAACATTCCGATCAGGAACAGCCTGTCTCTTGGCCATGGCCTAAATAAGCTACCCTTGGAAACGGCTAGGCTAAATAATTGAGTTAATCGGTGGTAAGTTTTATGTTTACTAATGTACGATACTGTATGATACTGAGAGTGGTGCTGCACGGGTCCTTTGCAGCGCTGCCTGGAGCACTGTTTGAACAGGACTAGGATTACATGACAGCCTAATGGAGCTGAGAATTTGCTCATTCCCTGTGTCGTCTGGAGGTGCACTTGGACCGGCTGGGCTTCTATCTTCTGTCCTACGATTGAACCCAAATCTGACCCTTGCAATGCACATGTTTCCCGTGTCCTGACATGTCGAGGTGCTCAGATGTCGAGTGGAAGCACAGATGGATTCATAATTTTAGACACAGAGTCTAAAAATACAAACGTGATCATATGTTGGAAGTAAATATTCAACAGGTTTTATATTTAACCCTCAACTTACTGTGTTTATGTCCTGTCTTAACTCAGGAAAAAAAACGTAATCAGGACAACAGAAGCCTGATCTGGTACATTCAAATTTCCACTGGGATTTATAAAAGATTTAACAGAAAGTGATACCCTCCTTACTGTTGTTTGGTTGAGGGCAGATGTCTTGAGATAGAAAATCAGTCGTGTCCTTTCACAAGCTCTGATGTTTAAAAATGCAGGCTGCTCTAAACCTCTTTTTTCTCCAGTTTACACATTTTTTCAAGACAAAATATTTGATATTTCTTCATCCTTACCCTTCATTTTTGGGGTTTACTCATCATTGGACGTAAGGTTTTGTCACAAAAAAATGTGTGGATTGGCTGCTCTGTCTGAACAAAGTTTCATGATTTGAAATTTCAACATCAAAATGCTCATGAAAAAAGTTAAAGGCACGATGAGTTAAAGCGCAGATTCCTTTCCACAACGTGTGCGTATCAAGTAACGACCGTAGGTGTGAGACCCCGGGGAGTCGCCAGACGCACTGTGTCACCAGATCTGTTTATGATCTCGCAAGATCCGTCAGATCCGTTTTCCACAGATGAATGAAATTATGTTTTTGTTTCAGCTTTTCTTTTTCTATCGGATCATTGGCTCGCAAGAACCCCCCCCCCCCCCCCCCCCCCTGCCCCTTCTACAGCCCCCTGGTTAGTTCTCCTGCTCTTGGAAACAGTTTACATCAGAGCCATGCGCGGAATCCCCCGAAGACGGCAGCTGCGTCGCAGGTTCCTTCAGTCCTTGTGAGTGTGCCTTGACGAGTGCCTACGGCCCAAATTCAACCCCAGTCCTGTTGGCAACTCGTCTGGTGATGACACACTGTACATGGGTGGCGTACACCACTACTGGCACTGATGTCTGCGGAGTCGGGAGGGCAGGCAGATTTTGTCGACATGCGTACGCACACACAAACATTGCCCTCTCCTCCAACTCTCTCTCTCTCTCTGTGTCTCAGTCTCTCTCTCTCTCTCTCTCTCTCTCTCTCTCTCTCTGTCTCAGTCTCTCTCTCTCTCTCTCCCCCCCCCCCCCCCCTCTCAGTTGCAAGTGCTGTGTTCCCAGGGCACTCCTTGTTTCCAGTGTCATGCCGGTGACCGAGGGTGTTTCTGGCAACACTGCGGTGTGTTGGTGGCGCTGGCAGCAAGGTAATATGGCTCGGCGGGCTTGTTAAGACCCTCACTGGGGGCCCACTGTGCAAGTGTTTTTCTGGGGCCGGGGAGGGTCTGGAGGAGGCGCTAGGAAACGCGGGACAGAATTCCTTGTTGACATCAATCTCCTGCCGTGGGGGGGGGGGCACAAGGAAGCCGGGGAGGAGCAGAGGGGAGGTCGGCCCTGTTGATATAACACCTCAACAAAGCGGCTCTGTTTGGATGGCTGGACCTAATGCACTCTGCATTCACCGGCGCTTTCTTGTTTTAGAAAACACTCGGCCCGCTTCTAATGGTGGCGTTCCGAGTGGAGTGTGTGGGTGTGTTTTCTTTCCTTCCTCTTTATGGATGATTTGTGATGAAACATGAAATATAGGAGTAATAATAATAATAATATCGTGACGAGATGCATTTCATTGTGGGGCGTAGTGCGCTGAGGGGCCGTGGGTTTGATGGAGCTGAAGTGAGGGGAAACGGGAGGATGCACGCATGGCGGCGGGGGGCGGGGGGGCGCGCTCGCATACGTGTAGGAAACACCGCGGTCAGGGGAGATAAAGTAAACCTCAATTGGGGAGAACGGGGAATCGCTGTGATATCCAACCTTGAAAGTGGTGACGACAGCTCCTCCCCCCTGAAATTGAACACAGAAACGATGAAACGCTTTGCTTCAAATCCCATGATGACACACACACACACACACACACACACACGCACACACACACACACACACACACACACACACACACGCATGTATGGACGCACACACACACACCTTTCTGCAGACTCTCACTCTCACGCTCTCACTCACTCACTTTCATCCTCTTCTACCTTCTCACTCTTGTTCCCCTTTGCTCTGTCTGTCTGTCTGTCTGTCTGTCTCTCTCTCTCTCTCTCTCTCTCTCTACATCTTTTTTCCTCTCCCTCTCTCACCTACTCTCTCACCCTTACACCACAAATCAGTCTGGCGCTCAACGTTCCCTTTACGCTTCACTCAGTTGTGAGGAAAACAATGCCTGCTATGAATTGGAGCACATCTGTTTTCAGTGCACCAAAGTTAACAACTGGCGGTGCTTATGAATTGACGACAAAAAGTTACACCACCCAGGCCGCCCGAGCGCCCAGACACATCCTCGTGTTGGGTCGGCCCGCATCACGTGGCACCGACTCAAATACTAGAGAGAATTTGAGTCGGCGCTAAAACACTAGAAAGTATTTGAGAAAGTATATAATGAACCAAAGCGGACGCACACAAACACACACACACACACACACATGATTTGTGCTCTTGTTGACACAAATGGACTTGGAAACACAAAGGCTTGAAGGATGAATTTGATTGTTTCTTCACCGTATTCCAGAAACGCATCATAAGCTAATCATAACTTTGCAAACTCTCACCGTTGCCTAAAGATACACAGTGTTACTGTTGCCTGAAGACCACACACACACACACACACACACACATGTCTGATGGCTCTGTCTTTCTTTAGCTTACACGCACAAACACATGGGCGCACACACACCAGCGCGGTGACGCAGTCGCGCGTGTTTCCATCGGGCCATGTTGTCTCCAGCTGATCCCGACAAAATCTGGGAACAAACAGTAAATATTTTCTTCTTAGTCATTGTTCCACGACGGTGACTAAGATCACATTACTCACGAGTAGTGTCTCCTCACTTCCCGCCGAAGACCAGATGCAGTGTCTTTCGGTTCACTCAGTGCTCTTATATGCACCGCACTTCATTTTAATTGTATTTTGTTGTAGTTGGTGTGGTGGTGTAGTTCTAGATTTTGTTATTAATATAAATATTGTGTCTCCTACCGTGCTCTCATAATTGGTATAAGCCACAAAGGCTAAAATCAACCCTCATGTTATATTCGTTTTTCTGTAACAGCCAAAATATTCCTGGGTCAATGTGACCCGGTGCATGTTTAATGAGCCAAAAATGGTCAGAAACCCCAAAATCCAGATTTTTTGTTTGGACATTGTTTGTACCTCTTATTACTATCAATTCAATCAATATCTAGTGCAATTGTGTTATTCACCTCTCACAGATCATGGTTCCATTAGGATAATTCACTCGTTTTTCACAAAAAATACACATTCAAACATTGTTCTGTACATTGGAAAAACCTAGATTAGTAATAGATTAGTTTTGCACTTTTTTACACTTTAAAAAAAAAAAAAAAAAAAGTAATATTCTAACTTTATTTTTCTCCATCAGGTGATGTTGATAGATAGAGATGAGACACCTCTTCTGTTCAGGGTCAAATTGACCCGTTCACTTAAAATCAAGCCAAATGAGTCATAAGGATTTTTATTGAAAGTAAACTTTTATTCATGCTGTTTAGAAACAGAAATTAAGAAAAATTAACCAGAGATGTGTGTGTGTCTGTGTCTACACAACACAGGAAGGACATGTTGTCACTGTGTGCTTTGTGCAAATGTATTTTGCACAAAGCACATGTCTTGCTAGTCTTGGTGTCATCAGACGGCTTGCACACCTGGCACCTCTTCCTCTTCCTCTTCCTTTTTCCCCCAGCAGCAACCTAGAAAGATGAGGATAATGATTACTTTACTTTTTGCTGATGTTAGTGCATAATAAGAACCACTAACATGAAGATGTAGGAACGATCTTTATTCAATGCGACCAAGACAGGAACTGCTCGCAATGAATAAAGATCGTTCCTACATCTCCATGTTAGTGGTTCCCCTGACACACACACTTACTTACCTCACGCACAGGAGTACTTTGTGTAGCTCTCTCCTGGATCTCCCTCACTGTGGCTGCAGTCCTTGGCATGTGCTGCCTCCTTTCAATCTGAGGGACGACAAGTGCCTTCCCCAGCTCCTCAAGGAACAGGCGCCTTTTGTAGAGCTTAGATTTGTTCCACTCAGGGAAGATCTCCATAAAGATGACGACGGCGTTGTGGGCCGATATATCAATCATGTTATAAAAGATGACTAAAGGCCAGCGTGCAGTCATTCTTTTGGTGCTGTAGGTCCCCGTCACTTTGTCCAGGTTGTCCACCCCCCCCCCCCCCCTTTGGTGGCATTGTAGTCCAGGATCATGTTTGGTTTATGATCCTCTCCGGTGCTGATTTCAGCATTCTTATGGAGAGTGCTCATGAGCAACACATTTTTTCCCTTTTTTGGGGCAGTAAGACACTCGGGCTGTGGTGTCTGTGGAAACAAACTTGGAGGATTGAGGGGCCCTGTTCTTGATCACCAGCAATTCAGCAGGGAGCTCAGTTCTGTTCTTTTGGACAGTTCCAACCATTGTGAGCTTTTTCTTCAGAAGCTCCTGACCCAGGTTGTAGGACGTGAGCCTTTTAGCCTCCACTTTCACTGCCGGGTCAGATTGACCCAAACACAATCTCTGTGATATAAACATGCAGGGGGGGGTTGCAAATACATGACATGAACCATTTTCATTTTACATGTTTATTGTACTAATTAAGGTAAGAAGTTTCATACAAAAAAAATACTTTTAAGTATTTTTCCTAGATTTTCAAACTTTAAAATGTAACAGGAGGGTTAAGTCGAAGTACAAAGAGTTGTGACTCTTTGCGTTTATGATTTAAGAAGCCGTCACGTTGTGATCGGTGGGTTCGGTGGGACTGTGTGCGTTTGCACTGCGCAGATGAAGTCACTGTTGGCCACCCGCCTCGTACTTGACCCTTCGATAAATACGTGCTTGCATTATGCTTTTATCCAATGACTCCTTTTGCCGTAGTTATTCTCCATTGTTGGTTTGCGTTCACATTTTGAGTTATCCTCCTGTATGGTCAAGCTGGCGGTTTTTTATGTGGAGATGTAGCCAAAGTTTTACTTATGTTGTAAATCCTGCTAATGATTATTCCCATTTTTGGAAGTGTCTTTGCACACATATCAAATATAATGGTATAGATTTTAGTCAATAAAAATAAGCAGTGAAACAATCTGCTGATGACTGGTGCAACTCTAGTAATTGATGATGCTATTAATAATTAATGATCCTATATAAATAAACATCTTTGAGTAATAAAACAAAAAAATACCCTGGCTTATCTCATTTTGTATCTTGTGTAATCTTTCATCCAGTGGATATTTTACTTTTGAGTCCGGCTGATGTATTATTTAAGAGTTTATTTATTTAAGAAACTCTTAAAACCCACACAGCTAATGTCTTTTTAAAGTATTTTACAGCAGTGCACAAGTTTCTCCATGGGTTGGCATCCATATTTTTTTATTTAGTTTCCTTATCCTTTTTTTTCACACTTTTTCACAATTTCTTAACTTTATTTTTTGAATTCCCAATGAAAATATTCAGCATTCCTTTCCTTTATCCCCCCCCCCCCCCCCCCCCTCTCTCTCTCTTCTCTCGTAAAATGCGTAAAATTGTTGAACTGTCTCCAGCATGCGAGAAGCCAATAACTCATTATGGCGCTTGTCGTCTGGAGGGGAGCAACCTCCCTGAACCCACGGCGATGAGTGTTGAGTGGCTCCGTCTGACGCCAGGTTCCCAGTCCTCCTGTGGTCAACAGGAATGCGACTTGCACCATGACGGAACACTGCAAACCCAACAAGTTGTTCCTCCCTGTCAGGGGGGGCCGGGGGGGGGCCGGGGGGGCTCATCTGGCCAACTTGTCTGCAGGTCTCTCCCCCGTGGGGTCAGGGAACCCGTCGGCACGGTGGATGGGATCTTGCGCGCAGCGGGGATCCGATAAATCATTTGGGTCGAGGTGTGATTCCAGTTTATGGCCATTAATTCATGTCGGTGTGCGTGTGTTATGATGTGCGCACCACACTTGGTGAGAAAGGGGGGAGATTGAGGAACGAGGGTAAAAATAGCAGGCGGAGGAGAGTTTAGGGAGTTTGAAGCTGAGTCTTAGAGTTTTGCTGATTTATTTAGTCTTGAGAACATGGAGACCAAACATGTCCTCACATGTTCCACGTCGATTAAGCATTACGTCTATCGCTTTGGTATTTCGCAATTTTTTATATTTTTACTTTTACAAGTGGTTTAATCAAATGCATTTTTCAACCAATACAATATATTAAATGACACCATGCAATCATACAAAACATGTTGATGATGATACACCTATGTACACGTGTAAATGTGTATGATGCACTTGTATTGCATTCTACAAACATACAAACATTGGCTATAGATTTGTAGTTATTGGTGGCAGTAACAGTCTGCGAGTCTTGATTGAACTTTCACCACATTTCATTCCCCAATCACCGCTGCTGCTGCCCCTCCGGGTGAAACCACCACCGGCAGAGATTAAGGGGTGATTGGGTCGCTTCCCAGGAAGTGATTGTCACTTGGCTCTTTTTTCCTTTTGTTTTTTCGTCTCCATTATCAGGCTTGCTAGAATAAAGTGCATTATTGGGAGGGGGGGCCGGGAAGGGGTGGGGGGGGGGCGGGGGTCGTGGTGGTGGGCGCTCTCGGCTCTCCGTTTGATCATTGATCTCCGTGACCCCATTTTGAAGGATCTTAATCTCTCAATTACCTCCTCCTCCATCTTACTTGTAAAGGGGGGTGGTCCTGGTGGACTGGGAACCATCCGGGCCCGGGGGATGCTGCAGGGGGCAGGGACGGAGCCTATATGATGGAGCAGGCTGTTTATTCCACTGCGGTGAATGAATGTACAGATCTCATGAAGCTCTGGGGAGTTTCCTGGGGTGTCGATACTTGTCTTTGCACACACAATGGAGACATTCTAATTGATATTCCAGATATAAATGTCACCAAAGTTCATATGGATCTTTAGACCTATAATCTACCAAAGTTTAACAAGTTTGTATAAATACAATATACACGCATATACTTTTGTTTAGGTTGCTTTAAATGTCTTCTGCTCTTTGTTGAAACACCATATTACGCTCTCAAACAAGTACTCTCAGTTAAGCCTTAAGAACTGCAAAACATCTCTACAAAGCAGAAATCCCGAACTTTGTCCTACATGACGCGACTGTCCAACTTGATCCCCAAAGGACATTTAAGACCAACTTTTAGAACCGTTGTCGTTGAGTCGGTACAATGCTGCTTCATGACGATCAGAGGATCGCCCGGCGGTGTCCTTCTTCAGGGCTCAGGCAGGGTGTTGTGACAAGACTGCACCATACACAGTACATCTGTGCCGAGACCAAGCTACTCCACGCACTGAATAGAACTTGTGCGTATCGGTCGACATATTCCTCTCCATCAACCCCAACTGACAATCGGACAGCCTTTGCATGGCGTCTGGTATTAAGTTGTACACACCTCATTTATTTTCAGCTTTCTTACCAGTCCTGTTCATTTTTAACCACTGTGTTATCAGCAGATGTTTCAGGTGAAAACCGTGCGTGGTTTCATATCGGGCGTATTAATCATCATTTGTGCACCTTCCCATGGATGAAATTCATTTCGGGTGTTACAGTATACCCCGTGGGCCACTTGGCTGTGTTGTCTATTATTTGCTTGAGAGTTTATTGGATTGGAGATTGGAGATTTTGTGTAGCTTGTAATTGATACAACTTTAGTTTTTCTCATGTACAACACAGGCCTCGTATAAATCAATGATTTAACAACTTCTTATCCACTATCTCTGCACAATGGATGATTCCAAATCATCCATTGTGCATAAGGAGTGCATAAGAAGTCACTTCCCGTTTTGTGTTTTCCCAAAGGGGTGAGTCATTTCGTTTGAAAGGATCCATTCCTGAACTACCAAGAACCAGCGATCAGGATTGATTGAGTGCTTTGTCAACAACATGTTTTCCTCTCAAGGTGTTTTGACCATTTGAGTTCTTTGTAATCCCCTAAGATGGTGTCAGTTTTTCACCAAAAAAGACATCCAGGGAACATCCCCCCCCCCCCCCAAGTCGACTTAATGGGAAGGATGGAGTAACACACCGACGGATAAACAAATGAGGAGATTGGATTGCATATTTATATTTCACACACATTATCTGTCATTAAAGGGGGGCTTAGTAGTTGGGTAATTCTCATGGCCTATCAAATAAATTCTAAGCTTTTTTAGGACAAATTGTTTTTTTTATGTTTGTTGTGGACAAAATCAATGTATGAAAAACTCAAAAAGCCGAAGACTATACAGCTGCATTCTCAAAGCTACTGCGGCATTCTCTGATCCTGAGGAGAGCTTTGCGTTGACTGATCTTCTTTTTCCTCAATTTCTCCCAAAAAAAAAAAAAAGAAAATGATTGAGTATATAAACGATGACTGCTACTTTTCCATCTTTTATTAATTCAAATAAATGTGTGCACATGATTCACTGGACTTCAATGCATGGAACGCTGAACCTTTATCACCGATGGTAGACGCATTCAATCTGGACAGCAGGAGTAACACCAGCTGGAAAGAACGTTGACTCGCTGTGGACTATTCTGTTGACATTAGCGGAGGAAATGAATGAGCCCTGTGAATTAAAACTATTGCTTTTGGAGACACATTTGCATGATAAATGGCATATTTAATGTCCAACGGTAACCTTAACGCGCAGTTCATGTGTTCTCTTGTAATATTGAATCGACTCAATCTTCTGCTCTTTAGCAAACCGTAGCTGCACTGTGGTGTCGTTGGCCACGTTTGGGGTCACCGGCACGCACAGTGCACCAGCACAGGGTCCCAAAGGGAAGCCGGGGGATAGAGAATGGACAAAATTGATGGCCTATTGACGCAGACGAGCACTAACAAGCAGTGTGAAAATGGTGAAAAAGCAATCTGTTTGTTTCTTTGGCTAAAGGATACCATGGTAGGGCTGGGCGATGAGGCCAAAATAGCCTGATATAGCTATTTTAGTGTCTCAATAATGATATACGTCACAATATAGATACGTTAGTTCAGTTCATTACCAGAAAAGACTAATAGTTTTCTGGTAATTCAATAAATATAAGTAATGTGGATATAATGACTAAGTGGGTAAAGGCAAATAATATAACCTTTAGAACAGTCTGGTCAGTTAAAAAATCACTTTACTGTAATGCAGTCTTTAAAAAAAGGGACAAGACAAAACTTGTGCCATACATCACGATATTCCGATACCTTAAATCTCAGACGATGTCTGGTCTTATATCGCGATGTTGATATAATATCGTTGTATTGCCCAGCCCTATACTATGGTATAGTCGTCACTGCAATCTCCCCAATTCTACCATCAAACTGACGCGTTGATTTTCTGCGGACTTGTGCCGGGTGACAGACGGAGCACCTAAGACCAGGAATTAAACAGGGCGCAGTCTCACGTCGGCAGGAGTGCGAGAGGAGGAGGTGTTTTCATTTGAGTGCCCTGCTACTCAGGCCAGATAATTAAGACGCTCCTCTGACCTGCGTCCTCACGAAGACCTCCAGATGCGCGGGGGTGTTGTCAGACGGAGTGGGGCGGGGCCGGCGCGACCGCCGCGGCGCCCCAGCAGCAGAAGCAGCAGCAGCAGCAGCAGCAGCAGCAGCTCTGCAGATGTGGACAGTGATGCGCGTGACCTCCCGCACAAATCAAACAGTTGCGTTTCACATCAACAAACCTGTTTTGCCTTTGTCTGTCTCTCTCTCTCTCTCTCTCTCTCTCTCCTCTCTCTCTCTCTCTCTCTCTCTCTCTCTCTCTGTTTTTTTTCCCTCCCACCCCCTTTTGTCACGGGAACACACACACACACACACACACACGCACACAATTCACAGCTCATCCACAGGAATGTCGCTCCACACAATCTACAGAATGACGCACACACACACACACACACACACACCACGGACTCTCTCTTTCTCCTCACCCTCTCTCCTTCCTGTCCTCAGCTGGGGGGGGAAAAAAGGAAAAACCAAAGAAAACCGCTGTCCCGACGTATGAAAGGAGAGGCATAGAGTTGATGCGAGCGAGGAAACCACAGCGTTGAAGGCAGTGAATTGTGAGAATGACATGTGATGGAACACTTCCTGTTCTCCTGTTCTGGGGGGCAGATAACCATCTCAGGCCCAACGTCACCCAAGACACCCAGTGAGATTACAGTGGGGGGGAAAGGCAAGAGGGCAAGGTTTGTGTGTGTGTGTGTGTGTGGGGGGGGGGGGATACAGAACAACTTGTGGTAGAATACAGAATGGCCCGGACCCCTTTTCTCACCGCTTATCTCGCCCACATATCGTCTGGGACCGTCTTATCAGAGCAGCAATTGAGTGGCAGTCGCGTGGGCTTTTCCTCCGTTCTCGTACATATTTTAGTTTATTTTCATATTATTGTTCATTTATCCTCACATGTCGGAACGCGGCCTTCAACGCGGCTCTCGATGAAAATGTTTTATTCTGAGGGGTTCCGCGATGTGCTGCGTTGTTTTCTGTAGATTCACTCGGGGGTGCTATAAGCAGGTTGGCCAAAGTGTTCTTCTAATGAGTCTGATCTGTAGCCTCCCTCGTGAGACCATCCCGATCACACATTCTGTTTCTCTCTGGGCATCGGTCTGGCCTCGGTCCTGCTGAAAAGCAAAATGTAAAATGCTGGGACCAATCAGCCCTCGGGAGAGGGAGTTTCATGTTCACGACGAACAAGTCTGCCGAATAAAAAAAAACACCCAAGGGAAAGTGTAGCAATCAATACCAAATGAAAAGTATTTATCCAAAAGAGA
This sequence comes from Coryphaenoides rupestris, assembly GCA_002895965.2. NCBI lineage: Eukaryota > Metazoa > Chordata > Actinopteri > Gadiformes > Macrouridae > Coryphaenoides > Coryphaenoides rupestris. The sequence goes on from PIJE02000127.1 coordinate 327,754, forward strand.
CAGAATCACGATGCTAACATGCAATAGACATCTGCACGGAAGGCTTTTCATTACGGAATGTTTTCGCTTCAGTTCCGACCGGAATTCGGTAAACGAGTGGCGACACGAGCGTTTTTGACGTTAACGTCAGGCAGCGTCAGGACAGACTTGGAAATCCATTTCTGTGCAGCCGAACGGATATTAATTTACGGAACGCAAAACGTGAACCTCAGGATGAGTCTCACGAGGCTACCGCTGTGGCTCCTCGGTATCCGTGCCCGCAGCCAACCCCCCGCCACGGCAGACATGACTGATCTGCGGGGTCTGTCAGGTACCATCAGCGCAAAGCCGCTGGCATGTGACGCCCCGGGCGGCTTGCCAAAAGCTAATTGACCCTGAGCCGCGCTAATTGCCGAGCGCCAATCCGGTAACGAGGCTTTGAGTGGCAACTCCACCGACGCAGATGAAAGCGCTCGGCTTTGCCGTGTGTCAAGCTCTTGTGGGTAATCGGCGCGTTCGCTGACCTGTGGGCCCGGAGGGCAGGGCTGCAGAGCGGCGTGTCCTGTCTGGTCACAGGCAGGGGAAAGAAGAGGAGGGGAGCAGGCTGGGGAGGGGAGCATCCATAGGGGGGCTGCCCCAGACGACTGTGCCTCTGGGAATTAAAGGTCACCTTTATTAGAGCTTGTGGCTCTAAAATCTGTCTGTCTGTCTGTCTGTCTCTCTCTCTCTCTCTGACTTTCTCTCTGTCGCTCTCTCTCCCTTTCTTGCTCTCTCCCCGCCCCCCCCCCCCCCCCCCCCCAACTGCCACTGACTAAACCAGTACACAGATGTAAATTGTATGTGCATTTTCACCTTAGATCCTCTTTGTCGTGTCAGTGGGGGTTGTTGCAAATTATTGTTTCCACATATCAGTCGTTTTCCTTTTCCCAAAGAACATTTTCTCTTTGAACCCCAGTAGGTAGATGGGAACACACACACAGACACACACACACACACACACACACACACACACACACACACACAATAGATCTGACCAAATGAGGACCCTGTCGTCTTCAATTCGGGCTCTATCTGGGCCTTTTCACGTGCATCTGCAAGTGGTTCTGCTCCTGCATTCGTAGCGGTGGTAAACAGCGCTGTAGACATAATCCAGTCCCTGGATTGATAGAGGAGACGAGAGGACCAGACAGAAACTCTCTCGGGGGGGGGCTTTGCCAGTCCACCAGGCTGTTTTACAGATTTAGACGTCTGACAGCCCTTAGCTTAGAGGGGGACGAGTGTGTTTGGTATTGGCTGTCCGCGGTGGAAGACGGGTTTACCAGACCTATGAACACACGCCTCTGTTGGTTGCACGTCGCTTTTTGACGCTGCATTGTATTCATTTGGTTTGGAAAAAACTAAACACTTTTTACATTCTCTGATGGAACGTAGACCAGGAACTTGCTGAATGATCAGAATCATAACTATAGGGTTTTATATACTAAAACCATATAATTATGTAGGTGGTCAGGACAAATGTATGTTTCAGTGTGATTTATTAACCAATTTATGTGAGTGCGATCATTGTGTGCACCTACATTCTGAAGTGAGAGTACATACTAGTGCTTTTTACATTTTTCCAGTTTTGGTAATTAATCATTGAGATTATTTTTATATTTGCAATGTGATTTATAGTTCTCGTTTTGTAATACATTTTGTTTTCACAAACAACTTCAATATATTCCCTGGGCATGTCAAAAGACTTAACCTGGTATTAAGTAATTTGTTTTTGTGCATTGTGTATTTTGCATGACAGTTACCTATCAAACCTGTTTAACGCGGCCATTATCGCCCATGAAAGTCTGGAATTATGAATGGTCTGCCACTGGCCCGAAAACCTGCTATTGCCACAGAAGTTGGAGGGTAATCCTCTCTTGAGATGTTTTTCTAACCCAACAAATGCTCTGACAGACAGACAGACAGACACACACACACACACACACACACACTGGCTCTTACTGCCATGGCAAAGAACCACCCAGTATGTAACTCAACTGATAGTGATGGGCCAATGGAATACTGCCAAATGTTGTTTTAGGTGTGAGGGTTTGTTTTAGGAGACACCCTCTCAGCAGTTGATCTCATAGCATTGTACACTTAGGCCGACTCGATGCCTTTGTTAAACAAGTTGTCTTTCGTTGCTACAAGTACATTGGGAAATGTGCACCAATAATTGATCACCAGCACTTCTTGAACTGGCAATTGTATCTTTTCTAGGTTCTTTCTCGATTTGTTTATTTCGTAATTTTCAAGAAACACGTCAGTCGTAGTGTTTCTTCTGTAAATAAAATGTGTTGCAATGCACACTGTTTCAGGGGAGTCCATTCCATTCCACGAATCCATTCCTTCAGGTTCTGTTCGTATCGCGCAAACGGGTACAAAACAAAGGTAATATTGGTAGCCATCCGTGTGTTAGCCTGTAGCAGGCGTGATATGAGCGTTAGGGAAATGTGTTATCACTGCCAGCACAGACATGCTAACCTCAGACAAGTCTATAATTGTGTGTGGAGGGGGGGGGGGGGGGGGGGGGGGAGTTGAATCGTCTAACTAATAAATTCATGCTATGTTGAGGCAAATAATATCACTGTGGAAATGAGCTAACAAGGCAAATATTTTCATTTCATGTTGCCTGCAAGAAGTCAACACTTCACAGTGAGTTGTGTTATGTTGGCCGATGACAGGCCAGTGATCATATGATTTGCGATTTTTGATTGAAGAGGGATTATACTTGAACAAATATTTTAATAAAATACTCCAAGGTTGGCACGTCCACAGAGACTTTTTGAAAGGCACATAGTTGTTTTGAGCATAGTAGTACAGGTGAATCGACTGAAGCCTAGCTTACGCATACCTTTGTAGTCGAGTCAAATGTGAAATTCAGTACGACTTGACAATTCTGCATACATACATGAAAAAAAAATGCCTTTAAGCTGAATTCCCTCAGCCCAGATCGCGTAACCGCTCCATACAATCATTACCCTGTCAATCAGATATAGAAATCAGGCACGTCCCGGAGAAAGACAGTAGCTTGTGTTTACGTATCACGATGCACAAAAAACAACGACACAAAACTCTCACTCGGTGGCCAAAGGACTTAAAGAACCGAGACGCCCCCGATCGACCAAAAAACCTGAATTTCACTTGCTAGTGGCAGCTTGTGGGGCACGGCACCGAATACCTCGTGCCAGAGATCACATGAACGCACAGAATAGTTGGCAAGTTGCAATTTCCCCGGCACGGTGTAGCTACACGAACATGTAAACTGTCTGAGTTTTGCAGACATGGCCGCGGGGCAGAGGGAATTACACTGTCACACAGAGGATACGGGGTTGCCGTGATCTTCTCTTGGCACATAGTTGAAGAGCATCCAGGTGGAAATCACTATGCTATGCCAAGAGAGGTGGGTTTGGGGGCGGCGGAGTGTGCGTGTGTGTGTGTGTGTGTCTGGGGGGGAATGTTCTCATCTGTATAAAAAAGCGTCATCTTTTATGTAAACAATGTAGGGATTTACCTGTTGTATCTGTCAAAGGCGGAGGAGGCGGTATGCAAGTGGCCGTGGCTGTCGCAGGGACAAGCAGTTGTTCTGGCTTGCTGTGTGTGTGTGTGCGTGTGTGGTGTGGTGTGTTGTGTGTGTGCGTGTGCGTGTGCGTGCGCGTGCGTGTGCGTGCGTGTGTGTGTGATGTTTGTTCATGCCTGTTGTACATTTCGTCATACACGGGGTCACTAAACAGTTTGGTTCTCGCCCCCGAATGCCTTGAAGTAGTTTGATTGCACAGAGCAGCATGCATGTGATTGATTGATTGATTGATTGCTTTGCACTTGCTGCTCATTTAGAGGTTGTTTTCCTCAGTGCCTGCTCTTCAAGAAGGTTGAATGTACTTGGGGAATATTCTGCTCTACTCATTATTATTATTTTTTTTAAAGGAGCAGCGATAAATTATGAGAAACATCTGATCATAGTGTGAATAAACACTTTAGTTAATGAAAAGTGAGTGTAAAGGGGTTGTGTGTGGATGTCTTGTTTGGTTTTACCAGTGGTGCCTCTGGGGGGTCTCTGAAATACAAGCAGTCTTTCAAAGAGCCCATTAGGTTAGGAAAACTCTTTACAGCCAGACATGGTTGAGATTACCTAATTTGTGCTGAAAGGTATGTTATTATTAAATCAAGAGTGTCTGACAGGATTTTATTAATCGTCAGATTTGTTTCCTGTTAATCTTATTTGGCAGCGGTATCAAGAATGCCTTTTTGACTTTGACGCAGACAAGATCAAATAAACATTTCAGATGTTTGCATAGTTCATCACTCAGATACGGTGTTATCTTGAACCTGTTGATTTGTGATTGTGTTGAAAGTGTGAAGAAGCAGTGTACAGTGCATTGTGCCTTGGTCTTACTCAGTACACGGGTAATATGTTAAATCAAATTCTTGCCTCATCTTTTGCTACTTGGATAACCGACAAGTTGAATTCATCACGGTAAAGACGGTGAATAGTTGCTTCTGGTCTGCTGTTGACTTCATCTTGTCTCGAAGAGAAGGGAAGTTTGTTAATGTCATGCGAGGCACACAGTTTGTTAATGTCATGCGAGGCACACAGTTTGTTAATGTCATGCGAGGCACACAGTTTGTTAATGTCATACGAGGCACACAGTTTGTCATATAAAAAGCTGCAGGATGAGTTGGACTTGAGGTTGTGTTTTTTTTACCACAGAACGACTACAACCAGATTTTCTCTCATGCTCTCCCTTTCGCTCCTGTAACATCTGAGACGTGCAATTTGTTGTTTCTTAAGCAGTTCAGTAGATTTCTGTGCTAGACAGCTTCAGGTTACAGCTTGTACCTTATATTTGAATTATACCTTATCCACAGTCTATAGAAAAGCCCAGCCAGACAGTCATCTCATCCATGGCCATTATGTAATTAGGCTAATTATAGTGATTAATTATGGCATTCTGGCAGGATTTTTAATCCGCTGGAAGCATTTCTTTGATATCTAACAAAATGATCCGTTTCCACAGAGTAATTTTAGTTGCATTTATTTATACTTTTTACTTATTTATTTCCGTATTTTAATAAATTATATTCACTTTTTGTTCTGTATTCATTCATGCAATCAGCCTGCAAGTAGACTCAGGGTTTCCCACAGCTATAGGTGAGGCGTAGAGCCTCCGCTAAATGACCGACCGCCAAACAAATGAACTTTTCTCAATATCATGACGACAATGTGCGTGTCAGTTCATGTCAGCGTCTGTGTTCATTTCTATTAGCCTTATAGAATATCGGCCTACTATAATATAGGCTAATACAATCCACTGTATTTAATCACATGTAAAATACATTGATTAGCCTAATGAGTATATCACCGTATATATAACAGTTTTCCAAATAAATTTCTATCTTAAAAAACTCTAGCTAAATAAATCTAACTATTTTTTCCAAAAAACATTCATTTTGTCTTTTATCAATTTATTATGGGTCTACCTAATGTCCTCTAATCTTTCTAATTCTCTCTAAGCTAAACCTATAATCTATTCTCTAATTCTAACTAAACTATAATCTATACAATTCTCTAAAATCTATATAAATTTCTACTAAACTTTCTTCTTCTAACTCTATCTAAAAATCTCTATTCTCTCTTCTACTTCTTCTAAACTATCTTTAAATACAATTCAATACTATTCTAATTATTTGTATATACAGTTGTGGTCAAAGTTTACATACACTTGTAAAGAACATGTATGTCATGGCAGTCCAGAGTTTCCAATTCACAACTTTTATTTTTCTGTGATAGAGTGATTGGAGCACATACTTCATTGTCACAAAAAACATTCATGAAGTTTGGTTCTTTTATGAATTTATTATGGGTCTACTGAAAATGTGACCAAATCTGCTGGGTCAAAAATATACATATAGCAATGCTGATATTTGGTTACATGTCCCTTGGCCATTTTCACCTCAATTAGGTAATAATAATAATAATAATAAATTTTATTTGTAGTGCACTTTACATTTAAAAAAAACCTCAAAGTGCTACAGATTGAAAAGCAAGAAAGTGCTAAAAACTAAAGTATAAAAATCTAGCAGAAGGCTCTGGAGAAAAGGTAGGTTTTCAGGCCTCGTTTAAAAGCATCCACAGTCCGTGGTGCCCTCAGGTAGTCGGGGAGAGCATTCCACAGGCTGGGAGCGGCCGAGCAGAATGCCCGATCCCCCATGGTGCGGAGCTTGGTCCTGGGGGGTTTAAGGAGGTTGGTGGGTTGCAGAGCGGAGGGTACGTGAGGAGGTCTGAGGGTAAGGAGTTCCTTGAGGTAGCGGGGGCATTTCCGTGTATGCACTGGTGGTGAGGAGGGAGACCTTGAACTCAATCCTAAAGTGAGATGGGGAGCCAGTGAAGTGATTTGAGGATGGGGGTGATGTGATCATATTTGCGCACCCTCATCAGGATCCTAGCAGCGCTGTTTGGACATACTGGAGTTTCCGTAGGCTGTTACTAGGGATCCCGATGAGGAGTGCATTACAGTAGTCGAGCCTGGAGGAGACAAAGGCGTGATGAGCTTTCTCTGCATCTGCCAGGGTGAGTGTGGGACGGAGTTTGGCGATGTTCCTGGAGGTGGTAGAAGGACGTTTTACACAGGTGTTTGATGTGAGTCTCGAAGGTGAGGCTAGGGTCCATTCTAACACCCAGGTTGGTGACTGATGGTGGAGAGGGGGATGTTCTGGCCAGAGAAGGTGATGCTGGTGATGGTGGATGACCGGACCTGGTGTGGTGTGCGACTAGGATGGCTTCAGTCTTGGAGCTGTTCAGCTGTAGGAAGTTGAGCTTCATCCACGCCTCTATCTCCTCCAGGCAGGTGGTCAGTGTGGATAATGGCAGGAGTGCAGATGGGGTGGGGTCTGTTCTGAGGTAAAAGCTGTGTGTCATCAGCATAACATGGAAAGATATTCCATGTCTGCTGATGACACAGCCAAGGGGAAGCATGTAAAGTGTGAACAGAGTGGGGCCCAGGACCGAACCCTGGGGGACACCGCAGGTGACGTTGTGGGTGTGGGATTTTGCCTTTCCCAGGGCGACGTGCTCAGTTCTGCCAGTGAGGTATGAAGTGAACCAGTTGTGGACAGTGTCGGAAAGGCCAATGGTGGAGTGCAGACGGTGAAGGAGGATGTTGTGGTCCACGGTGTCGAATGCTGCTGTTAGATCCAGGAGGATGAGGATGCTTTTGGTAGCCATCCACAAGCTTCTGGTTGAATCTTTGACCACTCCTCTTGACAGAATCAGTGCAGTTCAGCTAAATTAGTTGGCTTTCTGACATGGACTTGTTTCTTCAGCACTGTCCACATGTTCTCGATGGGGTTTAAGTCAGGACTTTGGGAAGGCCATTCTAAAACCTTAATTCTAGCCTGATTTATCCATTCCTTTACCACTTTTGATGTGTGTTTGGGGTCATTGTCCTGTTGGAACACCCAACTGCGCCCAAGACCCAACCTTCTGGCTGATGTTCTGATGATGTTTGGAGGTAATCCTCCTTCTTCATTATTCCATTTACTTTCTGTAAAGCACCAGTTCCATTGGCAGCAAAACAGGCCCAGAGCATAATACTACCACCACCATGCTTGACGGTAGGCATGGTGTTCTTGGGGTTAAAGGCCTCACCTTCTCTCCTCCAAACATATTTCTGGTCATTGTGGCCAAAGAGCTCCATTTTTGTTTCATCTGACAACTTTCCTCCAGAAGGCCTTTTCTTTGTCCATGTGATCAGCAGCAAACTTCAGTCGAGCCTTAAGGTGCCGCTTCTGGAGCGAGGGCTTCCTTCTTGCACGGTAGCCTCTCAGCCCATGGAGATGGAAAACACACTTGACTGTGGACACTGACACCTGTGTTCCAGCAGCTTCTACTTTTTGGTGGTTCTCGGTTGACTCTTGACCATCCTGACCAATTTTCTCTCAGCAGCAGGTGATTGTGTTTTCTTCCTGATCGTGGCAGTGACACAACTGTTCCGTGCACTTTATACTTACCAACAATTGTTTGCACAGTTGATCTCGGGACCTGTAGCTGCTTTGAAATTGCTCCAAGTGACTTTCCTGACTTGTTCAAGTCAATGATCCGCTTTTTCAGATCCGTGCTGAGCTCCTTTGACTTTCCCATTGTAGTGTTTGTGTCTGAGTCTAATGATTGTATTAAATGAGTCATATTTAAATGGCTCAGAGAAGTCACCAGCTGTAGTCAATCATAATCACTCACAAGAAGTTAAGAGGCCACAAAGATAATTTGATTGACACAACTTTCTACGTCACCTAAATTGATCATTCATGTTGCTGTATGGATATTTTTGACCCAGCAGATTTGGTCACATTTTCAGCAGACCCATAATAAATTCATAAAAGAACCAAACTTCATTAATGTTTTTTGTGACAAAGAAGTATGTGCTCCAATCACTCTATCACAGAAAAATAAGAGTTATTGGAAACTCTGGACTGCCATGACATACATGTTCTTTAAAAGTGTATTTAAATGTTGACCACAACTGTATATAGAACAAATGCAGCACCATTCAGTTGCATAGAACAGCAAAAAAGCACAGATATTTTGCAGTAGATGCTCCATAATAAAGCATTTGCATGAGCAATAGCACTAAAGTGAAGCATTCATTCTCTTAATAGTTATTATTTTCTCTTACCCATAGTTAAGATGTAAGCCTAATGCAATTCATGTAGGCCTATTAAAAAGTGCTGTAGACAATCTCTATAGCCTGCCTATATTATCTGCTCAAATCTAGTAGTTATTGTGTCATTTGTTTAATAGCACAGTCATCCTAGTGAGTGAAATGTGTCAGCATAGTTTACTGTGCTGTATGAGACCATTTGGCTTCAAGACTGCTCCCACCTCATTTCTGACCAATCAGAGCATCTCTTCTCTGATTGGTTTGGGGAATTAATCATGCCGATGTCAATCACATAGCTGAGCTCCACCACAGGTGTGTGAATGAAACACATCTCAATGGCAGAGTAACTCAGGGAGGGAGGGAGCCTGTTATTGGGCCGCTCATTCTCTAAATATTGCCCTCGTCTGCTCTCTCTTTCCAACTCTAACCTTGCCTACAGCAGCCTCTATATCATTTTCTTTTACTTTGGACAAAAACTTTAAGTCTACTCATAACAATGGAACAATTTGACTGAGTATTCAAAGAGAATAGAATAGAATAGATACATGTTGCTATTGCTTACCTCTTTCTAGGAAGTACTGCTAAACTCTTTTATATGGGAACCCCGAGACATCCATCTTTTACAAGACATTTGTAAAAGATGGATGGGGGGGGGGGGGGGGGGGTTGGGGGATTACGATGACCCCTCCACCCCTCACCAACACATTCCCCGACCCAATATTTCACACCTACCCATAACCTTCCACAACCCCCATGGGAATCTGTCATCGCCGGGCCTTTTAGTAGCCTTCCTCTGCCATGTCGGCGTTTCTCCTTCCTCCACCTCCTCCTCCTCCTCCTCCTTCTGTTACCCTGCAACCGTCTTCCCCCCCCCTTGCTTCCCTCACTGACGGCCCCGGCACTCTGAGCCGGGCAGCCAGGGTGGTGGCCTCCTCCTCCTCCTCTTCCTCCTCCTCAAGTGAGTCTTCCTTTTCAGACGACCGCGGCCGCGTCCGTCGTCGCCACGTCGTCCGTCATCCATCATCTTTCTCGAGTGGATCCCCCACGCCCGCACCGTGCAAACCTCAGGGGCTCGTAGTGCCTGCCGACGGGCCTCACCGGGTTCACCTCCTCCACCCCCCTTTCAGCCCCGGCTCCACTTGCACCTCCTAAACGTGTCTGATGACAGACGTGTTTCCCTGGGCAGTCTTGGCCACATAAGACACACACCGGCCCCCCCCCCCCCCCCCCCCTTCAACTTGCTTCTCAAGTCTCCTTTTAGATCTACGTCTGCCTCCCCCCCCTCCCCTGGATGTGTTAAAGTTGGCAGTCAAAGAACAAAGTCAATCGGTAGCACAGTGCAGCACAGCAGAGATAATTGGAGGTTGTCGAATGCATTAAGCTCAACACTTCCCAACCAGTGGTTTCACTAGATGGGACTGTGCCATCACTTTCACACACAGTGTGTATCAGTGTCAGTATCAGGGCCTTTTTTGAAACGCCACGGGGGAAACGTCCAATTATCATATATGCTGTTTATACACACACACACACACACACACACACACACACACACACACACACACACACACACAGATATATGCGCACACTTTGACACATTTAATTGTCTGGGAACTCCGTGACTCACTTGGGGCTGAACAACATGGTAAGAACAAAATCATATACCTATTCGTGATAGGTATATGAATCATTTTTGCATCCTAATTTGCATTTTCACTGAATCATGATCACGGGTCTGCAACATTTTTTTTTCCATCTGCAGAAAAGTTTGTATTTTATTTATTTTTTCCAAATTTCAAATTTCAAATTTCGAATATACATTTACACATTTTACCCTTACAGCTCATACGATGTTTGCATATTGCACATGGCCAGCCGTACATATTGTGATTTCGGTTCATATTTCGCCGAAAGGCTCAGCGAGCTATTTCCACCGTGTTGTGTCAGTTGTGCTCCACGCCCGTTCCACTCGGGTGTCCCCGTCTGTCCCCGTCTGGCGGGTCTCCTCTTCCGCCGCCGCGGCCCGTCCTGAGGGCCAGCTCCCCTGAACCCAGACAACAGATCCATTTGTTCTGCCAAGGCCGGGAATGCACTCAGCCGTCGCTGGCTGTGGTTTCACCAGCCGCACTGGATGCCAAACCTGCGCACCCGACTCTTATGCCAGCTCTCTTTCTCTCTCCTCTCTCTCTCTCTCTCTCTCTCTCTCGCGCTCGTGTTCTATCTCTCTTTCTCCCTCGCTCTCTCTCTCTCTCGCTCCCTGTCTCACTCTCTCTCTCGCCCTCACTCTCTCACTCTCTTTCTGTCTCGCTCTCTTTCTTCTGCTTTGTTTGCCTGTCTGGTTCTTGAAAAAAAAAAAAAGAAAGCTGGCGTCAAGGTCACTGGTATGACCCAGTCTGGGCCGACTGGTAACCAATCGTTTCCGTGTGAATGAATGCATGCGTAAGCAATACATTTTCCAAATACAGATCATATTTGCCTTTTGAAGCATTGGAGCATTGTCCAAATGGTTGCATGGTTAGATCATTCTAGTAGTAAAATGTGACATTTTGTGTTGTCATTTTGCTGGCGTCTTTTTATGAATTTTTAGAACATTTGTACATTACTAGTGTGGTATCTTCATTTGTATATCCAATCATGATCACATTTTATTATTTCTATTCCATATTTTTGGCGTTCACCTCATCACCTTATAGTCTTGCATTTCATGTGTCCACTTTGTGCCACAGAAATGACTCGTGTGCAGTAGGGCACGCTCCGTCGTTCAGAGTGCTCGTCCAAATTAGGCTCGCCAGCACCCAGACGGGTAATGAATACGCCGGCCGGGCTCTTTCGCATTGAGGCCATCACCGCTCATTGGAGACAAATAGGCCATGGGCCCGACCGGAACGCCTCATTGCTCAACACTCCTCCGCCAATGTTGTTGTGGGCGACGGAAGAATGAGTGTATGTAAACACGGCAGAGGGCACTCGCACAGTTCATGGTGCAGAACCAATGCGGGGCCCTTCGGATTGCACTCGGGCCGACTTGAGAAGGCACGCACCGCCGCTACCAGTCCGCTGTCCCGGTGTTGGGTTTGGGGGGGCGGTGAGGAGGGGAGGCGGAGGAGTACAAACCAATGAACAACAGGGCCAACTGTTCCCCTCGAAAACTCATATAAAGTGATTTAAAACGGTCATATGTCCATGTTGAATGACAAGACTATGGCACTATGGCTAAGCCCTTCCGGGAGTTCCAAACGTACCCGGACATCACAAAGTGAAGTGAATGAGAAGACGTAAGTTGTTGAGTAAACGCATACGTATGCGTGCATATTTCATTCAGAAGACAAAATGTGTCCAAGCTTCTCTCGGGCACCGGCCAATTGGCCTTCTTATTTGTCCAACTAATTTCAAGGGCTCCAAAAGCAAGTACACCATGAGAAAAAAAAAACCTCAATTATTATTATTATTAGACATCCTTCCGCCCCCAGTGGCTTGGTAAACAGGAGTCACAGGACGTGGGCGGCAGAGGCAGAGGCAAGCAGGGCTTTCCCAGTGGAGTGGTGAGCATGAAAGGGGAGTAATCTTCTGTCTGGTACATTACCCCTGAATGAGCCCTGCGAGAGTTCGGGGACTTGTAGAGGATGTACTCTGGCCCCGGTTACACAAAGGGAGGGCACGCCAAGTCACTCTGTTGCACTTAAAGCCACAGGTCCTGCCCCTCCGACGACCCCCCTCGCCCCACGTCACGACAACCTGGCTTTCCTTTTTTTTTTTTGGTTAATATACTTCCATGAAGTAAGTCGGCACGGTGCCCTTTGCGTGACGGACCCAGCTAAATTGTATATGTTGCGAGGTGGAGAGGTTGCTTGGGACGGCGGCGCTTAAAATGTCATGTTCCCCATGCATTGTGTTAAGCATTCAGGCTTCCTAAATGTCTCCTAGCTGAAATATTTAATGTGTGTGTGTTTTTTACCTGGGTCTCCGAAGTCTCAACACAAGTGCTTAGTGCCAAGTGCATTTAATGCATTCTCCTCCTGCATTCCTCCGAACCTAACCTACCGCTGACCCCAAATCTCCTTAAATGTTTTAATAAACATGTTGTACTGCTTTCCAAATGACTCCCACCCATATGTCCTTATGTATATCACATTATGCTACCCAGAATAGGGCGCATACTGTATCTCCCCACTTTAGGAATCAATACGTATTCATAAATATAAGTTATTCATAAAGGTCGCCGGCGTGACTTTTGAAACGTTGGGTTTGTATTCTCCGCGTTCCCCGTGAACTCCTTTTCCCTCCTCCTCCTCCTCCCGTCTGCTTCCTCTCTTGTTCCCGGTGTCAGAGTAAGACGGAGCATCGGACACTTCCTGTCCCCTGCCATTATTGTCCATGTCGGTGGGTAAACACTCTCCAAACAACTGGCCATTTGATCCCGCCCCCCCCCCCCCCCCGGCCCGTCTCTCTCTCCACTTTTAGAACCCAGTGGCGTGTGGTGGGGGGGGCGGGCGGACGGGGGCACGCATACATGTGTCTAGACGTGTTACACTGCACCCCGCCGCCCCCCCATGACGGCGACCATTCCAGTGAATCATCATGGCGACATCTTAGGAAGGCATATGCTCATCTTTCAAGTACTCAGTCGCGCTGTGTGTTCATTTCTCCCCCGCCGCCCCCCCCCCGGCCCTTATTGTTGCCGACGGTTACCATGGAGGAGGTCTGAATATAGACACACATACAGTACTTTATGTGTCCGTGACTCCGTCTGCGATGTCACCGCCTCTTCGTTAAACTCCGTTAAGGTCACCGAGGACCGCCGCAAGTGGTCAATACACACGTGAGGATGTGTCTTTCAACCTGTAACGTGCGCTCAGTGATACGCACACGATATGATGCCCTTCCTCATTTGGTAACTGCTGCTTCTCATTCATTCCGGCCGTTCGTTGTGCTCATTCATTCAGTCATTATTCCACTGAGTTGGTTTGCTTACCAGTAGATTGAACGATGCACCAGCGTCAAACTGGCCAGCTGTCAAATGCAGGGCATATAATCACCTGTCTATTTATGGGTGAAATTCGTACTTTATGGATGAAACCGGTACTCTTGTCAAGTTGCCCAAAAGCTGGAAATACAACACATTTGACATTCAAATTTGGCATTTAGGTAGATGAAATGGGCCTTGAAGTTGTGCATGCAGGCATTTTAGGATACTTAGTTCAACAATTCAATACAATTGAAAGTCAGACACCCAGACACCATTGTGTGGGACTTGGCAGACACCCCCTGAAGCGTCTTTTGAAAAAGCCTACCTTGTTTGCCCCTAGAGCTATTTTTACTCTGTCTCGCTGCCTGGACTCGCCAGCCTGTGAAAGTACTACTCAATAACCTCAGCCATCTTTCTCTGTCCTATCTCATAAGCTGTCATGACATCACTAGCGTCGCGTATCCACAACAGACGACGATAAACAAGCCTTACCCTAATGAGCATTAACACACATTCTTCATCCCCGGGCCCAACGGGATGGGCTCTTCAAGCTGAATCGGTTGAGCCCCGGGGGTCTTCACCTGAACAATAATCCTACACACAAACAACTACCTCACTTCATAGAGTGCAGGGTTTTCTCTTGCATTCAGTGCAAGCTAAATTGAAACGCAGACATGCAAAGTGTTTTGTGTGGGAATAAAATTGACATTCCTCGCCTTTTCTATGGTTCTCCATAGCGGGACAGTCCTAAAATATCACTCAGACCCAACAAGTTGGTCATAAATCATGTTGATAAAACACATCATATATTTCATTAAACCACTATTAATTACTTGACTACTTTAGAAAGCCAACATGCCACTCGCCATATGTATAGGAAACCGAGTGAATGCACCTTTACTGCTTTGCCGTGATTTTAAGTGATTTGCAGTCAGCTGCTGTGGGTCAGGTGCACTCCATTAGTTCACCGTTGGGGGAGAGCCTCCACCTCTATGAGCACAACGTTTGGCAGGTCGCTCTGGGGTGTTTTATGTTTGGGTCGACTCCATGACAAAGACAAATAAAAAGATTGGCAATGAACTCTGAGAGGCAGTTGTTGGTGTCAGTCATCGACCTGGAACAGGTTAAAAGGCAAGCTATTAACAATTTGACGTTTGTCATTCTAAAGTAAGTAAGAGAAGGAATGAAGGAGAGAAAAAGAGGGAAAGAAAGAAAGTGTACAGATGGGAAGCATTCACGTTATTTGACATGGTGAGGACCAGGCGATGTTGTCTGGTCTTGATGATAGATACAAATAAAACCATGAAATTGAAAGCGGGTGGTTCTTTTCCTCGTCACGTTTCCCGGACACATTTATGAAAGCTGCTTTCTGAAATGTAGTTTTGGGGCTTTCCCCGAGCACCAGTCCACCTGAGTAATGCGGTCCTTCATTCAAGCAATATCTCGCCATAGTACTGTAACGTCAGCAGCATGCCTTGTGATTTGTATATTCCCATTCATGGGAATTTGGAAGTCACTTATTTGTACCCTGCAACGAAATATCAGCACTCATGGAATGTCTCTGGGCTGATGGTATGGTATGGACCTCTGTATTATGTATACAAAATGACTGGAACTTTATCATTTAATGTAACTAACAAATTAGCAATTTGTGCAACTTAAATCTAAAAGAAGGAAGGTTCCATTTGATCACTTAATCTGCGTCTATGAACACATTGCCTCATGCAACTGGGTACATTTTGTGACTGCCTGATTACTGTCCCCTTAGGTTTAACAAGTGATTCACCGCTTCTAAACCAGATGTCTTTTTTTTGGTTTTGTTTTCAAATGACAGACTTTGCGAGGAAATGACCAGAAGCCCGCCATGTCTAGGGATATGAATAATCACCCCGCAAAAAAAAAAAAGACCTAATGGCGCCTTTGCGTACATGTTTTAAGGTCTCTGATGTGATGTGACAAGATCAACCCTGCATGGGTGAGCCGGGATTGTGTTCCGGAGAACAAGGAGTCGGCCTAATGTCCGCGCCCTCAGGACTCCTCAGACACCGAGGCTCAGTCGCGGTGCTGACATCCTCTCAGAACAGCGTGTTACCCAAGATTCATTTCAGGCATTTACAGTCTGGAAATGAATCTAATGGGTTTGGCGACTTGAAAAGCAGATGTGTCACAGCCCCCGCGGAGAGTAGCTGCATTAACTGCTTTCTAAGGATGTGGACACGCGGCGGCAGTCTACCACGCTCTGTTGTCTTTTTGGAGTGGGCTTATAGTCCAAAGAGCATTTTTATTGTCCCATTTTTTTTTTCCCCCAATATCGCAGTTGTCGTCCATCATAGAAGCGGGGCTTTCCGGTATACAGCTAAACAAAAAAAAATGATATTGTTTGTCTATTATTTTGCGGTAATCCTAGCCTGTGGAAAGATGGTCTCCAATTTTCACCTGTGGAAACGAACTGCCAGTCATTTACAATGGAGAGGATGGTCTTTCACCTCGTACAATTACTGATGGAAATGGTATACATCCGTATAATGGCAGGTTTAAGGGAACGGTTTATCTGTAATAACCTGTTGTAATTGAGGCCTTTTGAAGTACTGTGGGGGTGTTGAGGACTACCATTGTTTACTTGACATGCACACCTCCAGGTAGTTCTCACACCTTCGTCAGCCGTGCTTCATCACAAAGCGCCATATCGAGTCCTCATTGACTTTAGCGAGGTGTATGTGAACGTAAAAACAGGGCATGCCATAATTCAAAAGCACTTCCATGTGGTCTGAACGGCCCGAACTTGTAGACGGATACAAACAACCCAGGGGTTTCAGGAGCCAGGCAGAAGAAGGGAACGAACAGTCCTCTGAGCACATAGGCAAGCGGCTGCCAAGTTTGGAGCTTGTCCAGCCTCAGCAACAATGCACGCTCAGCAAACGTATCCATACGGCCCTTTTGATTTAAACTCGATTTAGCCATTTATTTTCATTTGACTCGGGGCCAAAACATACTAATTTATTCCCCGCAGCGAAGAGGCTGCACTTGGCGGTAATTGACGGATGATGGTGGGCCCAGGTTTTTCTCAGAGACCGTACCTCTCTGCCGATGTTTAGGGTTTATCTAGACGTGACGAACGCAGACATTATAGTTTCACCATCAGCTGATGTACTTTATAATGTAAGACACGGGGTGTACTGTGCAGCTATCGTTCAGCGTTTTAGGCGACAGACTCCGTGGCCATGAAGGTTCTAGGCTCTAGAACTCCAGAATGGATGTGGTCGGACATGTTTATGTGGATCTTCTAAATCATATCACAGACAACTCATTTGTTTCTTTTCATTTGTGTTACACATTAAGGATGTTAGTTTAAGCAGGTTCATGAGGCCCAGGGGACGGGCGATAATGATTTTCTCTTCCCGACATTTCTTTGACAGTCGTGACTGTTTGTGTTTCTGGCGGAAGTCTCAATGATGTGATAGTGTAATTATCTCTTTCCGTTGGACATTTGTTTGACTCGGCCATTCATTAATGCAGAGGAATACAAACACCATTAACTGCATACATTTCTCTCTGTCATGACTAAGGGCAGCAGCGCTTGGCTGCCATTGGTTTGTTCAGTGTTGGCTTATGAGGAGCTGTTTGAAACCTCTGAAGCAAAGCTGCTTCCCTCTAGGATGTCTCAATGGATTTGAGACTCTGTTCAATGTTTTTTTTGTGAAAGCTCTCGTAAATTCGCATGAGGGAAGGAAAAGGTGTGTGTGTGTGTGTGTGTGTGTGTGCGCGCATTATTGCTATAATGCAAACAACAGAGCTGTTGGGGTTTTGTGTGTGTGTGTGTGTGTGTGTGGCTTTTTAGTGTCAGGCATGTGTAGTTTCGCACCTCGAGTAGACAAACTAGTTTAAGTGTGTTAATGAAACATGACACATCTCCTTCCTCGCCACGCCATGTTCTCAGCCCACCTCATTAGGTGGTGGAGGGCTACAGCTGGTCATTTGAATGTCGCATCCCGCGGAGACCACTTCAGCGGCTCTGTGTCAGCGCAGCAGCTCATAAGGTGGTGGTGTGCGGTACTACTGGTGCTCATGGTTGGGTCGTATCCTCCACCGTGGGTAAGATGTGGAACTGTATAACGTGCTACGTCTTGCCTCCTACATTTGCATTTATCCTGGTCCAAATGTGAGTTAGGATCCTCTCCGATGGCTGGCACGCGATCTGACACGCCACGATCAAAAGAGTTAAATTAGTTCGAATTAAAACCTTCAAGGCGTTGAACAAATGCCTCCTGCTCGGTGTCAATGAACGTATTAGTCATTGTGGGATTCACACATTTTAAAGTCTTTTAGTTTCAAACTCCCAAACTGATCTCAAATAAACTAGGTCCTATGTTAACCTGTTGGGCGCAATTTTGAGCACAAACATTCACACCCGTCCCTATTAGGTGGTAGAGGTCTCGCTGGCTGTTTGGATGTTACACGCGGCCATTTATACTTTCATCTAATCACCCATTGGTGATAGAAAGTCATCGACACTCATCAACCATTTTCACACAAAATATTTGGTCAGGTTCGGTTTTATGACATTCATTAATCATACCGTGACGGCCACTTGACCAGCCACTCATAACTGGCTGGTTAAAGTTTCAAGTTCAAGATGATTTTGGATTGGTTGGAATTGTCGTGTTGGTGTTGTTGTTACCCGTATTAAACTTGGTCAAAAAGAAAAACTCTTCTGCCGGAATTGAGTGCGCCGTTCCGACGGAAGTCAAGTCATCGTGGCCATTCAACCACTGCCCTCTGTCACTTCCGTGTACACGATGAACTTTCAGGTCTTGGCACCCGCTTGGGCCGTGGCTGTGCTCCGTGACTCATTTGGCGCCCAGTATCTGAAAGTTTCGTCAAATGTCTGGCACATGGTGTGTGTGTGTGTGTGTGTGTGTGTGTGTGTGTGTGTGTGTGTGTGTGTGTGTCATTGTTGCCGGTGACGCTGGTGACAGTAGGTGCCAAAGTGGCCGCTGATTGGTGGTGTGGATGATGAGCCACAGGTAATAACCAATCAATGCACTTTGAGGAAAAAGAACAGCGTGACCAGGCCTTGTTACTGAACAGTTTGAATTGAGTCGCTAAGATCACTCTCGGACCCGTACTTGCGTCACCATGCAGTGGGAGCGTCGTGGTTTTTTGGCAGGTCATTCGTCGTTCTTAACCGGAAGGAAATGTTTTCTCTAATTATGGAAAGGCAATCTGGCCTTTTAATGTTTGTTCACATAAGTGGACAACTCTATCTCTGTTATAGGCGACACCTCATGCTCCATGGCTCATATCCGCCACAGCTTATCAGAATCAGAATCTGGTTTATTGCCATAGCTTTTTACAAACAAGGAATGTGCTTTTGTGAAATTGGTGAATACATTGAACAGAAAGTAATAATGCAGAAATTCAAAAATGTTTAAAAAAATTCTAAATTTAAGCTAAGCAATGTAAAGATGCATGGATCACGATGAACACATCTGAGGCGACCTGCAAAGCTCCCTGTTGTTGAGTGTGTGTGTGCATGTTTAGACCCGGAGTACGGCTCACGGGCGGCTGGGGACGGTGCTTGATTCATGCATGGCTGCAGCCACACTCAAGTGATTCAGCAGATGTCCGTTGCCTGTGTGTGTGTGTGTGTGTGTGTGTGTGTGTGTGTGTGTGTGTGTGTGTGTGTGTGTGTGTGTGTGTGTGTGTGTGTGTGTGTGTGTGTGTGTGTGTGTGTGTGTGTGTGTGTGTGTGTGTGTGTGTGTGTGTGTTGCCTCTGCAGTAAGTCAGGTAATGATGCAATACAATATACGCTGCAATCTGATACACAGGCTACCCTCTGCGGCAAGTAACCCCCCCCCCCCCCCCCCCCCCCCCCAAATAAAGAGCCTTTTCCACACTTAATCACCATAATCGCCCACGTTCTGTCAAGATCACGACTAATTGGGATTGACATATTGAGGTATAAATCGCCATCTGCAGGGGTGTGAAGATGCTTTTGTAAATGTATACGGTCATCAGTCACAGTTTTTATTTAGTCATTAATAACCTCTGTTCGAGTTAAATGCTACCAAATGTGTAGAAAATATAACAGGCGGTGCATAACAAGCCATGCTGCATCACTGCTATATTATCAATTATTTTTTTGGCTCGTTTCAACAGTCTACATCTTTAAGACAAACAAATGGCCGTGTAACTTATCCTACTGCGTTCTCACGGGAGAGACCGGGAGGAGAACCACATGAAGCGGTCGTGCCCGTGGCTGGAAAGTGTAGCCGACCTTTGGAATATTTAGTGCAGGCTGAGAGGCGGCGAGCCCTGCCTCCCTGTGTGGGGCGAGCCAGCCGGCCAGACTGATGGAGGTACAGAGAGGAAGGACAGTGCTCCGGCAGCGGGAACCCAGACAGGCGGAGAGGGCAGAGGGGAGGGGAGGGAGGGGAGGGAGGGAGGGAGGAATGGGGGGTGGGGGGGGGGGGGTCAGGTGGCGTGACTTTTTACTCCGCGGCTCACTGACCTTGACAATGGAGCCACAGCCAGAGACTCAGATAGCTCCCTCCGATAGCGTCCCTCTCTCTCTCTCTCTCTCTCTCTCTCTCGCTCTCGCTCTCTCTTTCGCTCGCTCTCTCTCTGTCGCTCTCTCTTTCGCTCTCTCTCTGCCATTCTCTCTCTCATCCTCACTCTATCTAATCATCACTGTCTGCATGTCCCAGGTCTAGCCGGCTGGTTTTGGTAGCACCATTGCTTCTCGCTCTCGCTCTCTCTCTCTCTCTCTCTCTCTCTCTCTCTCTCTCTCTCTCTCTCTCTCTCTCTCTCTCTCTCTCTCTCTCTCTCTCTCTCTCTCTCTCTCTCTCTCTCTCTCTCTCTCTCTCTCTCTCTCTCTCTCTCTGCCTCTCTGCCTCTCTCTCTTTCTGTCTGTCCGTCTGTGTGCGTGTGTCACTGTCTGCATGTCCCAAGTCTAGCCTGCTGGCTATTGGCTATTGCTTCTGATCTCTCTCTCTCTCTCTCTCTCTCTCTCTCTCTCTCTCTCTCTCTCTCTCTCTCTCTCTCTCTCTCTCTCTCTCTGCGGATCACCAACCCCCCCTTTCTCTTACCTCACGTCTGCTCTTTTTCCAGACAAGCGGGTTTAAAAAGTCAACTGCGTATTGAGCCGTCTAGACTGAAGCCGGTCAGCAGCAGCAACCCCCCCCCCCCCCACACACACACACACACACACACACACACACACACACACACACACACACACACACACACACACACACACACACACACACCAGCAGCAGCAGCGCCCCCAGCCCCTGCCTCCCTCCTGAGAGTCGGTGGGCTACAGTGGAACAGACATATAATGGATGAAAACTAAAAGCAGGTGACCTTCCGGTGCCCGCTCCCTCAACTCCAGATAAACATATTGATCACCTGATTATATGGAGCTCCTGAGAGATTGACCAAGCATCCGAATAAGACCAGCCATGGTTAAATGTCAATATATATATATATATATATATATATATATATATTGTATTGTATGTCAATTTGGTACCCTGCGTGCATACGCTCTGGATGGGTAGCATGGGTAAATAACCTCTGGCCCACATGTTAATGCCATGTTAGACAGCATCGATATCAATATAGAATCAATGTTAATCATGTGTAATTCATCTGCACACTCTTTCCTGGTATCTGGGCCCACAAATGGTTCAAAGTGCGATAATTGCATTGTTGCAGCAACATCTTAGGTCAGTGCCATTCATTGGTTTCTTCGTGAGGTGTTGGCTTTCTAATTGAGGTACTTGACAGAGTGAACAGAAGCCCCATTGGCAGAATCAACTTCCCACGCTCCACGGTGCTTTACCGCCTATCGTCGTGTAATTCAATCACATCATGTCATGACTAATGAATTGGCATTTGACATTAGACATTAGATAGCCATTTTCGACCCCTATCATCGTCGTTGGCGTGAGTGCAATATGTTTGATTAAATGTAATGCCACGGGTATCCAGTCGTATCTCCTGTGGGTGTAATTAACGCGAAAATGGGCTGCTGACAACCGACCCAAAGTCTGTGGTTTCTGTGCTGCGCTTCGTGCAGGTCTTTCCTGCTGGAAGCCTGGGTATGTTCCATGATCGGCCTCGCAGTACACTTCCCTGACGGTGCCAGAGACTTGCACAGCAGTTACACACTCTCTGGGCTGAATGGTTTTGGGCTTCCGTCTCGTTATCGTACGCTGTGCTCCTTGAAAAGGTTCTTGGGGAAGGGAGCGAAGGTTTCCACTCCCATCGCTTGGCGACCCTGCGAGTACTTGCAGATGTCAATCACCGGAGTTATCACACCAGAGGCAGCAGACGCTCGTGCCTGTGTTGTGTGCAGAGTTCTGGGGTTCTGTGGGAGAGGGGCTGTGGGTTGTCATCCCCAGGTAGATTAGGGCAATAATCGTACGGCTCAGTGCTCACCGGGCCCAGCAGACGTATGCATTGAGCCGGTCAACCCACCACCCACAAGGTTATGAGATATTCTAGCCGATAAACGATAACGTATCACTTATTCCTAAAAGTCCTTTTGCGTGTATGTATGCGTCTTATCCGCATCTGTGTGTATGCATACATGCAATAACAAAAGCCTGTTTGTAGAGGTAGCATAGTGCTTGGTCCATCCTACCTTGGGAGGCCCGTGGTTGAAACACCAGTCAAGCGGTACATATTGATTACCCTCTTGAGAGTGCACTCTAGACTTTCAAGGCGAAATATGTGAACCTACTTAAGAAAGTATTGTTGTTGCTTTCGTCTTTGATGCGTCTCCTCCTTTTTACGTCTTTGTCTTCCTCTGCTCACTCGGGGCCCTGCCTCCCACCTTCATCTCCGCCCCCTTTGCAGCGCTCCTCCAAAGAAGCTCTTTTCAACCTGTCACTCCTGCACCGGGACCCTTTTGGGGGAGGTTAAGGAGCACTGGGGGCCGAGGGGGCAGTAGGCAGGTTGTGCCAGGCACCGCACCCTTTGCCTTTTTTCTCCCCACATAGACCGCCGTGAAATGCCACTGAACCCTGACCCCAGTGGGTCCTCGCTCTCCAAATCAGCGGGGAGCGTGATTCAGACATTGCAGACCCCTTTCAGGGCCAGACTCTTCTCTTGGCAGGGGAAGGATTCCGCCCTCTCTCATCCCAATTGTGCTCGGTACCCTCCTCTTTGTGTGGTGGTCAAGCAGGGGTTGGATGGCCGGCTGCCGCTAGCCAGGGCCAGACTTCCGAAAAAAAAACTATTCAGGGTGCAATCCGACCCCCCCCCTCCCCCTCCCGCTGCCCCCCTCGTTCCTCAGCTCCCACTTCTGACACACGGGGATCAAACGCTGGGAATTTGGGTTTTTCTTTTCCTCTTAAGGACATTTATTCTTCCATTGAGAAACCACAGACAAAAATCCAAATGGCCGATGATTTTCTTTTTTTTTTGTTGCTTGGATTTCCTCCGTGGAAACTCGGTTGAAAGTCTCCCGTGATACTTTGATCCCAGTCTTCATTAAGCTTAAATAAATGGAGCCGTGTGTGCCATTGAGTCCCTCGGCTCCTTTGGTCCCAAATGCTGTGCTGATATTTTGAGATTCAGAATGTGTCGTTTTTTTGGGTCACGGCGCTGAAAATGTTTTAGGCCATAAAGTGTTACGCAACGGATGTTGTCCATGTTAGTGTGTTGCAGCGGTGCCTTTGCAAATGCTTTTTGTGCCTGAACTGATTCTCTGATATGACTTCCTGGCAGTGATTAAAAGCAGCCCAAAAACAGTTCTACACATTAAAGATGTTTCTATTGGTGTGCCTATGGTAGATGACAGCTTGTCTCGATATAAGATATTAAAGTAAATAAGTTAGTTAAAATAGATCCTTTGCCCTCGAGTACAGAAAAACAAAGACCTATTTGTACCGTGTCTTTTGCACTCCAGTATTTCATCAGGTCTATTTGTCTGCATATCATGTGTCATGTTTTATGGAAAGCATTCACATCCTCATGACACGACACAATCTGCATTAATTTAACAGGCCATATGTGGGAAAACTAGCAGTTGCACAACTTTGGTCTCACGTAAAATAGCGCTTGATAGTTTGCTTTCACACAACTGCCATGCTAATAGTTGTAGGCTAACCAAAACAAAAACGCTATACTTAACCGCCCACTCTGATACTGTAATTAGACATAAATGCCACAAGTAGAACTGCCTGGCTAGACCGTCACATTGCAAAACCACGGCTCATTTAATTACAGATGTAAAGCTGAGGCCGATGTCTCTGTGTGTTGGTGTGCAGCTTGCATGCACACTTCTGCAGTGATCAAAGATAACCAAGCGGCGCTCCATGTTAGCTGCACCTCACTTTTGAGGTGCAGCCTCAAAAGTGTTGTTGTTCAGTAGTTGTAGACGTGGTATACATTTCCATATGGTGCTTCCCGGGTGCAGACCATCATGTTAACTTGCGGGTGGCGAGGGGGGCTGTGGTTGGTGGTCTGCGTTGCTGCACCCGGGGGACCGCACCAGCAAGTCTCAACTTGGACATTATCATCAGGCCCAGAGAGTGAAAGGGGGGTGGGAGGGTCCCGTCAGAGGGGGGTCCCCATGGGTGGGAGGTGGGGGGGCTTGTGACAGACCTCCTGGGCTTGTCAGCCCTCTGTGTGGGCTGCCACGGCGAACACTTTCCCCAGCCACCAGCAGGGAGGGAGGGAGGGAGAGGGCGGGGGGTGGGACTCCAGGGGAAAGTGCCCCTGGAAGAGGGGAGCGCTGCCAGCTTAGCCGTTCCAGTCTCACAGACCAGATGTTCCTTGTCAGGGTGCTCTTGGCCTGTGTATAAATATTGAGTTACTGTAAATCTGTAATAAGGCAAGGCAAACACAGATTTGGTCCAGCTGCCCCCCCCCCCCACCCCCTGCACCCCCCTATCCCACCCTCATGTACTGCAGGTCGAGCCTTCGTGGGAAGGTCACGGCTCAGCCATTGACCCTGCCAATTAATTCTCAATCCCTCCATAAGAGGCGGGATACTTCCCCTTCCCCCCCCGTCGTGTCTGGTCGCGTCGCCTGGGGTCATGGAGATGCTCCTCATTCCTGCGTCTGTACGGTAGCATCACTGCGTCTCCTGAAGTGCAGTGAACTAGACATGCGTGATGCCCAGACTGGTGGTGGTTGAAAGTAAACTTGCTCTCTGTGGTCAAATGTCACCAAGTGGGTTATCCACTCTGGTTGGGGATACCTCATCTACTCTGAACTCCGGATGCATAAAGAAGGTTTCCTACCACCAGATTGACCGGCATGGGTCGGTTCCCGCGGTAACGCCGGCTGCCCCTGATGGGAAGTTATCTGAACTACCGCAAGAAAAATAAAAATAAAACCCCTGCTCGCTTGTAAAAACAAAGCCAAGAAAAAAAAAGGTCAACCTGCTGCATTGTCCAAATGGGAATCTTGTCAGGAACATCTTCTAGATACATTTTCAGGATGCCGGGCTATATGGAAAGGCCATTATCACAGCCCCGAGCCTTAAGTGCAGTAGCATTGTTCCAAGCGGCGTGCTGAAAGGGTCAGCATGACTGTCCCTCGTGCAGTCTGGCCGGGATTTACGGCACCGCTGAGGACGCCTCTGATCTGGCAGTGGTCAGCGGGCTTTGAAGAGAGTGTGCCGCAACTGAATCATTCTGAACCTGTGAGCCGAGCCTGGGGGGACGCCCCAAGGTCCAGCCCACAGCCATCCTGCACAGTAAATCTGCAGACAGCACACCGTTCCGCTCTCCGCAACAGGAGGGGGGTCGGCGGGGGAACTTCATTTGTTGACTGGACAGACGGGGCCAGCATAGTCCAAGCAACCCAAGCACCCTCCCTCGGTCCCCCTCCGCACGCCCCCCAAGTGTTCTAGCACTGTGGCCGGTTTCCAGGGGTGGCTCCTGTTCATATTAGTCTTGGCCCGGACGGGAATGTGGTTGTTTTTGTCACAGAGACGCAGGCCTCCACTGAACATATTACAGAATCTCTCTCTCTCTCTTTCTCTCAGGCTGTCCATCTGTATCTCTCTCTCTCTCTCTTTCTCTCTCTTGCTCTCTCTCCCTTTCTCTCTCTCTCACACTCTCCCTCGCTCCACATGCAAGGTGTTGGTTTGCAGATGCCTCACTCAGCGCTTGTAAGCTACAAACAAAGGCTGTGATGTCAGGCGGCCCACGTGGCGCTAATGCTCCCACTCAACAGGTGAGGGGGCATTAGCTCCCTCTCTGCACCGTAATCCCCCCCCCGCAACCTCCAAACGTTCCCGCGCCGCCGGAGATGCTGCGCTTCCGCGGCTATGCTAAGCTACGCCACGCTTACGGCTATGCTGCGCTTACAGCTGCTCTGCTTAGACGGGATTTGGATTGTTGTGCTTGTACGGGGGAGGGCCTCCTCCTGCACGGAGGAGGAGGAGGTTGAGGATTGAGGGTGTAACTCTTTATTTACAAGGGAGCTCTTCTTGGGATCTCTGGGCTCTTGCGTGTCTTTAAGACTCTTTAGGTAGCCAGGAAAAGCAAACAGCGAACTCATCTCTTATGTTAAGTGGCTCTCATATTACACCCCCCCCCCCCCCCCCCCCCCCGTCTCTCTCTCACTCTCACTCGCTCTCTCTCTCTCTCTCACAACACACTCACACACGCACACACAAGCACGCACACACATGCACATGCGCATACGCACACAGATGCACGTACGTACGCACACACATGCACACAAAACCAAGCAGGAACACACACACACACACACACACACCACTCATTCCAGTCCTGTCTGCATTGTGGGCCAATTGCAGGTGAGTGATATCTTCACAGGGGCCAACATGTCAAGGGACCGTAGTATTGATTGTCTTGGATATTTGAGCATGCTACTTTCTCTAGTTCATAGACCGACTAATGTCTCCGTCCCCTGCTGACTAATTTGCAACCTGAACTGGGCTAAGCCACGTTTCCGTCCAATTTGAATCAAATCCATTCGTGAGACGAAGAAAAAAACAAACCTGAAATGAAATGGACATGTTGTGGAGCAGGTTGTGTTTCCATCATGTGTGCACGGCCACTAAAACCCTCACACTGCATTCTGTTGCACTCACAGACACACTTGGGTCAATATTAGCATTAGTGTGACACGGACAGTGCTCATAAAAACAGTGTTGGGGACTCTTAAAAACTAAATACTACGGACAAACCGTCCTTCATGGTCCTCTCACTGTGGGCACTGGACACTGCACTGAAATGCTGAGTTGTTTCCGATCCATCCAGAGTCACATCCAGATAAACCAGCTCTAAGGTAAAGCCTTTCCACTTTACTCTGTGAGTTTATTGAGTAAAGCTTCCTCTCGCTCTGAAGAGGAATTCTAATAGTTAGCCTGCAGGCAAGTCCTGCTGATTTCCCCCTTCTCTCTCGCTCTCTGTCTCCCCCCCTCTCTCTCTCTGTCTCCCCCTCTCTCTCTCTCTCTCCCCTCTCCTCTCTGTCTCCCCCTCTCTCTCTCGGCTCTGTCTCCCCCCTCTCTCTCCTCTCCTCTCGTCTCCCCCCCCTCTCTTCTTCTCGCTCTCCCCCTCTCTTCTCTCTCTCTGTCCTCCCCTCTCTCTTCCTCTGTCTACCCCCCCCCTCCTTCCTTTCTCTCTCTCTTTCTCTCCTCTTTCTTTTCATTTCTTTATCCATGTTTCTCGCTCTCTCTGTCGCCCTGTCTCTCTCTCTCCCTCTCAATGTCTCTCTCTCTTTCTCTCTCTCTCTCTGTCTCTCTCTGTCTCTCTCTCTCTTTCTCTCTCTCTCTCCATGTCTCCCTCTGTCTCTCTCTCTCTTCTCTCTCTCTCTCTCTCTCCATGTCTCCCTCTTAACTGTTCTTATCATCTCTTCCCTTAATGTCTTGGCTTTCCTCACACAGCTGAAGGCAACGTCTTCTCAAGTGAACGTTTCCTGTTTTTACTTTAATGTCATTAGCCAAAGAGGAAGGGCTTGTTAGTATCATTTGATATTATTGAATTTAGTTAAGATTCTTCGTCTTTCTCAGACGTGCGTGACCCCCGGAGGCGTCGCGCTCCAGACTTAACAAAGAAACGTACACTTGTCAAGGGGGGGGGGCTGGACAAAGCAGACCCTTTCACTTTTTTTATTTTGTATTGTTATGATACAGATCTCCACTGCAGGAGTGTGTCCAACCTACCCGGGGTCTGCTCCATCTGGCATTGCCGTTAACCCGCTCGGCGAGCGGCTGGCTTCACAATTCTCCAAATGCTCCCAACATAGCGAGATGCCGCTGAACCGCTGCTCGCTGCTCTGGCTTTTATCTGTGAGATCCTCAACATGATGTGTTCCCCGACTGACCCGCCAACGTGTCTTCTGTTGGGCCGCTGCCATCTGCAGCCCTGAGAACTGGTGGTTAACCTGAATTATGGGTCCTGGCTGTATGTTCAGATGCCAATCAAACCCTTAAATATGAAGGCATCGTTTTCATCATCATCATTTTTGTGCAGGAACAAAAAAAAGTGGGAAAACAATATTGACATTCCACTGCTGTGTTCTGTGCAGTTTTGCGTCCATATTGGTATGATGTGAACCACGGCAAATAGCATCTAATTTGAATCACTGCTTAGCAGGCAAATTTGTATCGATTTTTCTTTACTGTAAGAGATGTTCAGTATTGACTGGACAGTATTGATTGGACGGACAGGGGTGACTAATCAAGCTCTCGTTTCTAAATACTCTCGAGCGTCCTCTTTGTCATTTCTCGGTCACTCTCTCCATCTCCTCCTCTCTGCCCGTGCTCAGCAGGCCTATAGAGTCTGGATCCATTGCTTTGGCCTGCCTCTCACCCAGAGTGCAGCGGCAGCAACACGTTTAGGGTGAAAACAGTTCGACACTCCTACCGTTGTCTCCAAACGCATGAATGTCTGCTACGACATGGCCGATGGGTTAAGGTTCAGCGGAGCAGCACCACGGAGGCCATGTGGTGATGGTGGTGGTGGTGGTGCCCGTTCCTCGACCCGTTCCTCGTCGGTTTGTCTCCGTTACCTCGTTGTCTTGTGTGAGCTTGTTTTGTTGTGAGCGTGAGATGATAATGAAAGGAAGACGTCGGCCATTAATCACGGTGTATGCGTTGTTGTGAACCGAATGTCAACACACCTTGACACGTGAAGGACGCTCGCCGCCGGCAGCGGTTCACTCCAGCCGACGTGGCCCCGCCCCCCTCGGCTCCATCTACGGTATCTCTGGAAGACCGTCCGCCGAACCGCGCCAAGCAGCTCCCCTTACCTCCCCTTACCTCCCGTCTCCTTCACCACAACAATGCACCTTGTTGTTGCGGGCAGCTCGGGGGAGGGGAGGGGAGGGGCAGGGGAGGGGTGGGAGGGTGGTGGTGGGTAGCTGACTGAGTCCCAGCAGTGGAATACAGTCCACACACACACACACACACACGGCTGCTTAGAGAAGTAACTTTGACAGAATTTATTTCCTTCTTTCCTTTTTTTTCCAGTGTTGGTTTTGCAAGCCTAAGCCGCTTTCTCCCGACGGCGCGGTGGGTCTGGGGCCGGGCCCCGGGGTCCGGGTGACCTAGAAGAGGCTAGACGCCGTGACCCACTGGTCATCCCGCCAGCCATCTGGCCCCGCCGTCTTGCGGAGCTTACCGGCCGCCCGAGTGCCTCACGCAGCTCCTTAAGGCGAGCGTAAGAGCGCTTAGGAGGACTTAATCTCAGGGAAACGGGTTTGGGTTGTACTGGTGGACGCGGCCGATCGGCCCGGGCCACGCCCAGCCACCGGGTCAGGGAGTTCCTTCGGCCAGACCGGACACCTGGCTTTACGTTGTTGTTGGTTTGTTTGCTTTTGCGTTGGGCCAGTGCAGGAGGATTTCTGGGGGAAAGTGGGCCGTCGTGGCCCCTCACAGAACCACGGTGGCACAAGTCACGCTTTTCCCTGATCCATTATTATTGAGTCAAGATGGCCGATGCCTGGCCTTTACTGCATTAGGCTGCGTTAGCGGTGATACTTTGGTTTGTACTTGTATTCCGAATCTGTGGGTGGGGAGTGGATGGGTGGGGGGGGGGTTGTGGGTGGGGGGGGGGTGGTTTGTGGGGAAAGCCCAAGTCCGTCTCTGCTTACACAGAGGTCACTGCTGGACTGTCTGTCTACCAGTGCAGGGCCCACAGTCTTCCAGAAGAGGGCCTTGGCTATGGGTAGGCAGGCAAGGCAAGGCAGGCGAGTGAGCCAGCCAGACAGGCAGCCAGCCGCATCGTCTGCAGTCTGGGTCTGGGGCTGCAGCCGGGGACCGGGATCGGCTCATGTTACCTAGACAGATTTTTTAACACTGTTTGGGTCCGCTCGGCTTTCCAGTCAGGCCTCTGGGCCAAACGTGGGCCGAGGTGACTTAATCTGTCATTAAACTCACGTTACACCCGGACAGAGACGCTTCTCTTGCGGTGGGGGCGGGGGGGGGGGGCAGAGACAGACTCTCGTGCTCCCACTCGCTGGCATGGCTCGCTGGGTTTCGAGCAGACACAAAGAATACCAACTCCCTCCCCTCCCCTCCCCTCCCCTCCCCTCCACTCCCCCGCTCTCCCCCCCCGGCTCCCCCGGCTCCCCCTCATGCCACACACCAGGGCACAGCCAGACAGCCAAGCCGGATCTAGACAAAAGCAATTTGGAGTCGTTTGACTGTGTGACAGGACAGGCACACGCTCGGAATGGCTTATCCTCTTCCGACGAGGGGTGCACCGCATCTCTACCTGCCGCGCACACCCAGGTTACACCGTAATGGAACCAGATATAGATCTAGAATATATATATAGTATATCCTGTATATATAATATATCAACATGGAATAGATTTTGATTTTGATTTATTAGCGTTTGGATTGCATTGGACCACGCAGAATATTGGATAAATGGGTTGAACTGATGGAGCCAAAATGTGGAATCGTGTTGACGTTTTTCTCAACATTTTGCTTTTCTATTTATTTTGTCATCAGGCCGTTAGCATTAGCATGTGTCTTATAAATTATGACCATTATTGTAAAGAAGTCCACTGGGTTCCGCTCATTTCAACATATTCTACGATCGTTAATGAGGCGTTTTTGAGTCACTACGCCGGCCTCACCAAACGTCCCTCATACTGCGCGAGAGAGAGAGGGAGGGAGGGAGGGAGGGAGATGGAGTTGAGCCAGAGGAAGAAACCAATCTGTGGCCATTTCATGTCTGCAATAAACTGCTGTGGAATGCTGTGCGATGTAGTTACACCTCATGTTTTATGCAGGTGAGGTTCAGGCGGCCGTTGTTGAACCACCCACCCCCTCCCCCGGAAGAACCGTCCTTCATCGTTTTGCGTCGACGTCTAAATCAGATGCAGAAGATGAACGCGTTTCAATAATGTTTCAAGAATAGCGGTCACACCTCGATGCTTCTCGTCGTTTCCTTCACTGTAGCAGGCGGCTACAATTCCCCACGTTACCTATTTTTCTGCACAGTGCGGATGTAATTTTTTATATCCATGCAAATAAACATTTACCAGCCTTTAAAAAAGCCCTTATTGGCGCGTCAGTAATTGCATCAATCCCCGTAAAAAAACGTGTGGAATGCCTTCCGTGACATGAATGGACTGCCTTTACGTACCGCCATGTTCTGTAATTAGTGGCGTGTGGGGAGACGGCCTCGTCGTTAGGGATGTGGTTGCCGTGACGGCGCTCTGTGGACACAGCGTGATAGCCGTGTACGTTCTGGGCCGGTACCTTAACTGCCAAGAACCTGCTGTTACATTCAGCCAAGTCATAGTCCGCCCTATGGAGCGCCGGTTCTGACACACACACACATGCGCACACTTAAAGACCTGCCAAAATCCAAAGGGGAACCAGGTGCTGAAGTAAGCGTAGACATATGAACTTCATCATCAACTCTTCTTCTGCTCTCTGACACCAGATAGTTAGCCCCTCGTACGGGTTTTGAT
>PIJE02000127.1:361816-444316 GCA_002895965.2 Coryphaenoides rupestris
GTCTATCGCAGACCACCCCCCCCACCCACCCAGCCCCGCAACCCCCCTACCCAACACGACGCACACACGCACTCACAGACAGACACACACACCACACAACCACACCACACACACACCACACAGACACACACCAGACACACAGACACACACACACACACACCACACCACACCACTACGGCAGACACACACACCAACACACACCACCACTACACACACACCAACTACACCAGACACACACACACACACACACACACACACCACCACCACATACACATCCAAACTCATCTCAACCATCTAAGACCTTCCTCGGTTTACCCCAGCCACCCTCCCCCACCCCCGCTCTCCCACCCCCACCCCCCTATACGTCCTCACTATGGTATGTGGTCCTCCCCCGCCCCCCCCCCATTGCGCCATTGCTGTGTGTAGACTCCACACCTGCGCAGTTTGTGATATTTTTATGTGCCACAGGTGTGCTCGCGTCCCAAGAGCCTCTTGGGTAACCAAACATTCAGTGTTGTTTATGGGTTGTTGTTTTTTTGGGGGTTTTTTTCATATATAGATATATATATCTATATATATATCTATATAGATATATATAAAGATATTTATGACCACCTGGAAAAAGGATCCGAAATGAACGTTTTTACAATTTTATTTTGTTGAGGTGTAGTTCATCGATCGATGAAGAGTTTCTACCTGAGCCTGATTCGTAGCATTCTGCCCATCCTGTCTGAGCGCATGCGGACGGTCAAACGGGAGCGTGAACCCCTTCCCGGGCCAACCGCCCCCGCAACGCGTGACCTTAATATGTGACCCCACTGTATCCGTAGCCCCGCCCCCCTGAGTTCACGTTATCCGCTGTGTGTATGCGTTTGCTCATATATGAGAAGGATGGGATGGATACCTTGCTGTTTCACCGCCAAAATACAAAGATCCGCCAACTGTCTTTTTAGAATCCGTTTTTTTTTTGTTTCATTCACTATTTTTAAGATGATTTGTTCAGCCGAGATGCACATCCGCCGTTCCAAACACCACCATCTCTTTCAACACCGTGCATTAGAGGATGGTTTTTGGGGGTTTTTTTCGTTGTGAGTTTTGTCTAAAATGGCAATTAAAGGTTTTGAAAAGCGACACTGTCTTGGATTGTCTATGTATTTTATATTGTTTGTGGTGTGTGATACATTTTCAAGTCGTTGACAGTAACCCGAAAATGAACGGTGAAAGCTGTGGATGTGTGAATGTGTTCCCTGTAACACGCTGTATAAATGCAGTCCATTTATATGAACGAGCAGAACAAGGAATAGTTACAATGGATTAGATGCTAATATTTATAACCAGGACATTTGTAATCATAATTTGTCAGGCCAAGTGTTGTCGATAAACATTTCAGTGTGATTGATCGTAGACGGTATTATTGAACTGACGAACATGCGTTTGCTTTTTATATTGAAATAAATTGAATGTTATTCGTTTGTCTAAGTTTATTCCAGATTTCCTCTTCTTGATAGCACAAATTATAATTTTTTTTATTGGATCAAGCGAATGGTATTTGTGTTGTTATGTGACTATTAGGATTCTATAAGACGACCCGGTCGTTTTAACGGAGCCTTCGTCGAGGAAAGACCAAGACAAGGGAATAAATAATGTAAAAAAATAGATTTAAAGGAGTCCTAAGTTGTCGACAAATCGCTCAAGAAACTTTTAACCAAGCGATGTGCAAAGAGTAGCTGACGGGAGTTTTACACACACACACACACACACACACCTCCCTCTCCTTCACATATTAACCGTGTAGCTTCAGTACAATGTGTCGCGCAGGTTGCCGTGGCGACCCTTTGATCCTGGTTGCCAGTGTGTGCCTGTGGGCAGACTCAGCTCAGTCTGCTGAGCAGAGCGCAGACACCACGGCCTGCTACTCCTCTCTCTCTCCCTCCCTCCTTCCCTCTCTCTCCTCTTTCTCTTCTCTCTCTCCTTTCTCTTCTCTCTCTCCTTTTACTCTCTCCATCCCTCTCTCTCCTCTCACTTTCCTCCTGGTTCGTTATTTCCAAAGTCTGCTTAAAAAACACTTTTCTCTTATCCCTTAATTTTCTCCGTCCATCTCTCTCTGTCTGTGGTCTCTCTCTCTCTCTACCTTTCTCTCTCCGTCTGTCTATCTTTGTCTCGCTATCTCTGTCTCTCTACCTCTCTCTCTCTCCATCTCTGTCTGTGTGTGTCTCTCTGTCTTTCTGTCCCTCTCTCTCTCTCCCTCTGTCTGTGGTCCTCTCTGTCTGTCTCTGCCTGTCTGTCTGCGTGTGTCTCTCTGTCTCTCACTCACTATCTCTGTCTGTGCCTTTCACTATGCCTCCTCTCTCTCTCTCTCTCTCTCTGTCTCTCTCTCTCTCTCTATCTGTGTGTCTCTGTGTGTCTCTCCCTGCTCTGCTTCTCTTTGTCCAGGCTGTAGGAGCGGGGCCCTCAGAGTGGTCATCTGGACCTCCGGGGGCCGAGACCCCAGAGAGGAGGCCCTTAGGGACACAGAGTCCATTAACATCTCCCTCTCCAGAGCCAAAGGGCTTTATTGGCACAAAAAGTGAAATAAGATACAACATTAGATACAAAAAATAATATTTAAAAATATAACATACAAATCGAAATGTGTATACAGTGGGAAAGTACGGCTATGATATGAGATAATGTAGTAATGCTCCATTATAGGGTTGAGTTGAATTGACCGTGACACTATGGTTGACCCTTATACATACAGAAATGTCTCTCTCTCTTTCTCTCTCACTATATTCTCTCGTTCCGTTTCTCTCTCTCTCTCTCTCTCTCTCTCTCACACACACACACCCAGACACACACACGCCCACACTCCCGTCCAGCTCCTCCTCCTCTTCAGTTGGGGTGTGTCCCAGTGTCTCGTCTGTCTGGCTGCTGGTTTCCGATCCGTTTGTCTGTCTTACAGAACAGCAAATCCCCTCACATCCGACCTGCCTGAATACTTCCTAATGATCTGTGGGCTTTTTGTTTTTTTTGTTCACCAAGGTTATGCGCATGAATGAAAATGAAGGGCAACACACGGTGTCAATATAAACTCTAAACTACAGCCCAGACACACACACACACACACACACACACGCACACACACGGTGTCTGTGTCTTTGTCCACCGAGGTGAATTGTGGTTCACATCTTTAGACAGTGGCTGTATTGATGCTCCTGACTCAACCCAGGACCTGTTCCATGGATACGACTGGATCTTTGAAAACGGTTATTAATATATTAAAATGGTACGTTATGTTGGGCTACTGGTCAGTGTGTAAGGCCCATGTTTACGTATGGAAGTCATGGATGCAAATTACATTTTAGATGACGTGACGGTGTGCACCTGTATGGAATGTTAAGAATAAAAAGTGTACATTACATTATATACCACATATTAATGGTGGTAATACGAATCCTTGGATTACATATTGTAAGATATCTAAGATATCAAATATGTGAATTTAAATCATTCATACAGCTTATTGGAGCAAAAAAAATTATTTTGAGGGGACAAAATAAACAAAACAAAAGAACAAAAGGATGCAAGGGCAACTTTTATTCAGCTATTAACACATTTTTATCGAGTAAAATTCGTAAAACATCCACGAAAGAAAAGATAATGACACCGTTTCAAATCGTAGCGCCATGCATTGTGTGCTGCTAATATAAACAGGATCTGATTACGTGCCTCAAAAAACACCCTTGATCTCCTCGAGCTTTCACAAATGCAAACGGCCGACCCGACAGGGGATCCCACTTTCGTTTACAACACAAACACTCGGGCCGCGCACACGTTTTCTTAAACCCTGCCAAGAATGCCTCCCCTGCCCGCCAGCGCTCCTCCCGGCTGTCCGCCGCGCGTCTCGGTAACGCCGCCTCTGCTGATAAGGTCCAGGGTCCCGCACCGAGGTGAAACAGATGTTCACCCCCCCTGACCCACCACCACCACCCTGCTATCCATCTGCTCCTTGTACTCCTGGTCCTAGTCTGGGCCGCCGTGGGCAAGGCCCCACCCACACACACACACACACACACACACACACACACACACACACACACACACACACACACACACACACACACACACACACACAAACATCCTGCTTCACTGTCAGGGGGCCGGGCCTCATCATCATCCCCTGGGGAGGCCTGTGCTCCCTGCGTCCCCCCGGTCCTGTCCCATGGTGGTCCTATCCCGTGAGGCGTTGCGCAATCAAAGACAAACACACGGACCCCTTCGGTCTGCGGTGACGCGCCACGCAGGCCGTGCGGCCCCCCGGAGCCATTACTCATGGCCTGTTTTCTTAAGGGGGCGATTCCAGGCAATTAACAGGCGAGACCCCCGGGTTTGATGTGTTTCCTCTTATTTATGTCATCAGCCGCCACCCCCCAACACACACACACACGCGCGCACACACACACTGATCCTCAAAACATACACACACACAGACACGCACACACACACTGACCCTCAAAACATACACACACACAGACACACGCACACACACACAATGACCCTCAAAACATACAGACACACGCACATACCCCTTTTAATAACAAACAAGAATAAGGGGAAACTAAGCTGTGGATGATGTAATTGTGAGCTACGCAGGGAAACGCGCCGCGCTCCAAAATAATCATTCCCAGGATTGTTGGATGATTGCTCTCCAGTCACCCTGGCTGGGAGCACTGCTGAGTCCATGAGACCTCGTTCAGGGGAGGAAAGGGGAAATTTCACTTAGATTTGCAATATTATGAAATAAAGACGAGAGTCTCCTGGTATTTTATTTTTACAAACACAAAGACTTTTGGCTTTTGGGTAAAAAAAAAAAATCACAGTGGAATTACACTTCAAGCCAGAGAGAAATTGTCCGTTGGAGTGGTTTGGTTTGTCACCGTGTGAGATGAGAAGTATTTTGGGTGTTGTTCCAATGTTGTCCATGTTTTAATACTCTGAGATACTATGAGACAATAAACATACTAAGATAGTATGTTTAACATACTAAGATCTAACATACTAAGAAACGCCAAGGCTAACCAACATGGGCTAACAAATATTTCTGGGTTGTTATGATTGGATTTAATAAGGTAACCTGTGAATATTGTCATGAGTATTATCTGTGAGGTCATTATGGTGTGAATGTTCTTTTCTCATCTTTTATTCTGCTGAATAGTTAGCTTTCGAAGGGTAATGTTCAGCCTAATTGTTGACGTGTAAAGACATTTAACGTCTAATGATCTTCACATCTTTAGCTAATGGTCCACTTATCCAACCTGATTATATAACCTTATATAATCGACTGTATATCCTAATACAACTATTATGTTCTCCGTTTGCAGGTTATAGCATCTGATGTAAAATCACAGTTGGAAAGCAAAGTTTATGGTTCTCTTAATGTAAAACGGACGATAAATAAATGTTTTACAGCATTCTACAGTCTTTGACGAAACTAACTTGAATTCCGTTCCCCGGGTCATCATTACGGGTGCGTTTCGCAAGTCTAATACACTATTAGACGTGCAGCTTGACTCTTCTCTACCAAACGGCCTCCACACTAATGTTCCATGTTTGCTCGGATTCCGAAACTCCTCTGTGGGCGAACCCCCTCGTCTTGGACTCGCCGGGTCCTCTGTGAGGTATTTACTGTGAATGGATGTTACAGGTTTTGGCCGGGCGTTCGGCGGCGCCGCGTCTCTGCCAGCACCCGTGCTTCTCAATCTTTCCAACGTGACATGTGAGAAGTATTTAGCTTCGGCTGGACGGCGTCCACGATGACTCACGGGTTCACCGGCTCCAACACTTTCATCCATGAAGCTCCAACCCGCGGTACAATAAGATGATAGCTTATAGTGGAGTTTATTTATTTATTTTGCTAAGTCATATGACAGTTGATCTAAATGGCTCGTTCAATTTACCAATATGTGATTATTCATACTTCATTTAATATTTTAATATTTGAACAGTTATTAAGCTCTATGCAATGAATGTACTACTTAGTAAATACCAAACTGCAAAAAAGTGCAATATTATATGTATGTATATATATTCTTTTCTTTAATATATATAAATGTATATACGGTATATATATACAAAATGTAAATGTATATATATTTTTATTTATGTATATTTCTGCAGTATTGTGAATGAGGGTGCTGGTTTTGACACATTACAGAAACACTGGACCATGATGGTGTCAAGAGTGACTTTTTTCAGAAACTCATAACTCATTGCCACACTAATGAGTTCATATAAATCACTCATAATGTAAAAGCTTCATCTAAAACAAACAAGCGACCAATCACTGCCGTCCGTGTGTGTTAGGCCCCGCCTCCTGTTATTCTTTCTCTAGGTCCTGAACGCCTGGTCTGTCTGGGTGGCGTCCGTGGGGTCCTAGCTGCCCTGTCACTCACACTGTTGTCCTGAACCACCGGGGGCTGAGATCCACTCCTCTTACTTCTCTCTCTCTCTTTCTCTCTCTCTCTCTTCCTCTCTCTTTTCCTTTCTCTCTCTATCCCTCTCCTTTGCTCTCTCTCTCTCTCTCTCTCTCTCCCTCTCTTTCTGTCTCTCCCCTCTCTCTTTCCTCCTCTCTCTCTTCTCCCCTCTCTATCTCTCCCCCTCTCTCTCCCTCGCTCCTCTTCCTCTCTCTCCCTCCCTTCCCCCCACTCCTTCTCTCCCTCCCTCTCCCTCTCCCTCTCCCTCTCCCTCTAGTGCTGATGGAGACCCCCATCCCAGGTGGCCCACACATCAAAACAAGAGAGAGCCCTGCTCTTGGTTTTCAGACAAACATCACTCACTTTCTTTGTTGTCTGAGGGACAGGGGGGGTGCTGTGTGTGTGTGTGTGTGTGTGTGTGTGTGTGGGGGGGGGGGGGGGGTGACGGTTTATCTCTAGAGGATCTCTCCCGCTATCGCCTTCCGCCCCCCCCCCCCATCACCCCATCCCACAGGAGCTGCTCAGAGCAAACCTCACTCAAGTGAAAGGTGGAGCATTCCTGTAAGAGGTCAATTAGTGGTGGTCCCACTCACCACGCTTGAGTCACAATTAGCGTCACATTCGGTGATCTTTTAATGTTTTGCACTGAGGTGCTCTTCCTGTGGTACAGCAGGTTTGAGTGAAAAGATATTAGCTTCTTATATCTTACAGCTCCTCTTACTGCATACCGCTAAACCGTATCTGATATTTGTTGATATCGCTTCAATGCAAACACCAAGGAAGCTGTGTTTGCACAAATGTGTGTGTGTGTGTGTGTGTGCACACAAATTAGTGTCTGGTACTGCAGTGTCCAACTCACACACAGGTTCCTGTGACTTGAGACGTTGCAATCTCCCTGTGTTTGTGATTGTGTGTGTCTGTCTGTGTGCGTTGTGTTGAAGTCCTTGTCATGTTCCAGGGACACGTTTTGAGAGGCAAGCCCAGCAGAAGCTCCGGCCCCTCTCTACCGACCCGCCTGCACGCCACAAAGTCAGTCAGCAGCCAGCCCAACAGCCAGTCTACCAGTCAGCCAGTCTACCAGTCTACCGTTCAGCTTCAGCCCCTGCGTGAGTTATTTGACATTGACCCTGATTCACGACGCAACACATGGGAAACCTATTGGTCTCTCAGGGCCCCGAGATTTTCCCCGGAGGGGCCCAGCAACGGCAGCAGCCTCTAGTGTGACGGCGTGTTAGCCTGCCGGCGCAGGTGATCCTCTGGGTCTGAGGTCTGAGGCCTCTTCCCCGCCCTGTGGGGCTCCAAGCGTGACCTGAACATGGCCGTCTTGAAGCCGTCTAGACTCCTGGTTGGTTTACTAGCGTCCCAAAAACACCCGCTGGTTGCTCCGCTCGCGGTGATGTCACCACCGAGGGGACTTCTGGTCGCTAAAAGTGTAACGATACAACGGGGGGGACAGGATTATCAAACAGCCTTTGCTGTGTTATTTTATTAAAATGGGTTTTCTTTCTAAAAATAAATAATATTTGGGAGGAAGAAAAGTATTCAACAAAATGTGCAGCAACTGACCCGGGATGAGGCCAACACACATCACTCCCAAATAAAAACAAAACAACAGATGAAAAAAAAAATGTTCTTTGTTTGCAGTACATTGAGTCTAACAAATCGAATTCCAACAAATTCCTTGGCCCAGGGGCCCTCTGTGTGCCGTAACCCACGTCTCTTTTTAATGAAATGTGGCTCTCAGTGCATTGCGTGACCCCACACTTAATTAATCACTTACTAATTTGTTGTAGATATCCTCCTTTTTCCAAAAACACAAGTGTCTCCGTCCCGTGCGCCGTGCGGCCCGTTGGGGGAGCGGGGCGCAGGGCCAACATCTGTAGGTGGATCAGTTCACCGGAATCCAAACAGTTTACTGCCGAGCGCGAGACACAGTGACGACACACCGTGGGCAGCCTGCCGCTCTTAAAAGCGGTGAGAATAAGTTAGTCTTTAACGGCCGCAATCCAGTAAACACACGATTTCCGCAGATCTAGAACACCTGTGTTTTTGCAGATGCCTTTTTTTTCTTTTCTTTTTCTCGCGGTGGCTGTGGCGCCATATTTGGTCACACCACAAACAAATGAATGGATTGCATTTATATCGCGCTTTCATCCAAAGTACTTGCCTCACATTCCTCCATTCATACACCGACGGCGGTGTCAACCATGCAAGGTAACAACCAACACGTCAGGAGCAGTTAGGGTTAGTTATCTTGCTCAGGGACACCTCGACACTTAGCTAGGCGGAGCCCGGGGATCAAACCAGCAACCTTCTGTTGGCCAGACAACCGCTCTTACCTCCTGCACGACTGCAGCTCCAAATATCGCACTCATATCGCGCATTTCTTCGATTCCTTTGTCCGCGGTGTGGGTCGCAGATTACCGCCCCCCCCCACCGCCCGCCCGTCATCACCCACCCGCCATCACCCACGTTGGTCTTGGTGGGATGGATGGGAGGCGGGAGGGCGGGAGAGACATCCGTCGCCACAAGAGGGTCAGCAGTTCAAGTCTCATTCGCGGTTGTGGTTATTTACGTGCTCGTCGGTCGCAGAATCCTCGTTAAGGCAGCCTCACCCGACGGTGAATATGACACTAAATAGACGTTAGATAATGGGAATAGGCTTAGGCCGGGCCGCCAGAAATAGGGTTTTAGGTGTTGGGGATTAGGGCTAAAAGTCAAACAGGTCAAGTAAGATACCAGTTTAGATTGGTTTACAGGCGTTAGCCCGTGAGGCTGCTGCTGGGACAATTGCTCTGTTTTTCCCGTCTGCTATTCTGTGAATAGTAGCACCGGTGTGCTATCATGGATAATCAGGATATCTGATTAAATCAGATGATGTCTGCAAAGTCGTTGCAACCAGTATGCCGGTGATTTTATTTGGTCGTAAGTGTGTTTTAAAGTGTATTTAAATGAACGTATTACTGGACGACACGTTCGTGTTTGATGCTGTGGCTGCAGGCTTGTAGATGCTTTCTTTTTGTTTACTTTAAGGATTTGGGATTTGCCTTTTAAACATCCCCTAATGGGATTAGCCAATGGGAGAAGCCCTGCTGAGTTGTGTTACCGCCCCCCACCCACCCCA
Source organism: Coryphaenoides rupestris (assembly GCA_002895965.2). Taxonomy (NCBI): domain Eukaryota; kingdom Metazoa; phylum Chordata; class Actinopteri; order Gadiformes; family Macrouridae; genus Coryphaenoides; species Coryphaenoides rupestris. The sequence continues at coordinate 371,393 of PIJE02000127.1, forward strand.
CCCACCCCACCCCCTCCACCACACGTTCCAGAGGTCTCACCGGCGTCCATGTTGCCGATGCCAGTTCACCACCTCTCACACCACAGCTCTACACTCCGCCCGTCAACACCGAGCCCTCTTCACCACAGCTCCACTTGTCTCCAGTATTATTCACTAGAAGAAGAAAAATCGTATTCCAGGGTCAAGGGAATATTTCCGCAGTATTTTGGTCAGGGTACTGAATTTGCATGTTTTTAATGCTTCCATCCATGAACGTCATCGTTCGCTGGAACAGTGAAAGTGAAAAGTGAAACAAAAACAAACGGCAAACTACTAACGACCGTGAATGTAAATGTTTGTGATTGAATGTTTTGCTTGAATTAATTTAAATTGTACAAGGATAGGATATCCACATTACAAAACAATATATCTTAATTGGCCAAATTGCAGAATTTTCATTGTACGGAATAAAAATGTGTGCTGCTGTACTGTTGATATTGATGAATCTTATGAATAAATACATAAAAACAACACCAAAACAACAAGTGATTAAAATGGCTGACATTCCATTACATGGCTTGACATTCTTTTGTGGTGGGGGGGGGGGGGGGTTCCCAACTCTTTTTTTTCCCTGTGTGTGTGTGTGTGTGTGTGTGTGTGTGTGTGTGTGTGTGTGTGTGTGTGTGTGTGTGTGTGTGTGTGTGTGTGTGTGTGTGTGTTTTCTGTTTCACGTGTTGCCGTGTCCTGTGCCGCTGGACGGGTCCCGGTCTCGACGCATCAGCCTGCTTCACATACACAAGATTAAGTAGCAGAAGTGACATCCAAGACCAATCGGGGGCCACCCAAGAGAACAGCGACCAGCGGAAAGGCTGTCAGGAGGGCCTTCCCAACATTAATCTTCAAGCTTCTCCTACGCTGCCAACTTGCATCTCCTTCAAACAGGGGGGGGGGGCCTTTCTCCTCTTCATCAATTAACTCTTTGGGGGACAATTCATCGTCACCTGACATGTGCCGGAGAACTTCAAACAAACACCAGCAGATGAATGAGTTTTCCAGACCTGTTGAAGAAAACTTTTCATCGAACTGTTTCATTGGGCAGTGATTTGGGGGCGATTTTAATGATTCTAAGTTTTTTTTAAGTATTTAAAGAAAAAAAAGCTTTTTAATATTTTATTTAGAATATCCCATCCCCCGTAATGAATAGGCCGAGAAAAACAGAGCATTACATTTTATATATTTATACTATATGATTATAATGAATATGAGGGTGTTTACAGTCGTGTATTACTGTCATATATATAATAACAAGCATAATAATTCAGCATATATGAATACGTGTATGAGTGTTAGAGTGCTTAAAGCAGAGAGGTAGGGACCCATGGGTGTCTGGCCCGGCTCCCTTACGTAACCTCTGTGACCCTTTTGTCTTTTCTCCGGCCAATAGAATCTTTGAAGTGTGCTGAACGGGGGTCGTGACCTCCGGGAGGAAGGCATCACATCCAGGCCGATAGTCATGGGACCCAGGGAAAGGATGAATACGTGCGCCATTGTTGTTTGCCTTCGGGAGCCGCCTTCCCAAACGTTTTCTTTCTGCCTTTAACGTGGACCTTAAAAGAGACTTTAAAATAAAAGTTAAACGTCTATGTTATAGCATGACTTCGAAAAGGAGACCGGGCAGGAAACCAACAACTGAAAGGGGCGGAGTTACGCCTTGTTTCCTGTTTCCGGAGGTATATTATTATTTCTTCGCACAAGTTGGATGGATTCAGACGGGGATTTTACGTGTATTTCTACAGTTGCCACTCAACACGGTGTTCATTTGAAAACGTTCCAGACGCAGAACGTTGGCATCTGTGGACAGGATGTTGTAGCTTTTCTTCCCACCGTTAGCCAGCCAATAACCTGCGAAGAGATCCCCGCCTCCAGCAACATGATTGGTCGAAACGCAAATATGAAGCGAAAGAAAGACGAAGGGCGGGCGGTCCCGGTCACTCACTTTAACGGCGTCTCGCGGGTGAACGCCCACCTGGACGTCATACGAATCTAAAGTCTGATTTGTGAGATTAACTTAAAAGAGAGGAATGATCGGAAATGATCAAATCTGTATTTTAAAACCGTTTAGCTCAAATTTGGCATGCAGACATTTTTTCTTTTTTTTTTTCTTTTTGGTTGTTTTTAGCTGTTTTTCAAAACTCTTTTTCTTTTTTTCTTTTTTTTTTATGAATTCACGGCATAAACAAAGAATGACATTCAAACGTTGCAATGGTTGTTCTGGTTTTTTATTTTGCACATGCAGCTCAGCAGTCAATAAATACACTGGGGGGAGAGCTAGCTTGTCCGAAAGCTCTGCCCCTGATGCTCTGGTTCTGGAGAGCCAGCAGCCAGCCAGCCAGCCAGCCAGCCAGCAGTGATTACCAATCTGCAGATCTATATCCTCCTCCACACGATGTGTTGCAATTGCAAACACAGCAGACCCCGGCGAGGCCCTGTGTGCAGCACCAGCAAAGTCCGTGGCCGCGCGACCGTGGCCTAGCCGGGGCTCCGTTGCGTGCCTCGTAGCGCGGGGGGTTCGGGGGACATTCACAGCACCGGGGTGTGACCGAAGAAACAACGGTGATCATTGGGTCATCGTGGGGGCTCTGGAAACCAGTGTGTGTGTGCGTGCGTGAGGGTGTGTTGTCGGGGAGACCACCCCCACTATCCGCTACGTCTTGGCCGGCGCTCAGCTCCGTCCGTTCGTTCGTTCGCCCACCGGGGGCCTTTTTCGGTCGAGACGATGGATCCGCACCAGAAGAAACCGGTTAGCAGCGCTCGCTCGCTCGCGTGCGTAGCTAAGTGCTATCGTATCCCATTAAACAAGCACAGGTTTTGATCTTCATATTCTGCACTTCTCGTTTGCTCCGTAATCATCCCGATATCATGATCGACTGATTCATATATGGATCGGGAATATGTTTTTAGTACTTCCATGTGTTTTTCTGTGAGTATGTCGTCCTACGAGTAAACAGAACAGTTGTTTGACCTCTATTAACTCAATAAGGAAAATAAATAAAGTGGTAGATCCTGGCATGATGACGTTCTAAACCCTTTTCAACTCTGGTCATTAGAACCCACCAGGCAATGGTTTCTATCACAAAGAGAGAAAACAGAAAAAATACTTCTGTGATTTGTACGACTCTTAAGTGTTGCAGTATGCCCCCCCCACACACACACACACACACACACACATACATATTGTATTTCCTATATACATCCAGATTCATTATGTAGGCCTACAGCACAACTCACCAACAGGATTGTATAAGCCCAGCAATTTGCCTGTTTGCTTTTCGTGTGTGTGTGCGCGCAAACACACTGATGTTGTTGTTGTTCTTTTGTTCAGTAATGACTTCAAACTATTTCATCATGGCACCATTTTATTTTTTTTTCCTTCCTCCTGCTTTGATTATTGCATTATTTCACCAATATGGGCCAAACGTGTTGGAACGCTTTCAGTTTCTCTTGCAGCCAGGTCTGCTCTGCTCTGCCAAGCGGAAGGTTCCTCCACCTCCTCTGTTTATGGGGATTTCAAATGCAAAGCAACAGAACACACGCGTGTCTTGTGTGGAGTGGATCGTGTCCGACTGGCCCTTGTGATGGGGCGGGGCCAAAGAAACAGCCTGTGTGCGTGTGTGTGAAATATCAGAGCCGTCACGCAGTTCGTGTGTGAAAAACGTTCTCCCAAATAGGCCTACATAGAAACACCCTGATGTATGTATGTATGCATTTTCATGAAATGTTCAATAAAATGTTCATGCTTACATATTAAGTGCATTATGATCAAAGACACGTATTCAAAATCCGTGTTCCAATCAATGGGTTAACCAGACAACGGTCCCTCCGCCCGACGGGCCTCCCGCTGCGCAGAGCCGCGGAGCTGCTCTCCAGGTGCTGCTCTGGGACTCGGATGCTCCGTTCCTGCGCAACAAGTGTGTGTGCGAGTGGTGGTGGTGGTGGTGGGCTGTGGTGTGTGTGTGTGTGTGTGTGTGGGTGTGTGTGTGTGTGTGTGTGTGTTTGCGTGTGTGGGAGCAGGATTTATTAGTAGGCTAAACCACTCTCACTAGCAGGCTGGCAGCGGCTAGCAGCAGCCGCATCCTGAACACACAGGAGCTTCCTGGGTGTCCCTGCGAGGGGATTCTGGAAATAAATTAAAGAAATCCTCATTGCACTGAAGCAGTCTTGAGGAAACGAAATCAGGCACGCAAGAATGTCAGCATCTGGCATTAATAATACTGCAGTGATGTTTAGACGATAAACCAAAAGATTGCTAAATTGTTTTCATTGTTGGAAATTCGGGTGGAGATTGATACCAACACTAGATTGAGCTGGAGCACGGGAGGTGTGTCTAAGATAAGAAGATAGAAGACAGCGAAGATGATTAAAGAGAGTAACAAGAAGGGTTGACTGCGGCTCAGCTGTGGAGCATTCATCCTTCATTTGGGACTTTAACCTCAAAGCAGAGGGTGAGGTGTGTTGCAGCAGCAGGGATGAATTGCATGTCCTACAGCTCAGAACTTCTAACTACCGGCACAAGCTGGAACATCTGAAAGGTGTAGTAGGCCTCCGTGTTCCCAGACAGAGCCTCGGGGAACACGGCGTACCCAGCCTCTTAAAATAAACACCATGACGCCATGCAACACTGCATGGGGTCATGACCCCAAGGTATGAAGCGATACACAAGGCATTGGTATGAAGGCACACCTGTAGGTTGTGGTGTTTTGTAAATAATTGTTAAGAACCATCCGATTCTTAGGCTACATCTAAGTACATGGGTCTTTTTAATTAGTTTTTTTCAGGGGCCTAGACCGCAGGGGCCTGGCCTAGGAACTAAAAACTAAGCCTAAATCTACACCCCATCCTCAAACACATTTTAACCTGTCTGTCTGTGTGTGTCAGTGTGTATATACAATTATAATTTGAACCATATTTCCATAAATTTTATTTCCTCACTGAAATTCCCATTTAGAATTTGACCCGTTTCGCTTAATAGTTAACCACAACAACAACCAGCATCTAGAAACAACTTTCTCTGGATAACAAACACAACGGCGAAGTCAAGCTGCTCACAGCTGCATGGAAACCAAACTGTTATTGGACTTGGCCTGAAGATGAAAGTAAAGCGAATGGCTAAACTAATGGCTAAAATAAAACTTTATTTGTAAGAATATGCTTTTATGTTATTCTGCCGCGGGGTGCAACACCAACATAAAAAATAAATGTTTGGATCAAACCTTGCGTTCGAGCCGAGATATCGTACAGCAAAAACAGTAAAGACTAATGGACACACGTGCATATTTCTCTGTTTATTGACAGGCTAAAAATGTACAGGTTTGCTAAAGCGGTGAGACGAGGTCGAGGCATCGGACAGCGCGGCCGCCCGCTCACTTGGCGGATCTCCTCGTCCGCTTGTCCCACGAGAAGTTTGCGCCGTACGACTTCACCCGGGGCTTGGAGGTCCGCTTCTCAGTCACATCGTAGCTCCAACCTGCACACACACACACACACACACACACACACACACACACACACACACACACACACACACACTAAGCGACACATCTTGTCCGTTCCCTCTGGGTGCGCCCCAGCCCCCAGCCCCCAGACCCGGCGAGGTGCTTGGTGGACACCGACGAGCTGTGCGGAGACAGCTCCGCTGCGATCACTTCACTGGTTCGTTAAACAAAGTGTTGCGGGCGTTCACGGTTAAAAACGCGATCTCTGGTTTCAACGCCTTTCTAGATTCTGGTCTGGTCATTTTCACACCTACCCGGGATTTTGTGTGCTCCCCAGACAGTTTTTAATGTTGCTTGCTTCAATATTTAGATACTTGATAACCGTGTGAGCAAACCAATCTCCCACATCCAATAGAAGCCCGTTCAACGTCAACATTGGACGAAGTAATGCTGCATTATACTACTAAGCAAGGGACATTATGTTTATGATCGTTGGATTGTTGTGCCGTATCCATTTGAGTGTTTGTCTGTGTGTTTCCACGCTGGACATTTAGAATGAAATAACTAATCGAAAAATGAAGGTCGACACTTTTATTACAAGGACAAAACCATGAGAATCATGAGAAACATGGAGTCTGATGTTGAATGGGCTTTTATGGGGTGTGGGGGGGGTTGCTCACACGGTTATCAAATATCTAAATATTGAAGGAAGCAACCTAAAAACGGTCTGGGTTGCCGGCAATAGCCCGGGTAGGTGTGAAAATTACCAGAGAAGTGAAATTCCTTCTACTCCTTCAAATGTTATCAGATCGTTGTGTTGGTAGCCTTCCAATATGGTCTAGTGATCATTTATATATAGCCTACCGTTTTTCTCAGCAAAAGCGATGGCGTCTTCCTTGGTGGAAAAGTTGAGGACCATGTTGGACAGTGGGTCAGCCCTACGGAACAAAACAAAAAAAGAATCAATAGATTTTTTAAAACAGTGATTTAGTTCAGATGTTCGCTCCATCAACGCTCACTGGGAGAGCGTTGCGACTCGGCGGGTATGATCAGGAGGTCTTACGTGGAAGCCCAGCCCATCAGAGGGTTCTCCCAGCGCTCCCGGGTGTCAAAGTCGATCTTCCACTTCTTGGTGCCCGCCACCCCGGACTGCATGGCCGTCTTGGTCGCCACGAAGATGCGCACCGTGCGCGTCTTGATGTGCTCCTCGGGGACCCCCGTCAGAGGGGCGATGTCCTGGGGGGGGAGAGACGGCGAGGAGACAAGACAACGGTGTCACTCGGTGTCCACACAGTGATAGTCGTTTTGGTCGCCTTACGTGAAATAGCGGATGACGGCATCGCATCTTTTGTTGCCGATTCGCCAGGAGTTGCTTCACTCATAAAAGTGCATTTTCTATTCACTATATTATTCAATGATCTACGCGGTTCAACAAGAGAATTGGCGCAGACCGATATTGAATGGACATAAATTGTTCCGCAGCCGTGTTCTTCCCAGAACTCAGGGATGACAACCCTCAAGTAAAAAGAAACTCTGGAGAAAATACCAACTCTCTGTGATGATCGTGATTCATTTCAGACAACACACTCCTCAGACAGATGGCAACGGAACACACCCAGACCTCGGACCATCGACGTGGATGTAGAAATACATTGTGATCATTTCATTTCAAATCCAGCTCGATATTTAACACAATAAACCAAAAAATGACGCCTTGTCCTCGCTTTCACCCTCATTTAAATAAACGCTTGGAAAAGAGACTTCTTTATTCAAAATCCAATATCGGGTTTGTCACTGAAACAAAATGAATCCTCGAACACGGGCACTGCACAGAGGAGACAAAACTAAGATGAAAGTTGAGATGAAGTAGACAAAACAAAGACCAAGAGGGAGTTACTGTGGTCCAATTATGCTACAGTCCTCCGCTGAAGCCTCGTCTAAACCCGGGTCCTATCACAGTCCAAAACACAACTAATTGAGGAGTTTGTGGTGACTTCTTCCGGGGGGCTCTGGTTTTACTTCTGCAAAAATATTATTGCATTAATCAATAAAGTTCACCATAAGGGGGTCTTTGGGCCCCATCAGCTAGACAGACTAGATTTAGGAATCATGGATTTGTAGTGAATTACAAGGGGTGTTGTGTTGCCCAACCTAACCTCAAGTGAATAACTCATTAAATTAATTTATAAATTAGTTTGGTCAAAGAACACATTTTTGTGTAAACATGCCCAGCTCATATACACACACATCTCCTTTCTTTTCCAGAATGACAGACATTTAATTCAACATTTACGTGACATAATAGACTTCTTTCTCAAAGGCATCCCATCCATGTAAACTTTCTATACAATATCTTTTAGACAATACATTCTTGGTATCCACGTAAATACTTAAGACACTTTGCTGTGACACCACTCAGCAGTGAGCACAGTCCACTTTGAGGGTTTTTATGGGGTATTGAATTTGCCGCCCCAAAAAAAACCAGCGACTGCGTATATTGTATATTGTATATTGTATATTGTATAGCGCAGCGTATTCTATGGCCACCGCAGCAATCATTCAGAAAGTAGGCCAGCGTGAGGAGGTGGACCTCTGGGCACGCATGCATATTCCTGGGGCCACTGAAGGCCATTCACCCTCTAATAGGAGGATCTCATCCAATTCTTCAGGGAATTAGCAAACAAGCAATGGGGAAGTCGCCGACAAAACACGGGCGAACCTCCCAGGACGCGGCCGGCAGCCACCCAGCGTCGGAGGCCTTTCCAGGGTGCACCCCGCCCACCCCCCACCCACCCACCGCACTGCACAACGCCCCCATTCAATACAAGAATCCGACACATTTCAATGACCATTACAACTTAAAAGAATCAATTTTTCATCATTGTCCGTCATCCACCAATTGATTTGTATAAAGAGAGGCTCTTTTTATTGTTGTTGCTTGAAGTCTTCACAAAGGGTGGTGGTGGGGGGGTGGGGGTCGGCCCTTTTCCTGCGGCGCGGAAGGTTTCCCCGAGGATGGCTAAGCCCAGTAAATTACTGCTGCAATTTCTGAAAACACTACAGCCTGCCTCAGTCCAACTACTACTGCTGCTGCTGCTGCTGCTGCTGCGCTACGGACAGAGCTAGACCAGATTCAGTTTAATCACGCACCAGATCTACAGACTCACACAGACTGCTGAAATTAGGAGAAGAAGAAAAAAAGAAAGAGCGAGAGAGAGAGAGAGCGAGAGAAAGAGAGAGCGAGAGAGAGAGAGCGAGAGAAAGAGAGCGAGAGCGAGAGACTTCCAAGAGGGCTTGGTAATTATTTCCGGTTGCCCCGTCTACTTAACCTTAACAATTCCTCCTTGTCAGACAGGAGGAGGAAAACACGTTCTTTTCACCGTAAGGCCGAGTGCTCGTAGTTCATGACACAACAGACCGCACAGAATAAAACTACACGCGATGGATCCGCTTTGAGACGGCAAAAAACAACGTCGGTATTGTTGTTTAGAGTTTGGTGTGCAAAAGTACAAAAACTAAAATCTCTCATACATACATTAGAGGAATACACACGGGGAAGGAGTATTAGCACTAACCGATAAATAATGGTGACAGGAAAAAGAACCGTGAGCATAATGATGATTAACAACACAGGTTTGAGGACGACATAAGAAAAATAGCAGCCTGTCATTATTCTACCATAGCCCCCCAAAAACTTAATGAAAAGACCCCCAGACCTGTGTGTGTGTGTGTGTGTGTGTGTGTGTGTGTGTGTGTGTGTGTGTGTGTGTGGGGGGGGGGGGTACGGACTGTATATCCCTGAGGGGGGGTAAGTCCGTGGCTATGCGTTACGTGTGGTACTTAAACCATAACTGACATAGTGTCAGTTACGTGTTACGTCAAACTCGTGCGATAATCTCTCCAGAGGTAGCAAACCTTTGAAAAAAGAAAAAGAAAAAAGACGACGACGAAGAAGAAGAAAACGACAATAACACCCCAAAACTAGATCTCACATGCACACACACACACACACACACACACACACACACACACACACACACACACACACACACACACACACACACACAACCACACACCACCACACCAACACACACACACACACACACACTATGCGCGGGCGAGCGACAAAAAAGGTGCTTCGCCCACCGAAGAGGAAGAGGAGGATGTGTCAAAACACGAGGAGCTCCGTCGGGACTTACCGAAGAACACCCCGCTCATTATCTGCCATTGTCTGTCCCCCGACACCCTATAAAAAACAGAAACACCAGGAGTCTGAGGACGCGTGGGCTGGCTTAGCATTAACATTACAGCCAGGAGCCGCACAGGGCGTAACCAAGTGCCACACGTACAGGACCGCCGGCTCCACAATGCGGCGGGGGCCAACAAAAGAGGCCGATTGTGGCTGGAATGTGCGTGTTCCCAGGAAGACTAGAGACAGACCCCGCTCACATAACAGGGGAAGAAAACACACTACGGCGGGGATGACACCTCATTACTCTCCTCCTCCTCCTGCCTGCGTTAACAGGATAGCACAGCGAAAAAACGATGAAGTTTGAAACACTATCACCACCGGGGGCCCTCGCAGAGGGGGCCCCCCTACAATACCTGGCTGCGCAGACAGAATGCCGGGCTTAAGAGAGGGGCTCGGGGGGGGAAAAGAGGCTTGGCAGAGCCTCCGTCACGTGAAAGCGTGTCCATATTTTTGACACCTCCGGGCTCCTCTGCGGATAAAGAGCATGGGGGTGTTGGGGGGGGTGGGGCGTTGGGGGTCTTGTCGCTGTGGGGCCGGCAGGCTCTTCAGAATGCTTAATGCCGCTATCAGGAACCCTCCTCCACAGACCTGCTGTAAGAGATTTCCATGTAAACAAGAAGACGAGGGGAAAAAAAGACCTCGTGCAGCAACAACAATAAGACCCCCAAATGTGGCCTATTTATCGAGACAGTATGAATAAAAGCACACGAGAGGAGCGGCGATGAGTTATTGTTATTATGACAGCGTTGGACACGAGCAGAGCGGTGCCGTGTGCAAAACATGGCCTCAACACCGAAGCATTGCGAAACCAGGGTTTTGAGTCGGACAGAAACAACTCTGGGGTTAATTTGATGTGACTGAAAAAAGATCATCTTGTGAGCCAATCTGATGCCTTAATAGTTGGGAAATGAGTCTTCAGATACGGCTCGGGTTGAAGGTGAATATGTGCTAATGATCGCGCCGTTCGCAGATAAGACCAAACCGCTTCGGGCCAAAACTGAAACTGAAATTTCCCAATCCGGAGGACCGAATCGCGCCAGCAGCCCCACCGACCATGAACAACAAAATGCCTGGCGTGCGCACGTGTGTGTCTGTGACAACACACTGCTTAACACAACCAGGATGTGGTGCTGGTGTTGGGGGGGGGGGGGCTCAAAAACCTCTCTTTTGGCTCCGCATGAGGAGGGGGGAGGGAGGAGGTGTGCACCTTGATAGGTCACGGGGTCAGGCCGGCTGATTCATGTTGAGTCAGCGTGTGGCGAAAACTCAAACATATCACCCTTAACCCCCCCCCACCAACCCCACCCCGGGTGTGTACCGCCAAGCCCACACCCAGTCCAAGGGCCTCACTCATCACCCCCCCCCCCCCCCCCCACCATCTTTGAAGTGTCACCAATTACGGCGCCAGTCGTAGTGGTCCGGTCCCTGTTGCTAATAGAAATAAATATTATGTTGCTGGCCCATGTGTAGGAGGGGCTTGGCTGACACACACACACACACACACACACACACACACACACACACACACACACACACACACACACACACACACACACACACACACACACACACACACACACACACACACACACACACACACACACACACACACAGACCTGTGTGTGTGTGTCTACCAGAAGGGGGGGGGAGGGTCCGAATCTGCTCGATGTGGCAACAGTTGTTTGTTTGTGCCTTCGATGGTTGGTTCTGGGGAATGGTGCCGTGCCAACTGCGATGCCCACCGGGGCTGAATGCACAAACACGGGACCACCAGCACAGTGGGTGTCCTCAACGCTCACCAAGGTGGTGGCGCTGGTGGTGCAGCACACTCGTTCAGAGCATACAGGTTTTTGAACACACTCCACAATACAAGCACTCGGGTAAAAGTATTGACCTACAACACAAACCTCAACAAGCGGGTGCAGTGTTGGGGATTCCCGCACCCATGATGTACAAAACACTTTGAGGTACAAAACATCCTCAAGGAGAGCAAATTTCCGCATGTCACTCCACGACAAGCTAAAACGCAATCCGAACTCAGCAGAGAGTGCGCATGAACTTGCAGTATGTAGCCGTATGCCAGTGTAAGGTGTATACAGTGCAAGTGCAAGTGTAACATAATGTGATTGCAGTGCAGTGGTGGTGTATACATATTGTGTCGAGGAGGAGGGTGCCAGTGTTACAACAGTGAAGTGCGGGTAACAGTGTGACACACATGCAGTGTAGTGTGGGTGTAACATAGGTGACACACTGCAGTGTAGTGTGGTGTAACATAGTGTGACACACTGCAGTGTAGTGTGGTGTAACATAGTGTGACACACTGCAGTGCAGTGTGGTGTAACAGTGTGACACACTGCAGTGCAGAGTGTGAACAAGCTAGTGAGTGTGTGTAACAGTGTGCAGTGCAGTGTAACAGTGTGACACGTGCAGTGCGGTGTGTGTTACATAGTGTGCACAGTGCCAGTCAGTGTTTGGCAGTACAGACAGGACCTGGGTTTCTATGGAAGCCGACGGTAATGAATGAAACACCGTTTAGTGGACCAGGGGCATAATAAAGCCGCTTGTCTGGCGCGCTTCAAAGAGCCACATCCTCTGACCTGCTACTCCAAACTTGAGCCCAGAGATTCTTTTTTTTGCAGTTTAAGTGCAGCAGCGTACCAAGAGGCCGAAGCAGACAAAATAGACACTCGAGTAGTCTGTGTGTGCAAAGGAGAGAAGGGGTGAGGGAGGGAGTAGTGGCTGAGAGACAAGGGAGGGGGGGGGGGGAGATGTGTGTGTGGCCTGCTGCTACACTGTAGGTTACCGCGTGTGTGTGTACGTGTGTGTGTGTGTGTGTGTGTGTGTGTGTGTGTGTGTGTGTGTGTGTGGCTAGACGGGCTCAGAGAATGTACACCCATGTACTGTAGGCTTAAAATGCCTGCGCTAAAAATAACCTTCAAGTCTGCATTGTTACTTGTATATAAAAAAAAATGTCCCTCCTTTGCCTTTCGCCAAATTTCGCCATGGCGATCGCCCAGACCTACGGAGGTGAATTTACGAGCACTGTTTGTGGACGTTGAAAGTTATAATTAACGGGGTTTGTGCAATGTGTCAAGACAGTCCTTTTCTAGATATCAAATGCTTACCGAAAGCAAAAAGACATTTTTTTTGGTGTTGGTTTTCCCGATATTCTGATTGGACAGCCGTGGCCTGTGTGCTGCTGATCTCTGCTCATTTACTGCCTGTATAAGAACCCGGCGTCGGCCTCCCAGCGTTCCTCTGAGATCATCCCATTCCCAATCTTTTGTCCAGATGGAATCCGCCGCGCCAAGAACTCGGCCGTAAAAAAAAGTGACAAACCAAAAGACAGAGTAGCTAATTTAACATGCCAAGCATCAAAGAGCCCCGATGTTTTCGTACTCCCCTCTTCCTCTCCCCTTCTCCCTCGTCTTCGAACCATTCCCCAAGTCTCTCATAACCGATCCCCCCCCCACCCACCCGCCCCCCCTCACTACCTAACCCCCCTCCCCTCCCCGTCTCGTAAAAACCCTGGTGCTTTTAGACAACTCTATAACAAGGCTTCACGAGCCTTTAAGATGATGGTGTCGTCTTTATGTGGACAGCAGGAGGCCACGCTCGGCTGGGCCGGAGGAGCAGCACCAGCGGGCCGGAGGCAGGCGGGCAGGCAGGCAGGCATGTGTGGGGGGAAGGTATTGGATCATCGCCTGTCTGTGTTTCATTTGCCTCGACATAAGCAGTCAACTCCACTACCTGTCGTGTGGAAGGGGAGGAGGTGCTTTACGTGCCCACTGCTCCTCCTCCTCCTACCCCTCCTCCTCCTACTCCTCCTACTCCTCTTGCTTGCTGGCTGGCTGGGGGTCACCAACCTGCGGGGGGAATCGGGCAGACATTCCGTGTAAAGCTGTGGCCAATGGCCAGCCAGCTGGCCGCTGAGAGCTTCCCAGCATGCCTAATCAAACTGTAATTACCGACAAAAAGAGGGTCGGCTTGGGGTGGGGAGCGAGGGGCGGTGGACGGTCTGGGTCGGGGGACAGCAGCAGCGCCGGGCAGCCAGGGCACGCAGGCCCTTGTTGGGGCCCTGACTCAGTTCGAGAAGACACCGTTAGACATTTTTGTTGTTGTTTTTTTACACAAATTGCGAATTGCTAAAACATTTTCATTGTAGCAACTTTCCAAGTTTCTTTGCCCTCAAGTCAAGCATCTCCAAATTCAAGACGATGAAATCATTCGCTAATTATATTGTCGGAATAATGTTTTGGGGAAAAAATGATGATTTCAGCAAAGCCAGCAGTGATGCAAAAATATGTAAATAATAAATACGACAAAAGCAAGCCGTGCCCAAATGCAGGACCGAGATGAAGCTGGTTGGTCAGTGGTCCAGACAGATTCCCGCCCTGCTGGTGACCAGATAGGCTGGCTGGCCCCCGGCGGGCGTACTAAAGGAGAGCATGTGTAGAGCTCGCCTCTCCCAGAGTGGGGGAGTCCTGCTCTGCACTGTAAACAGCTGAGGGCCCCTCTCCCCTCTCTCTCCCCTCTCTCCCCTCTCTTTCCCTTTGCTCTGCCTGCTGGAGCATCAGAGGACTTCCCTGCCGTGGCCAGAGGCAGTGGGACACAATGGAAGCTCTGTGGCCAACCATTCTGTGCCTGCCCCCCCCCCCCCAAGAGTCTCAGGGTGTCTCACAATCTTTTTTCTTTTTTTTCTTCATTATAGCCCCTTTCTCTCTCTCTCTCACCCCCACATTTGTTTTGCTCCTCTGCCGTTCCTCCCAGTGGCCCCCACTGCGTGTGGAGAGACAGACCAGCCAAAGGTTTGTCTGGCAGTACGGTCAGCTTTGGTCTGGGACAAAAGCACACCGACACTGCCCACAACCCCCCCCCAGAAAAAGACACCCTTTCTTCCACATCTCCTATCTTTGCCCTGCTATATGACAAGGCATTGGCTCCAAGATCAACACACGAAGGCAACTTCAAATGTTTAGATAGTTTATCAATGCTGGCCCGAGTTTTAGTCCAAACAATCAACCAGTCGCAGCTGTTGGCAAGTGCTGCATACAATGGCTGCAGTGCATTCAACTCTTCAACCCTCGTTAAAGTACCCAACCTGTTCAATTGAATGACTCAACTGTGAACTGAATAATTACAATAATTACAATTTAATTGCAGGCCATGGCTATAGGCTATTAATTTATCTCTGGGTGTCTTATTCAGTTTTCTCTCAAGGGGTTCCCACAGTAAAGTGATCATGGTTTTGCCGTTTGGGAAGCGCAGATCCGGTAGACTGCTCCGTCACTTTTAACTGGCGGCCAATTACTTTATGCAATAGTTCATGTCATTATGATCCAGGATACGACCCAAAAGGCAGGGCTTGTTCAGCGCCAGCCATCGCAATTACAGCCACGGCTGCTTTGTCAGCATAAATGTTTTTCTATTTATTTTCCCTTCATTATCAGTAATTCCAATGTTACTTCACCAATCCGCCGACAACGAAATACAACAAAACAGGAGAATGTTTGGTAAACGTGACGACTTAACCTTTCATTTCTAATGGCCCTGGCTACGCCAAATGAAAACCATGGATAATGTCATATGAGACGGATAATCCCCTGATTCGCTGAATGAATGTCTTGTGTACAAGATCCAAAACAATAAAAGTGCCACATGTTGACGCCGATAAAAGTTACTGTGAGCGCTCAAAGTGTGTTGTACTTAAAAGGACACTGAGGAGAAGTTCTGCCGATCGTCTGCGATGCCTGTCAGTGTCCATAGGGCAACGTTTGAAGAGCAAGTTTCAACACTGACTATGAATGATTTTCTTAAAAAAAAATAACAAAAAATGAAAGAATTTTTTTTAAAAAAAAGTTTCAATATCTGTGCTGTGTTAGCGAACAGACTTAAACACCCGCTGGGGCTTTTTGTATTGGAACGGGAGAGATTGGAAGTACATAAAAGAAAAGCTCAACCTCACAACCTGAGGCACCAAAATTATTCTTGTGAGCTTTGCATCCTTTTACATTTAGGCTTAGCCTACATGTTAGTGGGGAACTCGATGCCATGTTGTAAGACTTAGTCATAATAGACAAAACATATAGTTTTCAGGGTTTTTTGTACATTTTATATGAATTCTGAACATGTATTCCCCCCCGGCCTGTGGGAGGCATTCGAGCATGGTGGACACGGCTAAATAGCGGCTAAATAGCCAGTAGAAACACATCATCCATCCTAATTCTATTCACATATAGGCCTGCAGATACCAAGTATATCGATAGCTACAAATTAAAGTTATTAAGGTGCTTACACACCGCCAACAAACGCCACCATTGGGCCAGTGTGCTGCTCCCGTTGGTGGTGGTTGGCACTTGGCGCTTTTTTGTTGTTGTTTTTTTATTGGGGAACAACACCCAGTTGGGTGTTGGCGTTTATCGGGGCAGTGTGCAAGCACCTTCGGAGTTCATCCAGAAAGCCAAAACTCAGTCTTAGGGTTGGGTACCGAACTCTTTGACTTTTTGTAATTTTACGGGTGCAGACGGAATGATGTCAGCACTACGGAATACCGACTCACGCTAAACCAATCGGCGTCAAATGTTAGAGGGTATTCTAGAGCATATGCTAGAGTATATGCTAAAGACAAAGTGAGAACGGGAGACCTTGTCACCCGTGCAGCGTGTTCAAGTCCAACACAGTCAGGAATGGCCAAACCGAAAGCGGTTGCAAGAGTGGCAACACTTTTCAAAATGGGACACAGACAACGCTCGCCGCAATATTCGTAATGCAACGTGCAACGCTAGCCAGGGAAACGTATCTAATCCGAGGAAACACCTGGTCAAAAAGCACAAAGTATATCTAAAGCTGAGGAGTGTACGATGTTTGATAGCCTGAAGTTTGATAGCACTGCAACAGCTGCAGCCGCAACTTGGCAATTAATTAGCTACCTGGATAAGTGGTTGATGGAGATAACCTCTTTCACTGGCTTAGTTGACATTAGCTTAGCATTTTTGCAAGAGTTAGCAAACACTCAACGAGTATGAAACCAATACTATGTAAATTGCATATTATTTACAGGGCAATAACACAGTATGGGACACATAATTATGTATATTGTGTTGTTGTATTATTGTAATATGTATATTGTGCCGCTCAATGTATGTATGTATGTATGTATGTATGTATATATATATATAGGTGCATATTTTCATGTGTGTGTGTATATATATATATATATATATATATATATATATCAATTCTCTTCTTGCTATTTTATCTTTTTTGCCTACTTTGACTACTGTCGCCTGCCATGTCACGAATGAATTTAACTATTAAACAAATGTAGTCTTTGTAAGTCGTTTTGAATAAAAGCGTCTGCCAAATGCCTTAAATGAAATGTAAATGAAAATGAAAACCTAGACACACACAGGATATATATATATATATATATATATATATAGTGTTATGTTCATATTACTGTTGTTTACTGTGTACAGTCCATGCTTTGGCAATATTGCCATTGAATTTGAATTTTACAAAGGCAGCTGTGGTGAAATGTCAATAACAGTTAAGTAACTGATGATGAAGCAGTGTTGCTATAGTATTTTGTGTTGTGTGTAAAATTGTCTAATTAAATATCAATGTTGAAATTGAAAAGGGTAAGGTGTCTTTTTTTTTTTTTAACTGGAATCACTTACATTACATTTTTATTACAGAGAGTTAAGTACGGGAAAAAGTTAGTTGCGTTGTGTTACTGTGCCTCACCAATTTCTCCTCCACAGTGATGAGCTGTGCATCCTGTCCGGGCTTCTCTGCCAGCCTGCATGCGGATGTGCTTGTATACCTAAAAACAACAACAACAACAACAACATGAATGATTGAATGGGGGGGGGTAGTTTGCTTACTATTTGAGGGAAAAGGAGTTATTCACGTATTCAAGTATAAATAGCATCCTCATTGAAACTCAATATCATTAGGCTATGTACTGGGCAATAGATAGGCCTAAAGAGACATCATTCACAACTGACATAGAAACACCATACAGACATACAGACACACAGACACACTACTTTCTTCTACATTAAGTGGAGTAGTGCGTTTCTGTACCGGCTGGTGTACAGGTAGGCCTACATACCAATGGTTAGGAACACTAAGCAGGTCAGCAGGTGAGGGGTCACCAGCTTCAATATGACCTCCACCGTGTCGGACACGTGACCGTGGGCCTTACGGTACTGGTTAAAGTTATGGCGTTTATGTAAAACTTCAAAAGTACAATGTGTGGTGGGCGAAATGGTGTAACTGGAGAGGTAAACGAAGGTTTGTCGTCGTTGTTGTTGTTGTTGTTGTTGTTGTTAGCCTAGGATACAAAGTGACCTGGTGCCTGGTGGTTTTATGGGCGAACCCCGCTGGCCTCGCGGTTGACTGGTGGCTGTATTAATGTACATCGTGTCCCCGGGGTCATGAGGTCAGTGTGCTCGTAGAGAGAGCAGGCTGACTGAGAGCAGGCTGACTGAGTGCAGGCTGGCCGGTCTCCCCGCTGCTTTAGCCACAGCCGGCTAGCTCCGCGCTAGCTTGCGGACATGCGTTGTCTGTGGTGGTGAATAAAAGAGAGAACAACACGCACGGAGGCGCGAAAAACAAACACGACAGACTGGCAATGAAGTACATGCAATTACCTGGCGGGATTCAGAAACGCCCTGGAAGCCGCGTTGATCGTGGAAATACGTCCTAGACCTAAAAGTGACATTGAGGCCGCCATTGTTGTTGCTAGTGGCGTACGGTGTCCGGACGCGCTCACAACGTACGAGTCCGCTCTCACTGCGCGGAGGACGAGACACAGAGGATGAGGCCCCACGACACTCATCATGACTGAGATACAGCAACCTCGCGTTTCACTGCACGTCCTTATTCCATCAAACAATAGGGTATTTTAAAGTGTATATCTTTAGATAACTAGATATTTAACATTTTCTTTTGTGTAAGAAAGGTTGCTTCAACTTTAGGCCTTCCCAGTGAGCCATCCTATAATTCAGCATCTTTCATTTGCATTGGGCCTTTTGAGAAGGAATCATGACCAATATGGGTTTATAGACATTTTAATGGGTCTCATTAAGTATGCTAATGTTGTCACAGATGTTAAAAGAAAAGATGTCATCTATGCAATGGGTCACACTGTGTATGTTTTCCTTGCTAGCCATCGAGCCATCGATGATTTGAAAGAGATTCATATCTACATCATATCTAAGCCGTCATATCTATGCCGAAACAGACTCCTGTTTGGCTGACTCCTGGCTGAACAATATAAAAGAGGGGGTGGTATCGCTGCTATATTCCAAAATAACTTTTATGCTTATTTTAACATCTTAACAGACACTATTTTTATTAATCTTATTTTGTTAAACATCAATTTTACTCTCTTATTCTTTTTAATGATTGTGTTGTCTTTTATTATATTTTCCCTGCCTTCTGTATCCTTGGATTGTGTGGTCTACTCAATTCTCTATTTTATTATCTTTTTTTTTCCTTGTTTATTTTATGTTTATTTTAATTTCTGTACTGTGCTGAAATGTTAAAGCACTTTGAGCTGCATTCTCTGTATGAAAGGTGCTATACAAATAAAGCTTTATTATTATTATTATTATTATTTCTTCTCAAGTATGCGTCTAACCGCATCCGCTAAATAAACGATATAGATCCAGTAGTTTAAGTATAAGGAAAAAATTTATTGTTTCACTCTTCATATCTGTACAAATACCATCAAACTTTGTATGTACATGTGACATTTACATAAAAAATACAAAACTATATATTCATAACAGAATTTTGTATTCCTATCGTGATTGTTTGAAAATAAAAACGCAATCTGAAAACAAAAGCAAGAACCAGTGATGAAGTGTGATATATCGTGTTATGAACTGCTGTTAAGCTAGCTTAGCTCTGCAAGAGCAATATGGAACACATTGGCAAAAAGACAACACTCAAATATCAATGGCACACGTTTTCCCAAAGAGTCACAATTTGTCCAAACCGCCTTTCTGTTCTAATATGGAGAGAAGAAGAAAAAATAATACTAGTGAACAATGTCCAAAAGTTGACACCTTCATGTAGATACATATCTAAAGGTAACTTTAACTTGCAGGTTAACAACAAAGAAGTGGAGTGTATCTTATATTTTTATTTG
This sequence comes from Coryphaenoides rupestris, assembly GCA_002895965.2. Lineage (NCBI taxonomy): Eukaryota > Metazoa > Chordata > Actinopteri > Gadiformes > Macrouridae > Coryphaenoides > Coryphaenoides rupestris. Next base: position 391,278 of record PIJE02000127.1, read on the forward strand.
TTTGTTTTTTTTGTTTTTTTTGTAACTTTTCTTAACCCTACACCGCGTTCACAATGCGTTGTTGCAGTACCACTGAGAGAATCCCTTTGGTCAGTTATCATGAGTTGTAAACAAACCAGAAACACATCTGTACATAAAATGATTGATATATTCCCAATAAATAAACACACAGCCTAAACATGCATTTACGTATGTGTGACATAAACATCTGTGATAAAGATTTGACTGAAACAAGCAGATTTGTACAGCTCAGGGAATGCAATTTACAGCTTGCAGAAGACTTTTTTTTTATTACTTACACAGTAACATGACAAATAAATAACACTGCTTCTCCTTGGACATATATATTTCTTCATGGTAAAAAAAAAGAAGAGAACGGGGACATTAACAAAAAAGGGGGGAAACATGAGTGGTAACACAATATATCATGGTAGATAGTAAGCCTGACAATGTAAATGTATAAATTATAAAACACAAGAACACAGTATAAATAAACATCTAGCAGACTGAACTATATGTATACTTCCTTTTTTTTCTTTAAAAATAAATAAGCATACACATGATGTACAGTATGGACATGATTCCTTGCCCTAAGGACTGTTCCTTTAAGTGATGGTGGCCTATCCATCCAGTACAGATGATAAATGGACATATGCCATGTAGTCTGAATCCTCATCGTCCTCATCGTCCTCCTGGTCTTCGGTGATGGCTATATGGGAGAATATACGGGAGCTGTTGTATGAATATGGACCACAACAGCTCAAAATAGTACGTACAGAAGCGAAGCAAAGCCACTAGAACACAGCTAGCCAATTGTTTTCTTGTGTGTGTGTGTGTGTGTGTGTGTGTGTGTGGTGCCATGCGTGTGGTCAAGGGAATGATCAGGTTTGGTTCAAGTGACTTGGCAGTCTACAATTCACCGCTGAATCGCCAATTATGTGACTAACAGCTTACATAATGCATCAAGTCAGGTCTGTGCCATAGGAGGAGGAGGGTGGGTGTGACGGAGTGGGCTGAAGGCCAGGTGTTGAGGAAAGGAACCAGTTAGGAAGTTTTCCAGTAGCTCAGATATCTTTTAGCTAGATTCCTAAAAGCAGACATACACACATAGTAACACTCTTGTGTTCTAGGCTTTGCTTGATGCAAATCATTATAATAATCATTATTTGTATTATTATTATTATAGTTATTATAATCATTATTATAATCATTATTATAATCATTATTATTCTTATTATTGGGAGGGATGAGTCTTTGTGCCACGACCTGACCTTAGCAAACAGGTCAAGGGTCATCGACACAGTTCTGAGGTATTTCTTATTTCTCTAAAGAGACGATTTACATCAAACATGGAAAACAGCGCACGATAGCAGAGAGCAAAGGTCAATATAAAAAACACAGGCAGTCCCTTATCAACCCAGATGTCGTTGAGCTCAGTTTGCTTTTGATACATATTTGCACAGACAACACATTCAACAGACACGGCCCAATTAATTATCATCAGCCATTTACCGCTTGAGATGTACAAGAATTAAAAAACAACATCCGCACACGTTTTATGGTGATTTGGCTATACTCGAAAATCTGCCAGGTTTTAGTTTTTTTTTAACTCATGAGGTGATTATAAAGTTGGTCCCTTGGAAGAAAAAAAAATTGCATACCTTAAGGCAAATACTTGAGTACATACTACTCTTGTCAGGGGGGGGGGGGGGATATCAGAATCACACATTCAGTGACTTTGGAAGTTGGAATGTAACTTTAGCCATTAATTGAGGCTCTCACTCATGTTTATGGGTGGCCCCCGAGCTTTGTAGACACAATGCGATGGCTCACATGAGTCTATCAATAGGTAGTGTGTGTGAAGACACTTAAAAAAGAGAAATCCATGATGTCTTGAAATGGCACCAATGTTACAATCACCTTATGCACAAGTTAGTTAGTGTTTTCACGCGTGTTCTATTCTCACGGGCGTTTTGGCAAGTGTGATGCATGTGTCACAAGAGGCAGTGCATTTTGAATTGATTGATTACAGCCAAAAGCAAAAGCGACAACAGCAACAGCAACAACAGCAACAACAGCAAAATGTAAAGAAAAAAACACTTGAACAATTAAATTAAAAAAACAAACGACAAACGTGACCATGGATTTACACGCCGTAAAGATATGACCATTACCACAATAATACACTACAAAAAAAACACTATTGACAAAAAAAACTGCATGAAGTTTAAGGCAACCTGCATGGGCAGATCACTAGCATGACAATACACTCAACTAGACTCAGGGTTGTTCCAGGGCAAACACAAGTTAGTCACCTTTATTATATTATGTTAGTTTTAGGCAGTTAATCTGTCCCAGACTCTCAATAAAGCCCACTGACTAAAGTTTAGCTATGGATGTATGCTCGTTTATTTATAATTCTATCGACTTTGCGTAGCAAAAAAAAAAAAAAAAAGGAAATAAAAAAATCAAAAGCCAGCAACATATGATGTCATGCAACAAAGGTGTTCCACTCCCAAGTCCTCTTTGCTTGCGTGAGCGGCGGTGGGTCTGTTGGTTTGTGTGGGTCAGGTGGAGGGAAGGGAGGGGAGGAGGGGTCTAGGGTGGGGTGGGGGGGGGGCACGTAGGGGCACGAGGGGGGGGTGGGAGGGAGGGTGAAGGAGATATGGGTGGCCCAGGAGTTACACTGGACGGGGGGGGGGGGAAACAACATGGACGCCATTGTCTTTTTTTGCTCGGAGAGGAGGAGGAGGGGGTGGCTGAGGAGGGCGGGGGGGGGGGGGGGGGGCTGTGTTTTTGTTTTGTTTTGTTTTGTTTTCTCTCTCTCTCTCTCTCTCTCTCTCTCTCTCTCTCTCTCGCTCTCTTTCTCTCGCTCGGCTTTTTTTTTTTTTACTTACAGTTGCACGATCCCGAGTGCTTGACCTCCAGCAGCGCGCCCAGGGAGCAGGCGGCCTGCTTCATGGCACACTCGCTGGGGTAGGTAGTGTTGTCGCTGGCGCACACCGCCTCCTCGCCGCGGCCCTCGGGGCAGGCGTCCCCGCAAAGGGAGCAGCGGCCCCGGCCCATCCGCCCGTCCCACAGGCACTTTTTCCCCGTGCCGCACTGGATGTCCTCGCACGACTTGGCCTCTAGGAGAGAGGGGGGGGGAGGGGGGGGGGAATGCAGAGCGCAGACAACACAACACACAACACACCACACACAACACACAAAACATCCTGGGTTAGGGGGGGACAGATGGATCTCTGGTGGTTGTTGTTGCTATGTGGGTGTTGGAGGACGTAAAGTGTAAATCCATGCATTCCTTCCGGATACACAGATCATTGCGTCACTGTGCTTTTAAATTGTTAAAAAAAAAAATTGTTTCCCCTTTTGCGCGGACCTGCTCCTATGCGAATAGCAATACATCTCAGTATAGCAGTTGGGTTTATTTTTTATTTTTTGTATATATATTACTGTGTAACCGCCTGGCCGCTGACCAACTATTTCTCTTAACGCTCGGCTCTTGGGGGAGCAACATCGGGAAACAATAAAATGTCAGCAATCTTTGTTGGGGGAACAGCGAAAGACCTCCCTTTTAGTGGAATGTTGGCATGGACATTAAATTGATATCAGCTCAAACAGTGTGTGGGTCCTGGGGTTCACAGTGCATGCACAGTGAACCAGGAGTGCATCTAGTATCTACACAGTGACACCACCACCACCACCACGGCAGTAGCTGCAACCAGAGGGGCGGCAGGAGCTCAGGCGGTGAGAGCGGGTCTGGCAACAGGAACGTTACTGGTTTGATCCCCGGGCTCCGCCTCGGTAAGTGTCGAGGTGTCCCCGAGCGAGACAGCTAACCCTAACTGCTCCCGATGTGTCGGCTGTTACCTTGCGTGGTTCACACCGCCGTCGGTGGATGAATGTGAGGATAAAATGTGTCGGATAAAAGGCGCTATGCAAACGCGATCCTTTTCCTAGCGCTTACTGATGCATTTGCCCTCGTACGCCACGCCGATGGAGCGGCCCAGCAGACACGTGGCCCGTCTCAGGTGGCAGGCGCTGGCGTAAGTGATGCCGTCGTTGCCGCACAGGTACTGCTCGGGCGACGTCACCTCGGGACAAATGCGGTTACAGGTGACGCAGTAGGCGTTGTTGGTCTGGTCCACCACGCACGTGGAGCTGCCCGGGCACAGCACGTCACGGCACGTCTCTGTCCGGAAGGATGGAGGAGGACACGAAGAAACAGAAGAAGAAGAAGATTAGGATGGAGATAATATGTCTCTTTCTATGAAACGACTAAATGAAGCACAATACAAATACAAAACAAAACATGTAGGCTGTATGTGTATTGGGTGAATGTGTCACGCCTGCATGGCTGTGTGAGTGTCCAAAATAAAAACCAAGGGACTTGACTTGGTGGACTTTTGTTGACTCACTCTTGCACTTTCCCTGGTACTGGACGTCCAGATCCGGGTGGCCTTTGCATTTCGACTTGAGCAACGCGCACTCGTCCTTGTAGGTCTTGCCGTCGGAGCCGCACACCGGTCCCTTCCACGTGATGTTGGAGCAGTCCGGGGCGCACACGCAGCGGGGCTTACTCCTGCGGTTCATCTTGCACCTCTTGCCGGGGCCGCAGTCGACGTTGTCGCAGGTTTCTAACGTCAAACACACCGACACACGTGTTACAAGAGTGCTCTCAATGTGCCAAATGTTGTATTAAATAATGGCATCACCAAGGGCGTAATACGTTTGCATATTTGGACATATCGAGGGGGGGGGGGGGGGGGGGGGGGTAATGAGTAAAAAAAAAACCGAGTGCACCTCCACCTTTGCAAGGTATGCAGTTGGGGGCTCCGCCGTTGAAGATCATCCAGCGGAACAGCGTGCTGTTGGGCACGTCCTCCTCGGTCCAGGACGTCCCCAGCCGCCCGCTCCGGCAGCACTCCTCGCGGCTCATGCCCGGCATGTACAGCACCTGGCACCGCCCGTTCTTACCCTGCTGCAGCCAGCAGTTCCCCGCTGGAAAAAACAAACAAACAAAAAAAAACCAAAACCAAAAACAAACAAACAAACAAACAAACAAACAAACGAATAATAAATCATTAAAAAACCAGAGACCTTAGTGTCGCACCCAGACGCGCTCCAAGACCACGTGCTGCCTGCGTTATCCCAGACGACCCCCCACAACCCTCACACACACACACACACACACACACGCATTTTGTCTGATTGTGTGTCTATCCTGTCTGGCGCGCAGCACCGGGAGCGGGGCTGACAGCGCTTAACGAGAACGGGGATCGTCGGCTAAGCCCTTTTTTTCTTTTCTTTTTTTTCCCTTTCTTCTTAAACTCGCGATTGCATGTCGTTAGGCCAGTTAGACAGTCTAGACTGTTCATATCATAGATGAGCCTCTTCTCCCTCCAAGAGCCCAGAGCAGAGCAGCATGCCAGGCGAAACTTGAAACAAAAAAAGAAATAAGATATGCGTCTCATTTACAATTTCGCGCACGTTTCAAGAGAACAGCACATATATAGAGAGGTGGTGATGATAACCAGATGCCATGAAGTCATCATAATGCGATATGAAATAGAGCCATTATCTGAGCAATGTGGGTTACATCACATTAAGTTCGAAGCCCAAAAAGTATTAAAAAAAAAAATCAGCAGGCAGCATGCCACCAGTTCAGGATTTGTATTTTGTATTTTAACCTTAAGTTCAGTTCTAATAGTTACATTTTCTTCGAAAACAAGTGCATGCAGGGCTTTTGGATAATTTCTAAACGCGACCGTATTTTCCGTCTACTTATTGAAAGTTTGATCCATTTCTATTCGTGCCACTCATATAGGCTATACAAAAACATGTGTTGTTTTTCTACTGAAGGGTATTTAGTGGAGTGTACGCTCAGGTATTGTGGAGACGTTTACAGGCGAGACAAGAGAGACTGCTAAACTTGCCCCCGCTGCTGTGACTCTGAAGGGTCCCATATGGGCACCTGTTTTACAGACGCGTTACGCACCGACCGTCTGCTGTACTGCTCGCTGCACGCATGTTTATCATCCACGGCAATACGTGGAAACCACTCTTAAAAGTAAGTTACGACACCACCGTGGTGGCTCTCAACTTGTCCAACACACACACACACACAGACACACACAGACACACAGACAACACACAGACAGACACACACACACACGAGGCTGGAAAGCATGACACCACCCGAGCGGAGCAGCGCTTATCCCCGCCAAACGCTTTGCAAAAAGATTGCAAAAAATAAAAGCAAAATAACAAAGCTGAAGGTCCTTACCTTGAACTTTGTGATCTTCCATAAGGTGACAAAGCCATATGAACAATAAAATCATGCCGGGATGAAAGTGGACTTTCAGCATCCTAGACAATAAAAAGAGAGAGGCGAAGTGAAGTGAACGACGTACGAGACACACGCAAGCGCAAACGCAAAATTGTGCTTCAGGTGGCCGTGTTGTTGGATAAGTGTGTGTGTCTGAGAATGCTGCCTCTCTTTTTAAATCTATAAGGGGTCTCGGGCTCTCGGGTGGGCGGTCTTCTGTGCCGTGGGGGTGGGGGAGAGACTTTTTTTTTTTTCTTCCTTCCTTCCTTCCTTCCTTCCTCCACCACCACCAAAGTTCTTTCAATCACAATCAGGTGACATCTTTAGAAGGAACTTTCTCTTGTTGCGACATAATAAAAATAATAATAATAATAATTAAACAAAAATAATTGAAAAAAAAAAACGCAGGCGAGGACCTCACGGTGTAATGAAGCGACCCCGTGGGGGGTCCGTGCACAGTAAGGACACTGACACGGGAGCGGCAGCAGGAACGCAGCGCGCATATAACCACACACACACTTGGAGTTTAATGGTGTTTGCAACCAGTTTAATTATAGACGATGCACGCCGTTTATTAGCCGCATTACCTGCACTCAGGGAGTGTTTTATACACACACACACACACACACACACACACACACACACACAGCCCCGTCCTCGTATAGTAAGGAGCCTATGGCATGAAGAGGGAGTCTAATCATCCCACGCCAACGTAAACAAAACAATCAATATGTCAATAATACAGATTTATTAGTCACAGTATTTTTGACTTTCAAGGTGTATATTTTTGTTCAAGTCTAAACAAAAACAGAATAAGAGCCTATATTCCACTTGACATTGGATTTGCGCACGTGATCGGCCTAATTCGTTATTGATCTTTTAAATGGTCAATATCTAATATCAATGTCTAATATCACCCCCCATAGAGTCCTATTTAGCCTGTATTCAACTGATTGTGTGTTTTCACAACATCCACATGATATCACTTCAATATCTGGGTGGTTATAGTAAGTGTCTAATATTAGAACACACAGAACAGTTGTTTAGGTTTCTCTCCCCGGTCCAGCTTATTTTAAATATAATCGAGGCTGTTAAGTGAGGAGCGGCGGGGGTGTTTAGTTTCATTGAATGAAACTTAAAGCTGCCGAGGCGCTCTAATGCGTTCAGAAGCCCGCGGGCGACCTCTGCCGGGGAACACGGGCTATGACGACGTGGGCTCCGCGTCCCCGCTGTTGTCGAGTGGTGGCGGGAATCCATCAAATCAATTCGCGTTTCATTGATTGTTCGGTGGAAGCGGCGACGTGCTCAGCGCAGGCCTACAGTCACGGACATTTGACAGCCTCTTTAAAATTTACGATTTCCCGGAGAAGTGCAACTATTCATGATCTTGAATGTGAAAAGCAATTAGTGGCCACTGCGTGCGTCCGGGTTGTTGCGGGGGGGCGGTTGTGTGTGTCTGTGTGTGTGTGTGTGTGTGTGTGTGTGTGTGTGTGTGTGTGTGTGTGTGTGTGTCTGTGTGTGTGTGTGTGTGTGTGTGTGTGTGTGCCTGTGTGTGTGTCTCTGTGTGTGTGGGTGTGTGTTTGTGCGCTTCTTCGTACGTACGTGGTGGCGGGGCTCTGTTTACACGCGCTACTCAGTGCGTCACCAGGAAGCCAACACGTCTTGTTTTGGTCTCGTTTAGGACATATTATACTGGAGATAACCGCTTGCAATACACCCTTGTATGGCCAACATTGAGGGGGAAAGAGACGAAATGTTGTTTTCGCACCATGGGAATAATAATAATAATAATAATAATAATAATAATAATAATACGTCAGAATAAGCCTACATGTGGACCCTACAGGCTGACCAGTAGCCTAAACTAATATTGGGGATATGCGTGTCAGACTCAAATGATAATTTATTTGAATGTCTCCAATAAGAGTTACCATCCTCAAAATGTAGCCTAGAAGATAAAAACATCTTTCAATTGCACATTTCAATTGCATAATTCAGCAATCTAGTAAGTTAGTAATTCCCATTGATAGTAGACTAGTGGATGAAGTTGTGGACTAACATGCGTAGACTCCGAATTAGTCTTTGTATTCCTGAATTAATAGCCTTACTTCTATCCATTCATCCATAATATGAATTACACACAAACATGAAATACTCTGAAATAATCTACTTCTCCTCTCCAGCAGAATAGCCTCGAAATAACCTACCGTCGAAAATAAACATGTTATATTTAGCCTTAAGTGGGTAATTGTCTTTTCCAGTAATTGCACTGCAGCCATTATTTTCAGGGCTTAAGTAGCCTACTGTGACGAAGTAGGGAGTCCTATCTGCGGGGAAAACACGTTTTTTCTTTTTAAATCTAACGAGGAATAACTTAAACTCAAATGATAAAAGACCTAAATCTAGACTTAATAAGACTTGTCAGCTGTGAATAGTTGGGGGAGATTTAGAAGAACGCATGCAACAGATGAACGGTAAACTAAAGCTGAAGGATGAGTTGCATGGATTGTGTGTTTCAGTACTCTACTGCCACCTGGTGGAAGACATCCCAAGGAGATCATCGTAGTGGGGGCAGGTGTTTGACTAATGCCTTAAAAAATGGGGGACGTGGAGCTAGTTATTTATTATAAAATTTAAAAACATTAAAAACAATTCACATCATATTTTCATTTTGAAAAAAAATGCCAGCTTGAAATAACCTACTGTACACATCTGAACAAAAATGATTAAGCAACTTAATAATTTTTTTCCATTGTCTTTTCTTTAGATGAGCATTATAGGCCTGCCTCCAGTTTGCAAATATTGCATAATAACAAAAGCACCCAAATGCTGAAGGCTCCCAAGAGGTTTTGCCTGCTGTCCCTTAAAGCTCTGCGTTGGCCCCCTGCTGGTCACAATGTGAACTCAAAGAAAAAGTTTAATTAGTTTTTTTTTTCTCTCTCTCAAACCCTCAAGTACAATATTTACATACATATTCTGGTCATTGTACTTTAGTAGAACAGAATCTGTACCTTTAAAAAGAAAACCAGAAAAAATACAAAATACAAAATCCATAAAATATTTTCTAAATTCAAAAATATTCCCAGAATTACAGTACTACTAGCAGCGTTTTAGCTGCACTCCCCGTGCATTTGATCCTTTCTTATTATTATAGCTATACTATCTTGTTCTTATTCATGACTAAGATATTGATATATGCCACTTCTGTTGTTATGCCACATTATACATTTTTTAACTGACCATTTGTTTCCACCTGGAGAGCAATACAGTATTCTTACTGAGACTACTTACATTCATTCATTCAAATCATACGTCTATATCATTGTAATTTTGACATAAAACAAAAAACAAATACATTTATTTGACCAAAACAACAAAAACCACACACGCACACACACACACACACACACACACACACACACACACACACACACACACACACACACACACACACACACACACACACCCACACCCACACACACACTGCTTGAAATTTGAATGCTTTTCATCAATGCAGCACTACAATGAACTACATTTTATCCACAGACCCGGGGCCTCCGCTCCAGAACGGACTTGTTGACCACAGGTTTGCCTTGAATCCCAGTTCTTTGGCCCACGGTGTGCATTCAATGAGCCGTTGCCTTGGCCACACCATGCCACACAGCCTGTGAGGAGCACTGATGAAATCCATCCCATAATGTTTTCCTCTCAGGTCTTATGAGTCATCTGCAGCGGCGTTGAGTTCCACCTCCTCCGTCGCATCCATCTGCATCTTCTTGTATTTTCTTTTGAAAAAGCCAAACTAGGAAGTAAACAAAGATATTGGATCAATGTTTAGATTAAACCAGGCGTTCTCCTCAACCTGTTTTGAACCTACCACCCCATTTTTAGGACTGACATTTCTTGCAACACCAACACATACAGAGTGATGAGAAGAAGAAGAAGAAGAAGAAGAAGAAGAAGAAGAAGAAGAAGAAGAAGAAGAAGAAGAACTGTTCTCTGGGCAGTGGACCCCCGGGAAGCTGCGTGTGAGATCCATTACCACTAGGGGGTTTATTCAGGGACTGTGGGTTCTATCCATGGACTGTGGGTCCTATCCAGGGACTGGGGGCCTTGTCCTAGGGCATTTCACAGGAACCCAGACATTGTTCCAGGGGCCTCAGAGGCCTACCTGGGACCATGGACCCTGGGAAGGTGCTTGCGGGCTCCGTTACGCTGTCTGAGGTCTTTTTATCAGGAAGTCAGTTGGCCTGCACAGCCCTGTCCTGGGATCGTTCCCTGTTCCAAGGTCCCCCCAATCTAACCCTAAAGCCACAGTATAAAACTTAAAACCAAAGCCTAACCTAACCCTAAAACCAACCCCTAAAACCAAAGTCTCACCTAATCCTAAAACCTGAAACCAAACCATAACCCAAAAAGCACACCATTACCCTAAAATCAATAATACAATAATTGACAATTATTAGGTTAAGTGTTTGTTCTCTGGCACTGTTGGCCTACTTAAATTAGGACATACGAACAGATTGAAAATTAAGATGGGCCTCTAAGTCAAAGTGGGACCATAATGACTGTCCAAGCCAAACAAGACATATGTTGGAAGATCGTCAAAAATGCTCACCTTCCACAACAGCCCAACAGCCAGTGCCAGCAGCAGAAGGCCTCCTATAATACTGCCCACGATGACTCCGATTGGAACGTCAGCGGTCTCTCCCGGTTTACTGACCGTTACCGCCACCTATTGGTGGAGGAGGAGAAGACAGGATAAAGGTGAGATGTTTGTTTTCTTCACTTGTTCACTCAAATTAATCGTAATCAAGTGAATGCTACATTGTTTGTATTGATATGTGAAATATCACATATGAATAACAATAATAATAATAATAATATTTCACTTTTCACAATTGCAAGACAATTGCAAGACAAACCTGCTTTAATCATTATTTTAAACATGATGCAGCAATCAAAGTATCTTGTACAGTTAAATACCTGGTCAATTGCATTTAATTAACAAAAAAAATGAGTTTGGTCTTACTGGTAACTTCTTGTGCTTGATAATGAGGAGCTCAGGCTGGGAGGTCTCAATTTCTACCATAGAGGTCAGGTCAACAGTCTGGAACGTAGCCTGTGTGAAAAATGACTCATTTATATATATATATATATATATATATATATATATATATATATATATATACATACTGTTTATTTGGGCTGTCTGTCTGATTACAATATTTTATCACAATTAATTGCAAATTAATTGCAATTTGTTCAAAATGTGTCATAGAGATACAGTATATATATATATTTATAGAGAGAGAGAGAGAGAGAGAGAGAGAGAGAGAGAGAGAATATAAGAGAAAATGATAATACTCTGTATGGCAAAAGGTGTCAAAATACAAGCTACAAAGCGAGCAGGCCACTCAGAACCTATTCTCTATTGTAGAATATATTTACATAATAAAATGTGCCACTCCAAATCCTTGTCGTCACGTTGACAAAGTAGTCGTTCTTGGCCTCGATGTCTTTCAGGATGCACTTCACGATTTTACAGTTTGCCTCCTCACAGTCCTGTAAATTCATCAAATAAAAAAATATCATTAAAGCTTCAATTGATAACTTAAATACACCCACAGAGCTTGTATCGTGCACATGGTTGTATCGTGCTCATGGTTGTATCGTGCACATGGTTGTATCGTGCGCATGGTTGTAACCTGCACATGGTTGTATCGTGCACATGGTTGCATCGTGCACATGGTTGTATTGTGCACATGGTTGTATTGTGCACATGGTTGTAACCTGCACATGGTTGTAACCTGCACATGGTTGTATCGTGCACATGGTTGTATCGTGCACATGGTTGTATCGTGCACATGGTTGTATCGTGCACATGGTTGCATTGTGCACATGGTTGTATTGTGCACATGGTTGTATCGTGCACATGGTTGCATCGTGCACATGGTTGTATCGTGCACATGGTTGTATCGTGCACATGGTTGCATTGTGCACATGGTTGTATTGTGCACATGGTTGTATTGTGCACATGGTTGTATTGTGCACATGGTTGTAACCTGCACATGGTTGTATCGTGCACATGGTTGCATCGTGCACATGGTTGTATTGTGCACATGGTTGCATTGTGCACATGGTTGTATCGTGCACATGGTTGTATCATGCAGGGGACTGACCAGCTCTTTGATGCCCCTCAGACTCTCCTTGGTGAAGGACACTTTGTGGGCTCCCACCCCGATCTTCAGCGGGTCCACCAGGCCCCTGGAATCACAGCTGGTCGAACCTCCCTGCGGTCGAGATGGCAAGGGTTAGCTCCAGGCTATGCTGCACTAGTACTCAATACACACCACCCCAAGTATTCACCAGTCACTCAAGCTGAGACTCCCAAAACACACAAAAACTACCTAAACATAAAACTTGACAACACAAAAGTATACCCTGCATGGAATGATGAATGACAATAAGTACCATATAAAATAGGGCATATTATAGACATGACTTCATGCATAAGGATGTACACTGATGAACACATCAAGACACTTTATTAAAGTACTGTTCCTCACCTCTTGGGTCTCCAAGCCGGTGACGTAGAGAAGTGGATTTCCAGCTTGGGTGGTCATGGGAATAGCTATGGTCAGGTACAGCAGGCTGACAGGGAAATTATCTGTTGAGATCTGTATGCACACGTGACTGAGTTAGGATGTAAATATATATATACACGGTGTATATACAGACAAACGTATATATGTATAATAAGAATGTATTTGTTTGTTTGTTTGTTTGTTTGCCTGTACCTTGACAGAGAAGTTAAACTCTGGGCCGATGTCATCCAGGGTCTTCACCTCAGTTTTCACTGCAGTGGTTTCATCCGCGACGTAGAAATTGATATTTGACTGCCTGGAAGTGTACGGAAAAAAACCCAACAAATAAATTAAGATGTTAGCCATTGATCGTAATGCAATATTGACCAAAACGTTCTAAGATTTCAAGTTTACTTTGTTCATAAAGTGACTTAAAAAACAAGCCAGGTTTGTCCCAGTGCACATACAGAAAATACACATGTAGACAGATTAGGGACATCATAAAAACAGGAAATAAAGCACATTTACAAAATGTTGAAAACAATAAAAGAAGGAAATTACGTTTATATACAAAACTAAAAACAGGAAACAAAGTGCAGGAAAGGTACAGGATAGGAATGTTGGCGATATAAGAAGAACGATAATAGAAGTTTACACTCATAGAAGTTAATGTTATGTTTTAATCACCAGGACAAAATGAGTCCAGCATCATATTGGACAGATATTGATACATCTTGCTTGTTGTCTGATGGTCTGTCTTCCTTACTGTCACTGTAAACAAACATAAGACATTATTAACTTCTTATTTCCTCAAACTTCTACAAATAGCTAGCAACAAATTGTATGTTAAACGCATACGCATTTTAAATAAATGTTTAATTCTATTTTTATTAAATGTACTATCGTACCTTTTCACTTCAAAGTTCACCTCTGCTTCCTTCTGCAATTGGTCAAGGTTGAAGTCAAAATTAATCTGGAATTTAACCTGCAGAGAACAATATGAAGCAGTGTGTTAAGAAGCAGTCCTTAACATGAGGCGATGTTACATCAACAAAACCCCCACCATTTAAGTCCCATACATTTTAAATTACGTTCTTTTCTTGGTCTTACCTCTTGGCCAGTCTTCAACGCTGGGTATCCCACCTGGCAGGCAACCAGTAGCGCTTGCGTTGTGGAGGTGCATTTAACCGACGTACCGTCCTTCTGTGAATTCACAAGAAAAGATGTCTTTAGTTTTAGTTGTAGTTTACCTTAGTAGTTATTGCCACCATATTTCGCTGTTGTAGGTTTTTTTTTTTTTAAATGATTTAAATTAAGCACTAAGAAGTGGTAATTGACACCTATTCTTTGGGGGGATTGTAGATAATTCTAGACAAAATTAATTAAAGAGTCGGATATACATATTGTGGCAGCCGGCCACCAAGGAGCATAAGAGGAGAGCTATGGAAGCATTATGCGGCCCCAGCATTCCCACTTCGGCCCCCAGAGGGAGCCAGGGAGACACAGCCGCCTAGACCGATATTCCCACTTCGGCCCCTAGAGGAAGCCTGTGAGACACGGCCGCCGAGACCGGCAATCAGCCGTATCGGAGAAACCTGCGCATTGTTAAAGGAACTCGGTGGCAGCCAATCAACGCCCTGCAGTCAGGACATAAATAGGAGAGGACCTGGGAAGTGGAGGTCGAGGTGGAAGTGTTGGACGTGGACGAAGAAGTAGTGGACATGGACATGGACATGGACATGGACGTGGACGTGGACGTGGACGTGGACGTGGACGTGGACGTGGACGTGGACGTGGACGAGTGGAGACAAAGACGCTGTGTGAGTTCTGTTGAAGTACAAGAAGCGGCTGTGTGCCTTTACCTTGGAACATATGAGAACCCGTCTTGTGTATGACCCTCGCCTGCCTGACTACCCTCCCACCGCCAATACGCTATGAAAGTGGCGCGTCATCACATAGTAACGAACATAGCAACGGGCTGATGGAGACAAACAATCAGATCCAGCGTTGTCTCCAGTTGGTTTTGATGGCATCTCCACACTTTTTAGGGATGAAACTAAACTAATAAAAACTAAAACCGCAGATCCAACTACCCAGCCTCTGCCAGGGATAGGACCATTGGAGGTAAAAATCGCTACTTCAACAATGATTTACGTTTTTGCTGTTTACCAAATGGACAGACAGTAACGAGGGAATGGATCATGTACTCTCCATCAAATGGAAATGTCTATCGTTTTGCATGTAAGCTTTTCTCAAATAAGTGTCATCATTTTGTAGAAGGATTCACGAGAGGAGTGATGAGCATAGGAGCTGCATGTTATCTTTACACCAGAGATGCAAGGGCACGGGGACTATTGATGCATCCTTGATAAAACAAATGGAAGGAGCAAGGCAATACTGGAGAGAAGTCCTCAAGAGTGGTGGCTGTTATAAAATTTCTCGGGGAGAGAGAGGGCTTGCCTTTAGAGGTGATAATGAATTGCTGGGGTCACCTCAAAATGGAAATTTCCTCGGGATTATTGAATTGCTAGCTCAGTTCGACCCATTTTTAGCTGGGCATATAGAAAAGTATGGACGGAAAGGCCGGGGAAATGTCTCTTATTTGTCATCGACAACTTGTGACGAATTTATTGACGTCATGGGAGAGAAAACTAGACAGACTGTTGCAGAGGAAATTTGGGAAGCAAAATACTTCTCTGTAGCTGTCGACTCAACCCCAGACCTTTCACATGTCGACCAACTTACTTTTATTTATTAAAGAAGGGAAAATTGTTGAACGTTTTCTGGCTTTTGAGCCGATTGAAAGCCATACGGGTGAAAGTTTGGCTGAATGCGTTGTTGCTATGGTTGACAGTTTAGGCTTGGATTTGTCAAATAGCAGAGGCCAGTCATATGACAACACAAGTAACATGTCTGGGAAGTACAGTGATCTTCAAGCGCATGTAAAGAAGATAAATCCTTTAATACATTATGTTCCATGTGCAGCTCACTCCCTGAATTTAGTTGGAGTCAACAGCATAGAGGCCAGCAGCCCCGAGGTTGGAAACTACTTTGACACGTTACAGTCTTTGTATAATCTTTGTGCCTCCTCTACAAGCCGATGGGGCAAAGTTTTTTGCAAAACGGACGGAATAAGTTTGACACTGAAATCCCTCTCAACTACAAGATGGAGCAGTCGAGCAGAATCCACCAAAGCTCTATCGAAAAACTACTCTAACATAAAGGAGGCACTTACAAAAATAGCTCAGATGATGAAAAGAGGGACACTAGAAATGAAGCAGGAGCACTCTGTGCTAAACTGGAGTATTTAGAAACAGCATTTATGGCCCATTTCTGGGATGCAATCCTTGACAGATTTCAAGCCACAAGCGTAATGTTACAAAAAAGTGACAACGTTTTGACGGCGGTGAATCTTCTCCAGTCCTTGCGTGCTTTTGTTTCCTCACAACGTGACCAATTTGACATTTATGAAAAAGCAGCTCTGAATGTAACAGGTGTGCTCCAAACCTACAAGCGTGACAACGAAGTAGAAAACGCAAAGCCTTTGCAGATGAAGGGGGTGCAGATGACGTCAGCAGCCTACGTGATGGAAGGAATAAATTCAAAGTTGAGACGTTTTATGTAATCACAGACAAACTGGTGAGCTGTCTTGATCATCGCCTCTCTGCCCACAAGGACTTGACAGATATATTCGGGGTATTATTCCTGCCAGAAACGACGAGCAACAGTGAGATCACAAAGCATGCCAATGCATTAGTCGGTGCTTATACATCCGACTTAAACAGCGGCTTTGCCAACGAGCTTCTACAGTTCAGATCATTCATGTCGGCTGAGAAAGATAAGTCGCCCTCAAAGATGCTTAACGGCCTTAATGTTGGAGCTTGGCCTGCAACATGCCTTCCCTAACGTGTATGTAGCATTGAGGATGTTTCTCACTTTGCCGGTGACGAACTGTGAAGGGGAGCGATCGTTTTCCCACTTGGCGAGAATCAAAAATGAACTGAGAATGACGATGAATCAACAACGCCTGAAGTCTCTATCATTACTGGCAATAGTCTGAACTCGTCAGACATGGACTTCAATGATGTGGTGGAGGAGTTCGCAAAAAGAAAGGCCAGGAAGAAGACCATCGCATAAGGTAGGCTTACTATTCTAATATTATATTCTTGTCTCTGTGTTTATGCTGTGTGCTGTGTTTATGGAAGTGCATTGGTTGTTTTTGGAAAACATTATTGTTGTGTCATTGTGTTTCTATGCCAGGATGTGTGATATGGTGGAAATCCTGTTGTGTGTGTGTGTAGACTGAATCATAGAACTGTTGGTGGAGGTAGAGAACCAGTAGGCTGTATTTGCATATTTGAGTACTGTTGGCTGCAACAGCAAAACCTAGTGACACAGTTGGGCTAATGCCTTGCTTATACCATCATGTGGTATAAATCCTGTATGAAGCTATCTGCAGGTGTTGATATTGTCCTGAACGTTGTATGCTGTAGCCTGTCAGTGTAAATCCTGTACAAGTACAGGAGTTTCCAACAAATAGTATGCTAGTAGTGTATTGCGTACATGCGTGTATGTGTGTGTGTGTGTGGGGGCCTCCACAACCACAAGAGTCTGGCCCAGGGGCCTCTGAATTCTTAATCCGGGCCTGGTGATAACCCCTTCTTACGGACTAAGACCCTTCGATTGGATTACGGAATTGGTACTGCTATTAACCCTAAGCTTTCCCTCCCCATTCTAGTCTATAAAAGTGATATTTCATTGAATGAGAGGAGAGAGAGCGACTCCTCATCACTCTACAGGAGGAGGCCTCCCTCGCCAAGGACCAAGTGAAGCAGCTCAGCCAGGAGTTGCAGGTGGAGAAGCAGAAGGCGGGCCGGGTGGAGGCCGGGTGGAGGCCGGGTGGAGGCCATAATGAAGGAGCTGGGGGGCATGCAGGCTAAAACCCAGAGTGGATACCAGGATCTGCAGGCCATGCAGAAGGAGCAGGAAGAATCAGAATCAGAATCAGAATTCCTTTATTGTCATTGCACAGAGTACAACGAAATTTAGTAGCAATCCTAACGGTGCATTCACACAACAAACAGCAATTAAAAATAGAAAGAGTTAAAACTAAACTAATTTAAAATTATAAATATAAATATCTGTGACCTATAAACAATAAGATATAAAAACAATTGAGCTGAAATATTGCACTTCGGGATATTGCACATTGCTGAATTGTGGTGGCCCTATATACAAGTAGTGCAGTTGGAATATATATATACATACAAAGTGCAGTTGGAATATATACATACAAAGTGCAGTTGGAATGTAAACATCTGTGCAGTGTTCTATAAATGTAACTGAGTATTGTAGTACTGACAGTCACACAGGTCCCAAACAGTCAGTATCAGTGTTTTGCAGTGTTCAGTTCTCGTATGGCTCTGGGGTAGAAACTGTTCTTAAGTCTATTTGTCTGTGATTTGATGGACCTGAAGCGTCTACCAGAGGGCAGCAGGTCAAACAGATGATGTCCAGGGTGGGATGGGTCTTTCAGTATGTTGGCAGTGAGCAGTCGATGATCTTCTGGGCGGTATTGATGACCCTCTGAAGGGCTCTCTTGTCCGCTGCTGAGCAGCTGGCAAACCACGCAGAGATACAGAATGCCAGCACACTCTCGATGGAGCAGCAGTAGAAGGACACCAGCAGCTTCTCCTGCAGGTTGTTTTTCCTGAGAATCCTCAGGAAGTAGAGTCGCTGCTGTGCCTTCTTGACTACTACAGTGGTGTTGGTAGTCCAGGAGAGATCTTCAGCGATGTGCGTGCCCAGGAACCTGAAATCAGGGACCCTTTCCACACAGTCCCCGTTGATGTATAGTGGATTGGGGTCTGCACTGTTCTTCCGGAAGTCTATTAAGAGTTATTTTGTTTTTGAGGAGTTCAGGACGAGATTGTTCTCTGAACACCACACTGCCAGTCTTTGGACTTCATCCCTGTAGGCTGTCTCATCTCCTCCTGAGATAAGTCCTACCACAGTCGTGTCGTCCGCGAACTTGATAATGGTGTTGGTGGAATGGGCGGGGGCACAGTCATGAGTGTAGAGGGCGTAGAGCAGGGGGCTCAACACACAGCACTGTGGGGTGCTGAGTGTAAGGGTGGGGGCCTAGTCTAACAGTCTGGGGACGGTCGGTCAGAAGGTCCTGGATCCAGTGGCAGATGGGTTGAGAAAGTCCTAAGTCAATAAGTTTAGTGACCCGGGATGATGGTGTTAAAAGCAGAGCTAAAGTCTATGAAAAGCATCCTCACATAGCTCCCCTGGTGTTCAAGGTGGGTCAGTGCAGTGTGGAGAGCAGTGGCGATGGCATCCTCTGTAGACCTATTCGCTCTGTAGGCAAACTGGTATGGGTCGAAGGTGGGTGGGAGGCTGGCTTTGATGTGCTGCAGGACCAGCCTCTCGAAGCACTTTATGATGACTGGTGTGAGTGCGACCGGACGGTAATCGTTGAGGCCACTGATGACAGTCTATTTCGGCAGTGGAATGATTGTAGCAGACTTCAGGCAAGGTGGGATGATGGATTTAGACAGGGACAGGTTAAAGATCTTCGTGCAGACCCCAGAGAGCTGGTCTGCACATTCCTTCAGCACCCTTCCCGTCACACCATCAGGGCCAGCAGCTTTCCTCGGATTCACCGCTCTGAGCACACGCCTCACATCATGCTCTTGCACAGTGAGGATGTGTCTGTTAGAGGCTGGTGGAGGTGTTGTGTCCGTCTCCGCTGCTTTCACCTCAAAGCGAGCAAAGAAACAATTAAGTTCCTCTGCCAGCGAGGCATCACCGTCGACAGTCGTGCGGTTGCTGGTCTTGTAGTTGGTGATGTGCTGGATGCCCTGCCACACCCGCCGTGGTTCCTTGTTGGTGAAGTGGTCCTCAATCTTCCTCTTGTAGGCCGCTTTAGCATCCCTGATGCCTCTCTTCAGGTTGGCTCTAGCAGCGCTGTATAGGGCTCTGTCGCCGGACCTGAAGGCGGTGTTACGGTCCTTGAGGAGAGTTTGGACCTCCTTTGTCATCCAGGGCTTCTGGTTGGAGTACACCCTGATGTGTTTGTCGACGGTGACATTGTCAACACAGTTCTGTATGTAGCAGAGTACAGTTGATGTGTACACCTCTAAATCCTGATCCTCAAAAATGTCCCAATTTGTCCTTTCAAAGCAATCCTGTAGCTGCAAGGAAGCTCCTTCAGGCCATGTCTTAACAGTCTTTGTGGAGGGTTGAGCTTTTCTCCTGAGGGGGGTGTATGCTGGTGTTAAAAGTATGGATAGGTGATCTGACTGGCCTAAGTGTGGTAGTGGTGTTGACCTAAAACCTTTCTTAATGTTTGAATAAACCTTGTCTAGTGTATTTTTCCCCCTAGTAGCACATTTGATGTGCTGTTCAAATTTCGGGAGAACTGCCTTTAAATCTGCATGGTTAAAATCACCAGCTATGATATGGGCTGCTTCGGGACAGTTGCTTTGTTGTGAATTTATAGCACTGAGCAGGTAGCCTAAAGCTATGCTAGCGTTAGCATCCGGTGGGATATAAACAGCTGTGACTATAACAACGGTAAACTCACGTGGAAGGTAAATAGGCCTGCATTTAACTGTCAGGTACTCCAAATCAGAAGAACAGTGTCTGTCTATGATTTTGGTATTAGTGCACCAGTTGTTGTGTACGTAAATGCATAACCCCCCTCCCTTGCACTTACCGAAGTCTTTGTTTCTATCCCAGCGAAATGCTGTGCGGCCTGCTAGCTCAAAGGCTACATCTGGGATAAGTGAGTGTAGCCACGTCTCTGTTATTAGCAGAATGCAACAGTCCTCAATGAATTTATTCGTGGAGATCTGTAAATTCGTCCATTTTGTTGATGATGGATCTGGCGTTGGTGAGAAAAATGCTGGGTAGCGGTGGTTTATGTGGTTGTTTCCTTAGCCTAGCAAGTAGGCCGGACCGGCATCCATGCTTTTGCTTCCGGTATCTCCTCCGCTTCCGACGCCTGCCGGAGCCGACAACGATCCACGGAAAGCCCGGTGTTCTGGCTATCTCCTCCGGTATATTGTGCGAGTGCAGAAATTCACTCGTAACGGCCTGATTACGCTGTAATCCTATGATCAGAAGATCTTGGTGGCTGTAGATGGAATTCGCACGACTAAACTTAACATTGGCGAAGAGATATATAAACAAAAACACACAAAGAGCACCGAGAAGGAGAGCTTCGAGCCGCTGCGTCTGTGCGCGCCGCCATCTTAGGAAAAAGAAGGCATGCAGATCAAGTTGAGGGAGCAGCTGGAGGGCCAGATCAGTCGGCTACAGCAGGAGAATAGCATCCTGAGAGACGCCTTCAGGAGACGGCCGACCTCCGGGAGAAGCTGGCCGACTTCAAGCGACAGATCCAGCAGGTGATGGAGGACATGTGTCTGGCTCTGTCAGAGCAGAAGGAGATGCAGCAGCAGCAGGAGCAGCTGATCCAGAACTACCACAAAGTCAGCGCAAAACAAAGAGCTGCAGAACCAGCTGCTGGCCCTGCAGACGCAACTGGAGCAGCTGCAGGAGGAGACGTTCAGATTGGAGGCAGCTAAAGATGACTACAGCATCCGATGCGAGGAGCTGGTACAGGAGCTGGCGGAGGCGCGCTCCCAGAACGAGGAGCTGACCTCCCTGGCCGACGAGGCCCAGTCCCTCAAGGACGAGATGGAGGTGCTCAGGCATTCCACAGACAATGTGTCCAAGCTGAAGAGGAAGAAGGACCACGAGAGCATGCAGGACATGAACCGCCTGCTCAAGCAACGGGAGGAACTGAATAGCAAGAGCGACGAGATCCAGAGCCTCCACGGCAGTCTGACGGAGGCCCTTGTCTCCAAGGAGCAGGTGAAGCAGAGGGTCCTGCAGGTGCTGGATGTCACCCAGCACAGCATACCCGAGGAGGTGCCGCAGACGAACCGGGAGGAGGTGCAGGTGAGCCGAGAGGAGGTGCAGCGGACGAGCCGAGAGGAGGTGCAGCGGACGAGCCGAGAGGAGGTGCAGATGAGCCGAAAGGAGGTGCAGTATAAGATGTACCTGCTCCAGAGCTGCCTGGAGAACAACCAGAACTGGCTGTTCGAGGAGGGGACCCCCCGGCGAACAGAGAGACACCCCACAAAGCGGGGAGGAAGCCGACCTAGGGGACAGGTTCACCCTAAACCCCGCCGCCGACGTGGCCCCACTGGCAGAGCCCCTAGCTGGGAGATGCGGCTCGGCCCAGATGGAGGACGTCAACCTCACCAGGAGCCGGCTGGCCGACCGGATCCGGGGGCACCGAAGAGACGGAGAGGGCCCTCCAAGAGATAAAGGACGCCCTCTGCTCAGGACCAGGGTTGGTGACCCCGGATTTCTCAAAGCATTATGGAATGCTTTCTGCGGAAGCATTATGCGGTCCCAGTATTCCCACTTCAGCCCCCAGAGGGAGCCAGGGAGACACAGCCGCCTAGACCGGCATTCCCACTTCGGCCCCTAGAGGAAGCCTGTGAGACACGGCCGCCATATTGGAGAAACCTACGCCTTGTTAAAGGAACTCGGCAGCAGCGAATCAACTCCCTGCAGTCAGGACATACAGTAAATAGCAGAGGACCTGGGAAGTGGAGGTCGAGGCGGAAGTGTTGGAAGCTTCTGACGTCATTGAGAAGAAGGAGGATGTTGTTAAGTCACTGACCCACTCACCGTAACCCCGGGACAAGCCTTGGCTAGACTTCTCAATGCGGGGGCATGTCCTGTGTGTCACTGTAAGTGTGTCAACAGAGACTCCCATTGCTCAAGTGGAAGAGGAAGAAGTAGTGGACGTGGATGAGAAAGAGGTAGAGGAGGAGGAGGAAGAGTGGAGACAAAGACGCCGTGTGAGTTCTGTTGAAGTAGAAGAAGCGGCTGTGTGCCTTGACCTTGGAACGTATGGGAACCCGTCTTGTGTACGACCCTCGCCTGCCTGACTACCCTCCCGCCTGCCTCGCCCTGATCTGTATGAGACTTCATCCCGGTGTGATAACCCCTGCTTACGGACTAAGACCCTTCGATTGGATTACGGAATTGGTACTGCTATCAACCCTAAACTTTTCCCTCCCCATTACAGTCTATAAAAGTGATATTTCATTTAATCCTGGTGTGGACCTTGAATTGATTTATATTTCAGTCGCTTGAACACTCGTCACCCCCCCCCCCCCCCCCTGAGTATGTCACAATATTGAGATGAAGTAACCCCTCTTCCTGACTTCTTGTCACTGTTCAGAATGGCCCTGTGTTATGATGAACATGTGACAATAAAACACTTTGATTTTGACAATAAAACACTTGACATTGACATTCATGCAAATACAAAGCACAATCATGTCCTGTTGTTTCATTGGTTGCTGACGTGTGGTGCGCGGTATATCGTAGAACTCACAGGGTTGGTGACGGAGGCGTAGAAGAGGTTGCTGGAGTACATCACCAGCACCTGAGTGTTGTAAGCGTTCTCCTTCTTGTTCGTCACGGCAACCTCGAACGACACCTCCCGGTTGTTGTAGCTGACCAACATGGGGCCCGAACTGAAACCATAAGACCTTGGATTAACACTCCAGTCTGTCTCGTACGTTCTCGTCTCACAAATCAGACATTAGATTTAGATCTAAATGTCTAAAATCAGACTTTAGATTTCGATCTTTTGATTTAGATCAGCAGGCTGAATGGGGCGTTTCACTTTCGTTGGATTAATATTTTTTTCCACCAATCACGTTGCTGTACGTTAAGCCGAAAAAACTAACTCAGCCGGCAGTCGTAAATTGTAAAAAAAAAAAAAGTCTGTAAAAGTTTCACAGAAACACTGGTGTGTGGCCACTGTAAGAATCCACTTATTGAAAGCTTTAAGCTTCATCCATTCGCACGTTTGTGTCTTCTTCGATAGAATATCTCCATAACAAAAGAAGAAACGGGACACAAGGCGTAACTCCGCCCCCCCCGGCTCTGTGCCGCCAGGGGGTTCTGCTATAACATAAGACTGATGGATTCAAGATTAGGTGCATTCAAATAAAATGCAAAGTAATCAATCAATCAGTATTCACACAATGTCACAATGTCATCAACATGACTCCCCTGAGAGATTCAGATGACAACATATCTGCTAGCCTATAACCCGACACCACCTCCGGAAGTAGTCTACGGCTCTCATACAAGCATTCCATCCTTTTGAGACGGATAAACTATCTCTCTTTGGTGTTGCAATCTCGATTTAAAGAGATTAAATAACGCTTGTGTAAAACAAGGCCACTGTACACTGATGGTGCTATTTATTTGGATGGTAAAATATATTTGCTTTCCTATACATGCTTCTTAAACTCATAATCAACAGGCAAAACATGTGCAAGTCCCGCCAATGCGAACAAACCCGCCCCCAAAAGCCTCACACCACAACTTAACAACCAATGTTTATTTGCACACCACAAAATGGTTCCACTGGTCGACATGGTCCAGCCTTTATACAAACTTGATTCACTGACACCGTAAACAAATCACAACTGTATTATTAAAACAATAAGATTGAAAAGCTTGAAAAGCTTAAGATTTCTCCATTTTAAAACAAGATTAACGTATAGGGTTGCATTGTATCTTCACTGTGGTCATATGAGGTAATGTGTTGTTATGGTTTTATTTCACGTATTAAATCCGTTTGTTCTTTCACGAGGCACTGAACACGTCTGAATATTGACGCTTTGTTTCCAAGTTGACGAGGACATGGCAACCAAGCCGTTTAATAAGCAGAGTGGTTAAAGACTGAAGTCACTGCTTACACACTCACTCACAGCAGACCACTATAGAGCAGAGCAATGGGGGACATTCCCCTAATGACCGTCAGACGGGTGTGGCCGCTATTGGACAACATCGCTGGCCGATCCTCGACCAATCAGCTTGCTTATTTTCATCACATGTGCATCATGGAATAATCCTGATGTGACGCAATACTCTTTTGTAAACCCCCCCCCCCCACCTCAAAACGTTGGTCCGTGTTACCCATTTAAAATGTTTCAGAAGAAATGTCCACACCTGGTGTGTAATAATGCACCTTTTCCCTACAATTACATAGCACACAAAAAATAACAGTAATCTTCTCTTACAGTCATGTGTGTGTGTGCTACGAATACCGAGACTATTATGGTGAGAACACCCAGGCGACTGCCTGCTTTGAAAAACAAAGTTTCCGATGTCATTGAGAAGAAAGAGGATGTTGTTAAGTCGCTGGCCCACTCACGATAACCTTGGCTAGACTTCTCAATGCGGGGGCATGTCCTGTGTGTCACTGTAAGTGTGTCACTCCCATTGCTCACCTGGGCACTTCCGTTCCCTTCTTCACACTCAGCACCAGATCGCTCACACACACATCATCAGAACCACACTCCTTCGAAAATGGAACCTGCAACGACAACGGATTAAAGTTTAAAATTGTTAAACAAAAATAAAATGGGGGGGGGGGATGTCATAAACCAAACGGATACACCTGATAATAATCCATTTTGAAAAAGCAGAACTGAAATACAGTAAGTTGTTATCAGTGTGGGGCGTAGCTGATGCAATAAAAAACCAAGGTGTGTGCGTTCGTGTGTGCGTTTGTGTGTGTGTGTGTGTGTGTGTGTGTGTGTGTGTTCCATGTGTCAACAGTCTCGGAGATACTCTTTAATGTGTGCACCTAGTAATCGAGACAATGAGTAACTTGTATGAACACATACTATGCAACGCATGAACGGCAACATGGGCAACTATGGGGATTGCACAACTAGCGATAAACTATACTATAGGGCAGAGACGACTGAATCAATGACTCCTATATAGCAGAGCAAGCAATGGATCAGCAAAAGAAGGACTTTGGATCCCCTTGTGATCCCGACTTACAAAGAACTCCCACGCGCTGGGAGAGAAGAGGTCCAGCACAGGGTTGGAGTCTCTCTTCCGGAGACCGATGTCCACCCTCAAACTGATGGAGTTCACAAAGTCTGGGGTGTCCTGTGAGAAGAGTACAGCAGAGGGGAAAGAAGAAGGAAGGACAGGAAAATGAATAATAATAATCAAGCATTTTCTTTAAAAGCACTTTTCAAGACACACACATATATGCATAGAATGCATAAATATTGTGGATAAAGACAGCCAAAGAATTATCCTTAAAATGTGTGTTAAATCATTAGATTACAATTGATCTTGTTGTTGTGATACAATAATTTTTTTTAAAATAAGCATCTGTTTAAAATCTACTTGCTTGTAGACCACAGCGCCCACAATCTCCAAAATCCCAATGATTAATCATGACTTATGATGACTTATGTTATTGATTAATGTTCTCACACACTTCTTGAATCTTGAAAGCTGTTTGTTTGGGGGGGGGGGGGGGCGTACCTGGACATTCACTTGGTACTCTTGACAAATGGGGTCTTTTAATATTTTCACATTTCCAGAGAGCAGACGGTCGTTATTCTGAGTAAAGAGTCCTCGAGACGTCACCCGTGAAGACTGCAAGTCAGCGTCCAAAGTCAAGTTATATGACAAATCTAAAAGAAACCAAAATATACAAGACACTTGCTTCAATATCAGAGGTGAACCCAAATGAAATATATTGTGTGGGCTTTCACAAATGGGCTTGTTAAAAGCAACGGCAAAAGTGATAACAATATCCAAAGAGTTTGAGACCCAATTTACCGATGGGTCCGATGGGGTTGGTGGGTCTGAACACGGCAGTGAAGCACAGCTTGGTGTTGAAACAGGACACCTTCCGCCCGCTGATCACACACGGCTTGCTGAGGATACTGATCTTATCCGGACTGAAGGTGGCTGTTGCCGAGACTGTGGCAAGACCGCAGGACCTGCAGACACGCAGACACACACACACACACACACACACACACACACACACACACACACACACACACACACACACACACACACACACACACACACACACACACAAGACATAACTGATTTAAAACGCCTTACATGCTTCTGTACGTCAGCATCCTGTTGGTGGACCTGACTGACTGAGTGTGTGTGTGTGTGTGTGTGTGTGTGTTGCTTGACTTACCAGAGCTGCACCACTTTCCCATGGGCCCCCACGGAGATGTCTGGGATGGTGTCGTCATTCAGATCTCCGTGGGCGTCGATGGACCTCCCGAAATACTGCAGTTTGGGGTCCAGCTTGGAGCCCAGGATTCTCTGGGGGGAGGGAAGGGGGGGGGGGGGGTCAAAAAACGTCATTCAATGGCGTTTCCACTCAGACTTGAGACACAAACCTTATACTTCCATTCCATAAATCTATGCTCTGCTTAGACTATACTTCAAGTATAAACAGACAGACCCTCTGTCAGAGATGAGATCGGGAATCGTCTCAGTGTTTCTATTCAAGATTCAAGATTCAAGATTCAAGATTTCTTCATTATCATGTGTAACAAGTACAATGGAATGCTTACTCCCCATTCACTCCTGCAGTATTCTTCTAAACATACATTCTCTAAACAATTAGTAATAGTACCTAGTGCAGTAAAACGTTTTCTTATAAACAATATTCTTAGAAACATAAATACTAAAACAACTCAATTAGTAATATAGTACCTAAAAAGTACGGTAAAAAAAAGAAAAGTGACGTAGTAAAGTAAAGTAGTAATACTCTGGTTGTTGGTGCAACATTTTTTGTAATAGTGTCCGTGTGCAGTACAGTAATATTCTTATACACGCATAAAATAGTAATTGGTAACTAGTAGATAGTAGGAGCAACATGTGATGGTAAAGTATAACAATAAATACGAAGTGGCCAGTGTAGTACAGTACAGTGAGAGTGCCTGCATGCTATGTAGCCGAGTTCCTATTGTAATTGAAGGTCTAAACCTGTAAGTCTAATGTAATTAGAAGTCCAATAATAGTCCAATAATACAATAAACCAATAGTCCAAAAAACAGTAAGTTAATCAATAGTTGACCACAAGCTTTCTTCTTCTCCTCTGCCGTCCCACCTGAGAGAAGTCCTTGCCGAGGGTCTTGTCCTGCCCGTTGAACACGTAGAGCACCCCCCGCTGGTTGTCCTCCAGTGGCGCGCCCACCACCACGTCGCTGAAACCGTCCAGGTCCAGGTCCGGGACCGCTGCCATCGCCATCCCGAAGCGGGAGTTCTCCGAGGACGAGGGGCCGCTGAGGAAACCCTGCTCGCTCAGTATCCCCTAGAGAGAGAGAGAGAGAGACAGAGACAGAGAGAGAGACAGAGACAGATAGAGAGAGAGAGAGGAGAGAGAGCGAGAGAGAGAGAGAGAGAGAGAGAGAGAGAGAGGGAGAGAGAGCGAGAGAGAGAGAGAGAGAGAGAGAGAGAGAGAAAGATTTTTTTCATTGTGTATAGATTTACATATATACATTTTTTCATTTTGCATACAAAATTGCCATTTAATTACATTTGATGAGTATACTGTATATCATACATGTGTTCTGGTGATCATATTGGTTGCTGAATATAACAGTATCGGGTTGTTAAAACTGACGTGACTTCAGGTCCCAAAGCAAACTACAAAGGCGGAACCAGCAAACCTCTTTACGATCACTTGCTTCTTTAGTGAGGCACCATTGAGGATTAATTTAATAAAAATGTTCTACTCTTTTGAATCTTTAAAAAATCTTTTTTGACTCTGATCTGATCTATACACTGCGGGACACAGCATTGCGGCAACAGTATACCGGAAAAAGTATTATCAGAATCAGTCGATATACGTCACGACTCAAACCAAGCCCTCTAGCTTGGTTTGAGCACCGTGTGATGATGATGACGAAGACCTCGTGATGACGCAACACCTCCAGCACGCTTACCTTAGTGATGGAGAAGAGGTAGACGCGGCCTGCCTCCTTCTTCAGCTCGCTCATGAACATGGGCGCGGCCACCAGCAGCAGGTCCGACACCCCGTCCATGTCCACGTCCAGCGGGCACAGCACGCTGCCGAAGTAGGAGCCAATCTGGAACACATCCACCTCTAATGTTGTTGTTGTTGTTGTTGTTGTTGTTGTTGACTCAGCATCACCATCATCATCATCATCATCATCATCATCATCATCACCATCAGCATGACTTCATGCATGTTTCAAAGGCAGGCACTCTCATAGGTTCCCTTTAACGGCCTCCCCAGAGAGCCCTCTTGGTACAAATTGAAATGAGAATGCTCACATATAAACTGTATATGTATATATATATATATATATATATATACATGCTGTATAAGCACTCAAGCTCATTGCACTTTAGTTCATAGGTGTTGGCTGTAAATTGTTATGTCCTTCAATGTGAGCTCTGCTAATTTGTGCCATTTGCTGCCACAGCGGACGGACATTTCCAGTCATCGAATCTAATCAGAAGATGAGAACTATCTAGATCAGTACTCGTAACATTCTATAATTAGAGCCAAAAAATGGAGAACCAGATCGCTGAGAGGCCGCGACCTTGAATGTCGACGACAACACTTCCCATGAATGACTCATGCGTCCCCTCAATGGATCCAATGTGCAACAGCAGCACATTCCACAGAGCCAGCGGGGCGAGTAACTTCCGGATGCTACAGCGAGTAGCGTAGTAGTGAGCCACTGGCTGTAGCACCCAGCGCTCCACCTCCACCTCCACATCCACCCCCTCCTAGCCCTGCAGCTCCACCCAGCACTCTACCTCCACCCAGACCTCCACCTCCTCCTAGCCCTCCAGCTCCACCCAGACCTCCACCTCCTCCTTGCCCTCCAGCTCCACTCAGCACTCCACCTGCACCCAGACCTCCACCTCCTCCTTGCCCTCCAGCTCCACCCAGCCCTCCAGCTCCACCCAGCCGTCCAGCTCCACCCAGACCTCCACCTCCTCCTAGCCCTCCACCTCCACTCAGCCCCGCAGCTCCACCCAGCCCTCCAGCTCCACCCAGACCTCCACCTCCTCCGAGCCCTCCACCTCCACCCAGACCTCCACCTCCTCCTAGCCCTCCACCTCCACTCAGCCCCGCAGCTCCACCCAGCCCTCCAGCTCCACCCGTCCCCATGGACAGCGCACCTGCTTCCCTCTCTCCGTGTCCACCACGGTGGTTCTCTTCTGCCCATCGACGGTGTACACGATCACCTGGCCGGAGTGGTTGGAGCGGGGCGCGCCCGCCACAAAGTACTCCATGGGTCCGTCACTGAGACTGGTCACCGCATAGCCTGGGAGGGTTACCATGGAGACGTTAGCCAGTGGACTGAACCGCACTTAATAACATATCCACCACCGCTGAAAGACTATGTTAATAATAGTGCTGCCTTCGACATTCAGGGGGATGTATTGTCTTAACATGTTAACTTGGCTTGTTGACACAAGACACAAGAATTTTTGGAAGGGTACTTTATGTACTTTATAATGGGAATGTTGTTTTTGCTGCTAAACCATCTTCTCTGCAAAGAACATGGACAAAACCGAACATTATTTCTTAAATAAAGGTGCAATAGGTCATTGAGGAGCGAATAAATAAACAAATGTACATTTGCAAAAATGAAAATCATGTTTGTAAAACAAAGTAAGCTATCTGACCTGTCTGCACTATGAGAGCTCACATCTTTGAGAAAATACATTGACAAAACACTCCTATTGCACCTTTAACGACATAACATCAAACATTCATGAGTCTCCGTGGGGGATGAGCTAAGATACGCTAAGAGTGGTGTGGCGCGCTGTTCCCCTACCCAAGTAGGAGCTGTGGTTTCTGTCTTGCAGGGTTTTCTCGAAGGCGGAGAAGGGCAAGACATCAGCGTTGGAATCTGTCTTGTGGACGACGGAGCCGCTCCAGGCGTACGCCCCCACGGCGCCCAGCATCATCACTCTCTGGAACGGGGGTTCGGGTTCACAACAGTTAAGAACCAAAACCTACACAGCCGGTTTATTACATTACGGCACATCTGCGCGAGCATTCCTGTGGTCCTAGAGAACTTATACAGACACACGAAGAGGACAATGGACGACAACACTTTGAAAGATTTCCGGGGGCAATAAAAAAAGCCACTACTATGTCTAGTACGAGTAGAATGCACATTTACTACAAAATAATACTCTTTTTTTGCGTAAACATTGAGTGCCCTGAGTCCCCTTTGGCCACTTAAAACATGGAAATGCTGTTGAAATGCACACGAAACAAAAATAGACCTACGATCCCTCAAGGTTTACAAGTGGTCGCCACGGTACCTGTTTCGGTGCGTAGTGAGCGCTGAAGCCGACCTGGGACATCTCCATCTGGAAATTGTCCCCGCCTTTCCCGGTGCCTTGTGGGACAAACGGGAGACAGGGCAACTTGTGTGTCAGCCAGGGAAATATGTCAGGAAAATGAGAGATGCAAGATTGAATGCCACTGTGCCTTTGGTGCCTTCCCTCTCGGGATTGTGGACAATGGAAGGCTTGTTTCCACATACTTAGGTCAGATGGCATTTGTTGGTCAAAGACAATGACATCACATATAATGACAGGAAGTGGGGGTTAAAGTGTTACCCTCTATGTTGAAGATACGGTTTCCCAGAGCGCCAGCAATCTTAGACAGGGCCGCCTCTTCAGACACATTGAAGAAGAATTTTTCCGTAGGTAGGCTGGCAATGGACTTGATTTCAGCGATCAGGTTTTTGGTGTCAATGCTGTTTCGAATGTAGTAGCCCAGCACCTATAAGCGGGGAAGCGAGGAATTAGCAAAAAAAGAGCAAAGATCAGTACACACAAAACAGCAATCAGTCATCATCATCTATACTTGAAATATAGGACTAATATGGTTTAATGTGCGGGAGCATATTACACCAGTCCTTGCCTCCCTTCACTGGCTTCCTGTGTATTTTAGAATCGATTTTAAGATTTTAACGTTTGCATATAAAGCCCTCAATGGACTGGCCCCACAGTATCTGTCCGACCTCCTGCACCGCCACGGTCTCTGAGGTCGGCGGACCACTCTCTCCTCACTGTCCCCAAGGCTAGACTGAAACAGAGGGGGGACGGGGCTGTCGCCGTCGTGGCCCCCAAACACTGCCCATTTTCAAGACCCACCTTTCTTTAATTAGAGTAATTAAAGAAAATCCAGTCTAGTGATTTAGGCGTTTGACTCCTGGCTGAAAGATTCTGGGTTCAGACCCCAATGGCCGCAGTCTACCTGTAAGCATCCTTGAGCCAACCCCCGTAACCCCGACCTGCTCATTAATGCCATGCATCTAAACAAGTTCAGAGTGGTTCCCTTGTGGAATGCTGAGTGTCTACACAGCGAGGGGGGAAGGCGACAGCTGCTGCGGTACAACGGGCGTTTCTGCTGAGGAACCAGCGGCCCACAGATTCAGAGCCGCTGGTCTGCAAGGAGTTTTATCTCTCATTGGATTCTATTGTGCACGCGAGCACAGAGAGAATGAGGGCCTGTTCACACTGCGCTGCCTTTTTACATTAAAACCGACGGGAAATAACCAAAAGGCGGCCGCTTTTACAACGTGCTGGGCAGTGCGGTTTTTTTGTTGTTGTTGAAATGTGCGTAAAACACGGGCCGCTTTTTATTAGCTGACCAATCACAACGAAGAAGAGGTTGGGTGTACATAACAGGTACGCAGACGGCCACATTGACAACAACAAGAACAACATTCAAGATTAAGAGAAAGTCAATTTCAGGAACTATGTGGTAAAACACCACAAATATCAACCACAAAGAAGCCGTTGTGTCGAACTGACCAACGTTGTCATGGAAATAAAATGTGTGTCGCCGGAGCCGGGCGGACAGTGGGAGCAAGCCCTGAGTTTGCACGTGTGCAGATGGTTTCGTGGGCAGCAATGTAGCTCACTGTTTTCCAATTGCATGGTACGTTTTTCACGTCGTGTTCCTTCATGACTCAATTCCCAATAGATTATTTGACGCATACTTGCGGTGTTTTTACATTCATCCAAATTAAAATCAAATATGGCAGAAGAATGGGGGACGAGGCGATGAGTGAGTGGTATTTTCGATCCAATTTGAGTCACCGATGATGTGTCCACTGATCGGATTCCTTACTCAGTGGTCAAATTGATCAATAGCAATCTGTCAATCAACCAACCAACCAATCAAACTGTAACCTGATTGCAAGAACCACAGGAATCGCCCAATCATCGACGTGGCTACGATGGAGCGTGATAGACATAGACAGGTAGATGAACACAGACAGGCAGACAGACATAGACAGGTTTCATGACTTACAGCGATGCCGAAGCGGCTGATTCCTTTTTTCTCACACTCGGCGATGACGCTGCCTCTCATCTCCACGTCGTGGGACTCCCCGTCGGTGACCACCACCATCACCTTGGCTGCTTCTGGACGCCCGCCGCTGAGCCGCTCAAAGCCCCACCGACTGAAGGACAGAAAGCACATCGGTCCTGTGTTTCCATGAAAAGACCGTGAGACCTAATCTCGGAGCCAGAAGTTCCACAATGCTGTCGCCAAACTTCTGGGGGGGGAGGGACTACACAGAACCTGTGCCGGACACCAGCAGGTGTGAGGGGTGGAGTTACGCAGGGTTTCCTGTTTCGTTACGGAGGTGTTTGCCCAGACTTTTGAGAGAAACTCATTTGAGGATGGCAAGAGGGAAGTCTCAGAAGACAAGAGACAAAGAGATTTTAACAAATGAACAAGTTTGACCTTCAATTCGATGAGCTGGGGAACCACTACGGTGATAGTGATTTCGAAGAGTCTTGCAATCGGTGCACACCGCCTTGGCATGGTCACACATGGCCAACAGGTTCCGTTAACTCCTCTAAAGCGAGAGTGTTTGAGAGGGTCTTGTGTCTTGTTTGTTTTATTTTTTGACAAAACAGCATAAACGACAGACGAATAACCTTCCAAATGATGGTCAGCCATATCACGTTTGTTGTGGTTCCGCCCCCCGGAACATGATTGGTCGAAACGAAGTGAAACGCCCCATTCACACAGATTTGAGACTTTAGATATTAATCCAACGTCTGATTTGTGAGGCTATTTCTCCCCCACAGCTTTATACATTTGCGCTCATTAAAGACTTGCAAGTACAGTAGTATAATCACGAGTTATAACTTTGATTTGAGAGTTCATACAATATTCAATTCAACAAAACGATTTCTTTATGATTTATGTGTCAGGAATGACAACGATGATTAAGAAACAGATGACTTGATTACTTCAACATCTAGTGATAAAGGATCTGTATTCAGACTGTCATCCGTTTCCCTTAAATGTGTACCCATCATTTCACATTAAAGAAGCCAGTAGAAGCTAACCTTGCGTATCTGATGGCTTCGAAGGTGTTGGTTGATTGTCCGTACATCTGTGTGATCCGGGAAACTGCGGCGAGAAGCGTTTCCTTGGTTTTGTAGTCACCCAGTCTGAATTCAAATTTGGGATCAACCGCATATTGAATGACACTGACCTGAAAGGGTGGATGAAGAATAGGGTGAAATGAAATGAGGCAAATGAACAAATAACAACAAAAACACGTCAAATGAATGTGGAAATAATACATTCGTAGGGGACTCGTTCTGACCTGAGTGTTTTGAGGACCTATGTCCAACGCAGGGATTAGTTTCTCAAGGAACAGATTCATGGGAGGCCATGGGTAAATGCTGTTGGAACCGTCCAACACGATCACAATGTCCATAGGACCTCCGCAAGCTATGGATGGAAAGACAAAGGGATATAGTCATCATGATGCAGATCATCGATAATATGCAGGCACCACACACATTTGTACACACGTTCTAGATTTTTAGGTTGTACATTGCATTTTGTACAACTAATTTATTCGGTTCTTATTTAATGTCGATGTACAGTTGTGTTTTTGTCAAGCTCTTAATAATTCGGACAAACTGAAGCCATAGTAACGCAGACACTTGGGCGTATCTGTGCTTCACCATCAATATTATCCGAATCTGTTCCACCATCACTATTATCTGTATCTGTATATGGGCGGCAGTAGCTCAGGAGGTAAGAGCAATTTCGAACCAGCCACAGGAAGGTTGCCGGTTCGATCCCCGGGCTCCGTGTCGGGGTGTCCCTGAGCAAGACGCCACCTAACCCTACCTGCTCCTGACGTGTTGGTTGTTACCTTGCACGGTCGACACCGCCGTCGGTGTATGAATGGGTGAATGTCAGGCAACTGTAAAGAGCTATATAAACGTAATCCATTAACCATTTTATATCTTCCGTTTCGGCCACACACCTTGCAAACACCCTGGTGAGTTTGTGCAGCAAGATTGGACTGCTTTCAAATGGTTGGCCAAATTCAAATGTCTTTTTCAAATCTGCCCCCCCCACCCCGCCCTCCCTTACCCCCTTAGTTCCTGAAGCGTTCCCAGTACTAAGGGTCCTCTTACTCTGGACAGCGGGGGAGAAGGCGGGCTGAGCCTTGAAGAGGGGACTGAGTTCCGCACACACTCCCGGGTAGAAGTCCTGACTGACGCACCGCTGGGCCCACAGAGGTCCGCACACCTGTCACACCAGCCCAACCGGAGAGAGAACAACACACTTCAAGTGGAAACATCTTAGGATATATATCGTAGCATCTCCCCCCCCACGCACACACACACACACACACACACACATACAAATGCAACCACACACACACACACACACACACACACACACACCTACCAACAAACCATTCGTGGCGGGCGCCTGAGTGAGAGTCAACCCCAGACTCATGTTGGTGTCAACGTTCCTCACATTTGGAATATTTATGTAATCTGAGGACAGTGAGAGAGGCCATTACTGGTTAAGATGTAATTCACAACTTTTACATTATATTTACATTCACATTTACATTTGGCACATTACATTGGCAGACGCTTTTATCCAAAGCCACTTCCAAAGAGTACATTTGTTGAAGGAGACAGCAATATATATCGCTGTGGTACATAAAGATAAGAATAGAGCTGTTTTCGAGCATTCATAGTTACTTTGAGACACATTAGACACACTATAAAACATAAAATATAAAATCAACAAATTGCGTTTCTTGTCTGAATGAGGGTCTTGCTTACAAAGCAATATTAACCTGATAAGGCTATTGAGGGGTCGGCTTCTCCTTTAATGACCTCATGGTGTATGTATGTATGTATGTACAGTATGTACGTATGTATGTATGTATATAGGATGAGTACATAGAAGGTCCTCCTCACCCTGCAGACCGAGCTTGTCACAGCTGCTCCTGGGACCCGAGACAGGACACTTATAAACATCCCCTTTCCTGTTTTGATTGAATCCACCCCAAGGAGCACCAACCAACAGCCTGATGGAGGGAAGAGAGGGCAGAGAGGAGAGGAGAGGAGGAGACGGAGGGTGTGGATGGAAGATGGATGTATTTTTGACATGTGCTGTGCATTTGGTTATTCACTAAAGGACACAATATTTAAACGAAAAATAGAAATAAAATAATAAAACTAGCTGTTGAATTTGTTATTATTTCTATTATCGTTCTTCTTCTTCTTCTTCTTCTTCTTCTTCTTCTTCTTCTTATTATTATTATTATTATTACTACGTATAGTATAGTGTTTGTAACAGAATTAGTAATAAAGTCATATAACAGTAATACACCATTTCCATAGGCCTACTTTCTGCTTTATAAGCTTGTCAATATAGTGACTCATACTTCAGAGGAAAAATATACAAATGCATGTTGGTGGCCATGAGATTAATCACACTTGTTCCCATGTATGCGTCTGGTCTGACCAAACCCTGGGAAGTAGTAGCACTGGCCTTAGGTCCATTAGTCATGCTCCTTTAATAGGACACTAACATTGTCATAGACACACTCTTGATGACATATTAACAAAAAAGAACATAAGTTCCAGAATGAATGGTCTCTGTGACATCACCAACATTATGGTGAGAACCAACAGGAAGTGATCACATCACACAACACAATGTGAAAAGCGACATATTTATTCTTCCATCAAACCGCAACACCGAGGATTAGAGTCATACCATTTGCCTTGATGGTTTTTAAACTGCTGGACCGTGTAGCCAAACTCTTCATTCACGGGTCCGTTGAAGATCTTGGGGTCTGCGGTGCCGACGTTGAAGGACTGAGAGGTGCAGATCCTGTCAACTGAAGAGGAATAAGAAATGCTATGACACCGTAGAGCTGTTCAATGTATTATTATCCAACGATGACAATACGGCAAACCAGGATTTCAAAGAAGGGGACGGCATGATGTTGGATTTCTGACCATGACAACATACAAACCCTCAAC
This sequence comes from Coryphaenoides rupestris, assembly GCA_002895965.2. NCBI lineage: Eukaryota > Metazoa > Chordata > Actinopteri > Gadiformes > Macrouridae > Coryphaenoides > Coryphaenoides rupestris. The sequence goes on from PIJE02000127.1 coordinate 428,433, forward strand.
ATACAAACACTAAGCATACAAACACTAAGCATACAAACACTAAACATACAAACCCTCAACATAAAAACCCTCAACATACAAACACTAAGCATACAAACACTAAACATACAAACCCTCAACATAAAAACCCTCAACATACAAACACTAAACATACAAACACTAAACATACAAACACTAAACATACAAACATTAACATTTACATTTACATTTAGGGCATTTGGCAGACGCTTTTATCCAAAGCGACTTACAAAGAGTACATTTGTTGAAGGAGAGGCAGCAATATATCACTGTGGTACCTGAAGATAAGAATAGAGCTGTTTTCGAGCATTCCTATTTACGAGACGAATAGAACGAGTTTCATAATTGCCAAGTTGCCTGCATAAGTAGCTGGGCAGGCGTGCAATTCTAAGCATGATACAACATCTGAGAACGAACAACAATGCTAAGTGCCATTAATAAATGTTAAGACATATAAACACGCAGGTTAGTGCTGGGGGGGGGTTATGTAGAGTCCAGGTGAACTCTGAACAGGTGGGTCTTGAGTCTCTTGTTAAGGAGGGGGGTTATGTAGAGTCCAGGTGAACTCTGAACAGGTGGGTCTTGAGTCTCTTGTTAAGGAGGGGGGTTATGTAGAGTCCAGGTGAACTCTGAACAGGTGGGTCTTGAGTCTCTTGTGGAAGGAGCTCATTCCACCACTGAGGAGCCAGAACCGTGAAGAGTTGGGACTTGGAAGAGCGATGTTTGGCTGTGTATAAAACATTTGTGTGAATGGGCAATATAACATTATTCCCTTCGACGGCAGGGCTTGGTGCAGACACAATTCAAAGTTACACACCCACACACACACACACACACACACACACACACACACACACTTACTCACACACACACACACACACACACACACACTTACTCACACACACACACACACACACACTTACTCACCAGTCCCCTCGGGGAAGGCATTTCTCCCCTGCCTGAGTGTGTGCGTGTGTGTGCGTGTGTGCATGTGTGTGAGTGTGTGTGAGTGCGTGTGTGCGTGCGTGCGTGTGTGTTTGCCTGTGTGAGTGCGTATGCGTGAGCGTGTGCGTGCGCGTGTGTGCGTGTGTGTGTGTGTGGCGCTGCCGCACCATCACTGCACCGTGCTCCCCACAGGCTCCAACACGCCCCGCTCACCTCCCAACACTCCACACTGGGTTGATGTAATAATCACTGGTATGCGAGCGGCCAGTGGACTCGGAAGACCTTCGTTTCAGAAGACTTGTTGTCACGCCTATAATACATACTGTAGGCTACCTGGTATGTTGCACGGTGTCTCAAATGGACACTTGTCTTGGACACATGGAAAAAACAAAAAACCACTCCGATCGCATTGTAGAATATAATTATTAAAATGAGGCCGATGTTGCAAATCAACGAAGCATAATGTGCAGTTAAAAACATAAATGCCATTAATATAGCAGATCAGATTACGATATGAATAGATATCTATAATAACCCAAACGAATCCAGCGAGCGCAACTCTGACCGACTATTGTCGTGATCAACACAAAGCGTCATTCTCACAATTAAACACAATTATACCACCGCACACACACACACACACACACACACGTGTGTTGCACAGCGTTGGTTTCTTCAGCATCGAACGTGATATCGGGCGCCTATAAGGTGCGTCCGATTAAAACGCATCAGCACGTCCGTCGACGGCCGATCTCGGTTTTAGTTGTTCAACTTCTTCCCCCAAAAGTATCTCAACAAGACAGTGAAGTAGCGCACTTACTTATGAGCAGAAGAGCCGAGAAGAAAGTCGAGGTGAAGTCCCCCATCACCTCCTCCGTGTCATGCCAGTGTACAGTAAATGAGTGACTGTGTGTGTGTGTGTGTGTGTGTGTGTGTTATAGACGCACTTGTCCGAAGTTGGGACGTGTTCTTGGTGGGCGTCTACAGATGACGCTCCAGACAGCAGACTCACCTTCCCTTCCTGCCCACTGTGTGTGTGTGTGTGTGTGTGTGTGGACTGGGGGGGAACTCCGGGGTTGGTTTGATTTATTTTTTGCTTTTTTTGCATTCCCACTGTTGACCTAAGTGTTGACTACTGTCCACTCTGTATTCTATTAAAAAAACTATGTACATTTTTAATTGAAGTTCACATTACATGAGGCCCTAAACGTTACCTTTAGGGCCCACCCTACCTGCTTCAACGTTGTTTCAAATCAGTTTGATATCCATGTCGTTATATTGATGGTACCGATAGTTGCAAATACTTGTGATGTGGAAATTGTGCTTAAGTCTGTCCTGATTTCTGATGGTAATAGGCGCCTATGGTAATAACCATAAGGCTGGTCTTCATGTTTGAACCTTTACTTTCATGCTGTGAATGAACGAGACTTTTACATTTAGCAGAGGCTTGGGTCCAAAGAAACATACAATATTTGAGGCGGAGTAATATAGTACAGCGCAGTACGCTGACAGTGTAAAGTGCAGTGAGATTTGAGTAGAGCAAGTTGCGGGCACTCATAATTGCTATGTTAATAGAACAAGTCTCAAACAGTCATAATTGCTAGGTTAACCCCTTGCAGGTAAACAGCAAGAAAGCTAGGATAAGATGCTACACGATACTAAACAAGTACTATTTTAAGTGGCAGGACGTAGCATACGAACATACAAGTAAAGTGCTAAGGATTCATGAAGGGGACGGAATTCAAACCCTGGACAAGTCTGTGAACCGATGGGACTGAGAAGAACAATCAGATAACATCCAACTTGAAGCCCGCAGTGGCATGCCCACACAGGCTGGAGGACCTACGTGTAGATACACAAAAATAAATCTTTAGTTACTCCAGTGGGAGAGCAGAAACCATCTTGAAACTCAAAGAGTCTCATAAAAGACTCTGGCGAAGGAGAAGACTTTAGCGACCACGCAGAAGCTCCCCGGCAACGGAGAGCCAGATTGAACAAGATAAATCAATCACACGTCTGTCACAGATCCAAAGAAGATGATCAGTATCAGTTCACTACACAGGCCTGAATGGCTTAGAGAAAAAAACCTACAGAGGGCAACATCTACAATGCAAACCAATCTAACAAGTGTCACCTCTAAAGGGGCCCTGTTATACCACCAGGAGTAAATTGTCATGTGACTAAAATTCAGTCATTGTGATGAAGTGACATCACAAGTGGGGGTGTCCACCTAGATCAGTTGGTACAGTCCGCTGTGTAGGCTGGTGGTCTGATCTAGTGATCCCCGCACTCCGCTTCACGTCCGGAGGTTCTTCACCTCCACGTCGCGCATATAAACACCGTGGGACGCACACCTACTCGTTGATGATCCCTTACGTGGACTAGCCTACCATTTTGAAGCCTTGATTTTGGCATTTGGCCGTCACCATCTTATTTTTTTTGGCAACCAAAAATGTACAATTAGCTTTCATGAACTGAATACTGAATACACTGTGACAGGGTCAAGGGGGTAGGGTCATTTTCTCATTCCCTACCATACAATCTGATATATTTTCTTCGCCCCCTGCTGGCAATTAGAAAGAATTCAGGTTTAAGGCGCCTCTGCATTGGCTTCATTCATCAGACCCAGAGTTTGACCCCTTGGGTGTCACTATGGTATTTCTGACTAATGCATAGCACCGGACTGTGGTTTGCTACGAGAGGTCAGCACCCCCAGCGTGGTGCTCAGAGTTGGTAAAGCCCTAACCCTAACCCCTCAGAGTAGGCTAAATTGAAAAGCAATTAGGCCATACAAAATTAGATTCCATAACAGCTTTATTAATTACTTTTAATCTGGAGGCAGGCAGCCTACATGTATTTTAAAATGATACTGCCATAGATACTGCCACTAGATGGCAGCAACGTATAAGAATATAAAGTGATTATGACATTATGAAACATATCAAAATACTGCAAGCGGAATCACTCCAATGTCAGACTGACTCATCATTAACCGAACCACGCCCCCCGGATAACTGTTTTGTGTTTCATGTGTAGATAAAGCATTTATCAGAAGCACCTCATGGAGGGACATCTACAATGATGGGTGAAATTCTGCAATACCGGACTCATTAACGACAGCCTTTTCCATTTTGTTTCAGGTGGAATGACCCATTAAAGGGCAAGAACAAACAAGTCAAAACAAAGAGTCACATTATAGAGTATTTATTGCACGCAATCAAAACCTTAAATAATATTTACAACCTATCAAACAAGTACATAGGCATGTACTTTAAAAAACACAAGTCATAATATGTTGATTCAACCCTGCACGGAACAAATAAAAACAAAAACAAATAAGACTAAATGCTTTTTAAAAATTTGGTTAAATTCTTCCAAATTGTTTCAGTTGACAACGACAACCTTTATTATGGTGGAACCTAATGAACGATAATTACGATAAGAACGAAATTAACTGAATACTGACAACCCTGTCAGAAGAACGCGTCGACCCGTCCGAGTTTGTCCCGTTTGTACAGCGTGCATATAGTGATACGCACCTCGCCCCTCAGTGCATATTTATGTAAAGAAGACCTCAACCTTCAACCTGTTGTGTAGATATCTGGCATTACATTTGTATTTTTTTCCCTTTAAATACAAACCCAACAAAACAAGGAGCAACAGCATTTGACCCGGACATGTGTGACTTTACTATCCTAACCATTCACAATCAACCGGAGCACACAGCACACGTCTCTTACACTTGCTAGCATGCTAGCAAGTGTAACATCTGCTCTGTTGAGGTCATGTCTTCAACAAACCGGACTACCGCACCACCTACAGGCACGTAGAAAAGTCTGGTTGATCGTTAAGTTGAAGACATGACATAAGCAGAGACATGACCTGCTAGCGTCTCCCACGCATGTGTGTGTGTGTGTTGATGGCTGACTTAACCTGATTATGCAGTGTACCACAGGTTTGTAGCCCCACCTACCCCAGACTCCAACTGGGCCAGGTGAGGCCAATTAAGCCAGCCACCAAACACACACACACACACACACACACACACACACACACACACACACTACAACCAGAGCGTTTCTAAAACCCCCCCTTTTTTTTTTTTTTTTTTTAAATAACTCAGTGAACAAAATGGAAGCTGAACTAGGAAAGCCTGCACAACCCAAAATGCAGCGATGTCTGATCCAGTTGATGGCGCCGTCCACTTCTGTACCCATCGGGAGCAGAAGCAGGACCCAGCCGTATAGAGTGCAAACTATATACACAGGACTAAAACCCTCGCTTGCCGTCAAAATACAACACATTTAAAAAAGGCATCAACCTAGCGAATGGCGCCTTCTGTGTGTCCACCTCATGCCCCCCAGTCACCACACAAGCCTCTCTCCCCGACCCCCCGTGCGAGCAGAGGGACGGCGGCGGGGGGGGGGGATGTCTGTGGGTGCGGTCGGTCTCTCACTGTCTCTGCGCTCGCTTTCTCTCCGACTCCAGACAGAAGTTCTCAAAAGCTTCCTCGATCTCGGGGTCCATCTCGTCGTCGTCATCATCCTCGTACCTGTCACACCGTTGGGATCAGTCAGTCACTCTTTTTGTTTCAACTTCCTGAACTGTGAACTTTGAAAAATAATAATGAAAATAATAATGAAAATAATAATAATTTAAAACATGGTCACCCCCCCCCAAAATACAACTACAGACAGGTGCTGAGTGAGTGGGAGCCATGTTAAACCCTCTTTCATGCCGATCTGCTGACTAATTGTAATTTGAGGCTTTCCCCCCCCCGCCGCTACATTGTGGGCCAGACAATCAGGGCCGCCGCGGCCTGGTGGGGCCCACGGAGCGGCCAGCGGCGGTGGTGGTGAACCAAGGTAAAGCTAGCCCTCGGTCACATGACTCAAAAGGGGGGTTATGGGGCTCAGTATGGCCCAAATGTGACCTCCCACCCTCCCCTGGTAACCTTTCTGCTGGAACTGCACTGCACTGTACTGCTCCAACTTGTGCCATGGTGGCATTCCCCGCCCCCACCCTTGATTCCCCTGGAACAACATTATAAAATCCATCATCACGAATAAATGATTTTTTGTCAGTCGGCAATGGAGCTTACCGCATTAATTGATTATTCTGAAAATAAGCAGCAACCATATAAATGTACATTGCTGTGTCAATTTTAGATGAGCTGGCGCAAGCCAGACAGACTTCTTGTCATCGTGTTGTACTATCTGGATAGATGCTGCATTGCATAATTTGAAAAGGCACACACATTATCCAGACTCGTGGACATAGGACTGGATACAGTGTACGCAGACTTACAAGTCAATGCCGTTATCCTCATCTAGCTCTGGGAAGTTGATGTCCTCTCGGTCCAGAATCTCTTGGTACTTCTCAGAATACTCTGCACAAGAAAAGCACAGGAAATACACCCCTTTAGAAGCAGTTGAAACACACAGAATAATCTTTGGGTCTTTAATTAGTCTATAGTGGACTCACAGCACCGAGCACAGACCTCCCTTCAATGTGAAATGTGTAATACAACCAGGGTTATAATATAATATAACCGACGTGTTGTGGTCATAAAAAGGTTCAAATACAAAACATTTAGCGACCACAACACATGGTTTTTGGTTCATGCTTGTCTTGGCCTGGGAACTGCAAACTCCACCACCACCACCAATTCAATACTGTACATTTGAACGCCAATTGGCTACAAAACGCCCCCCGGAAAAGAAATATGGGAATCGAATGCGGTATTTGGTAAACATTGCCACCAGGTGGGCGTTTCCTTGTTTTTGGCAGGGACATCTGGAGCGTTTGCTTTCCAGTTTATGTCATTATCGTCTCAGTTCTGCACCATAACCGTTTCAAGATGAGAGCGACTGGGCCCCACAGACGCCCCAGCTGTGGTGCTCTGCAACACCACGGAGGACAGAACACGGGGGGAAGAACCAGACGTGATTGTACCCACCTGGGTCGGCTGCAGTGAACGGAGTGCCATCTGTCGTGTAGAACGTGGGCTCATTCTGCAACACAAATGAAATAAAACACACTCTGGTCACCAACAACACGCACAAACACAAACTCAATGCAGCGGGGGGGTTCATCACAGACCATGAAGTAGTTGGGGTCGTTGTCTGGCGTGGCGTAGCTGGCTGCAGCGGCGGCATGGCCCCGCCCCCAGTCGCTGGACCTCAGCTCCACCAGTTTCAGGAGCATCTGCTTCACATCCCTGGAGAACACACGGTCACATGGGGGCCCCCCCCCAACCCCCCGTCACGTGAAACAACATAAAAACGTCCATTTATACCGAAAAGTACCGCAAATGTTTGCAGATGGCACTCGTTCAATGCGTTCCGTTACATTGCGGACAATTGTGCACAGAAATGAAAATTCCTTGCACCCATGTGACCAAACTGGAGCACAGGGCGACCCCGTTTGACCGCTCCACAGAAACGAATGGCCTCCATCCGTAGTGGCGGCCTGCAGTCTCTCGGGGGGCTACAGCCCGAGTTAAAGACCGGTAAGGTGGTTACGCACCGGCTGCAGGTGGCATCCAGAACGATGTTCTCTATCCGCAGAACCAGCTCGTCCATGTCCGACTTCCCGCTCTTTTTCCACGTGTCCTCAAGAACCGAGCCAGTCAGCTACAGGGAAACAGGCAGGATCAGTAAGGATCTGCAGCACCAGTGATTTGCAACCTCACACAGGTACATTAATTTGCTCGATGCTCCTCCCCCCCCCCCTCCCCTCCCCCAGCCAAAGGCTTCTGGGTTTGATCCCCAATGTCCACCACCTACCGACCTGTCAGGCCTCCTTGATGCCAAGATGCCGAACTCCTACCTGCTCCTTAAAAAAGGTGCTGTAGGAGAGTTTCAAGAGCCATTATTTCAGTGTAATTTGTTACACATGTGGCATAACCATCCATTCACTGCTACAGAGTGAAATGTGCAGTGAAATGTGCAGTGAAATGTGCAGTGAGAATATCGGTTTAGAGTCTACTGCGGCCTGTCTCTGTATGGGCCGATTTAGATTTTGGACCACTCATTTCTGACCAGGATCAGGATATTGCTTCGGTGATTCGTTCAGGGAATCCATCTTGCCTGTCAATCACAGATACGGGAAATGAAACACTTCTGGTCGCTTAGTTCCAAAATCTTGCCCTCTTCTGCTCTTTTCTGCCCCCTCTTCACAACTCTTGAATCTTACCTACAGCACGTTGCATAATGACATCATGCATCTGTATCCACTTGTTATTTTGTCTCTTACACGACTAAAGAGTACATCAGTGAATGCAAGTGTTTAGGAACGTTGCTGTAACCTTGAGCAATTTGACAGCACAGATGAGGTTCGAGTCGTCGGGGTTGGAGAAAAGAGCGGTCAACAGGTCCTTCAGGGCACCCAGGAGAACATCGGCTCGGTTTGGGGGTCCTTTCTTGCTCTTCACCTGGACAAAAGACAGGAACATAACTCAGCTGCCCCAGGATTGGACGCTTCTTCAAAATAAAAAGTAACCCACTTTTGTGTTAATGGTAAAAAAGAAGGCAGAGGGGTTCTGTACCTCCAGATTTAGGTAGAGTTCTCCCAGGAAGAGGACAAAGGAGTGGAAGCCCTTCCGGGTCACGGGGTCACCCTTTACGGCCGTATCCTTCTGTGTGAACTCTGTTCTACACCTTTATCGCACACACAGACAACACATTGGTAAACACAAGCTCCAAACAGGCCGCTCATGCAGAATGGGAAATGTGTGAACCGTGGGCAGGTGGAGGTGTTTCCGCCAGGAGGGGAATCTTACCTTTGCAGGAGAAGCTGCCGGAAGTTTCCACTTTCTGGGCTTATAATGAGATGATGAGACAGGTGGTTACACAGTCTGGCACCCGTGTACGAGAAGTTTGGTATAGCAGTAGACTGCAAGTAAAAAAATTATATTATTTATTATGTATTTATAATATAACTTAATAAATTATTTATTTATTAAGTTATATTATAATATATAATATTTTCTTCTAATAATCTTATAGTGGTAAGCTTAATATAACACTGATACTAATAATAACAACAACAAAACAGCAACAAAGCATCTAAAATACACAATACCGTACAATTACTGCATCTACAACGTTCACCCGACCGAGGGACGAACTAAATACCTTTCTAAGAGCCGGGCCGGCAGCAGGCGTGGTGGCGTACCTGCGTGTAGATCAGCTCCACTAGCTGGTGCAGCAGCTCCTCTGTGTTGACCCAGGCGTTCAGCGAGCCCACGATGTACTCCACGTCTGAGTCGAAGGAGCCCGGCGAGGCACTGAGGTGGCCCAGGAAGTCGGCCACCATCTCCGCCAGCGTGGGCTCCGCATAGTCGCCGCAGTAGTCGTACTCCTGGAAGGCGGGATCCTGCGCACGGAGGATATTGTAGAGCGATTGCATTCGGACGTTAGCACAAACTGATGCATATACAAACACAAACTGCGTGATTTCTATGAACCTATCTAGTGATTTGTAATTAAAAGCGGGGCTTGAACACAGTGCCGACTGGCTGGGAGCTGAACACTTGAACACTCGTTCCCCACATACTAATGTTCTGCATTACCAATAATAGAGATAGCCTGCGTGCAGGTAATGATTTGTTGCAATTAAAGGTTATAGCTGAATGGGCCAAATATTGTCTGCTTTTTGGAAGTTTATATTATATAGTAATATGTGAAACAAATGATGAAATGCAATTTATTAATCAAAAGGTGATATATAGATGGCAATATGTTGTTACGGTACATTAACAATCTAAATCAGTATAAATAATATGCCAAGTAGCCTATGTACAGAAAAGTGGCTCCCGATAAACGTATTATCTTCAAAATCAAATCCATTATTCATTAACAGCAGGATATTCACATAAACAATGTTAATATTGTTTATATTATATTGGCAACATTCATGGACTTCCCTATCCACAACTGTATCCCAGTGTACATCCCGGCGGCCATAATGGTTCACAACTCACCTCAACGTAGGCCGACGCTGGTACAAACTCGGGGGCACTGGCTGAGAGTTTGGAGGACAGGACCAGGGCGTCGGCGGCAGACCCTCTGGATGCATCCCTGTGGTTGGTGTACGGCTGCTGGGGTTTACTCTGCTGCCTTCGGTAGTCTTAAGAGTGGGAAAGGACAAAACACCCCTTTGTGTAACAGACGAGCAACAAGGCAAGAACACACACAACACACACACACACACACACACACACACACACACACACACCAAGTGGCCAGGGAGGTGGACCAGACACACACACAACGGATGGACATGGGATGGATGGATGGATCAACACCTGGAGACAACTGGACATTTGACTGAAAGCTAGTGTTGCCTCAAGCTCGGACAAACGACACAAGTACATTAGTGTACATTAGTGTACATTAGTGTACATTAGTGTACGTTAGTGTACATTAATGAAAAGTCAAAAGTTAACATCTAGGACTAGAACTCTAGCAGCTGTCAGCTGGCCAGACGTTTCTTTAGAAGACACCTGCTGGCAACTACACACAATCAGTGGTGAGAACACACGTTAGTTCACCGAAAATATGCGCAGAAAGCTGGACGGACGGACAAACAAACACGTACTGTCGTTAGCTTGGCTGTCATTTGGCGGCAAAAACAACAACAACGACGACGAGCTAGAGAGACCGTCCTACCTCTGCCCGCCAGGAGGTCGCTGCTGCTGCTGCTGGTGTTGGTCTCCAGGAACGGGGGGGATGTCTTGGGCTGTCTTAATGGCTCCGTTTGGCTAAAAAAAGACGTGTTGCTGCCGCCGTCGTCGTCGCCCCCGACACCCCCCGTGAGGCCGGGAGACGTCGGCGGCGGCATCATCATACGGGCTCTCCCCCCCCCGGGAGCTCGGTCGAAATGGTCGTTCATGGTTGTGTGCGTGTGTGTGTGTGTGTCGGTCGGGCGAAATAAAAACAACAACGACTCAGCGCAGCATTTGGCGTGTGTTTAGCTCTTTACTAAAAAAACCTCTAAATATATAAATCTACACTACGGCGCGTCGACGTGTTATCTATCTGTCATGTTGATTCGTGGCGGGACGCGGCGTTTAAATGCAGCCCGAAATATACACAACTTTTTGGTGTGTGCCAATAATGGCCACTTCCTCTGAGAACAACAAATCCGTTCCCCCTGTGATGAGGAGCGCTGCTGCGTCGCGGCGCGTCCGCGGTCTGTCGCCCCCTGCAGTCGTGGGGTGGAAGTGCAGAAGTTTTTTTTTGTTTTTTTTTGTGGGAAATAAAAACAAGCTTCACACACAAGTTAACACACGCCGTCCTATCACTGCACAGATAATTGTGGAAGAATTCGGCCGACAAACAAACACGCACACACACACACACACACACACAAACACACACATACACACACACACACAGGCACACACACACGCGTGCATACGCACACATGCACACACACACACACACAACACACACACACACACAGGCGCGCGCATACACGCACGCATGCACATACACACACACACACACACACACACACACACACACACGCACGCGCGCGATCTGTGGAAGTCCTCAGAAGTGTGTGTTTCTCCCACTGCTTACTCAGTAGCTGTCCACTACAAACATGTGTGTTGCACCAGACCGCTCGGCGTAAGCATTCATTAGTTGTTTTGGCCCCCAGTCATTTTCCACTTGTTTCCCAAACCTGGATCGCATTATTGTCAAAGAGCATTCCCATTCCAGAATAGCGGAGACCTACTTTGATAACAGATTGCTGCCCTTATTTTCTGTTATTGCCGTTCTTGCCCATACCAGCGTCTTGGAGGAAGTTCAAACATTCAAAAGACTAGGGAATGTATGTGATTACAGATGACCATAGGATTGGTATTTGGAGGACTCTGGGCAAAATACAGCACCAAGTACCCCCCCCCCCCACCCTCCATGTGAAATAGTTACCATTCTGCGTGGTGGACAATCCGTAACGTATGTGTAACATATGTTCTGTGTGCTACTCATAGTGTTGATAACACATGATACATGATACTCACTGAATACAATACTCACTATTCAGATCGCTGACTACTACGTAGTGTGCAACACGACATATCAGCTGATATTGCGTTAAGGAGCATAAATCTCATGGTTATGTTGCACGGTTCCGTATGCACCGCCAGCAATAAACCCATGCTCAAATGCACTGAAGCATTCCAGGCGTGGGACCTTTGTTTCAGTGATGCAGGGAACCCTCATTACAGGACACTGTGACGGTGTATGTGCAGCTCAATGTAAGTGGCCTTCTTTTTTTCTCCCTGTGTTCCTCTGTGGAATCCTGCAATACGCACGGCGGCCACACGGAATCCCAATCTCTGGCAGACGTTGAAGGCAATCCTCGGCCTCCTCTCCTCATCCGCACGTCGGGATAGATGTTCCCCGGCGAGGTTGTAGGAAAGACGGAGAGGCCTGGAAGCCTGTGGTGTTAATGTGTCCCCCCCCCCACACACACCCCCAGCCTTGCTCTTTTGATCTGGCATCACAGCAGCTGTCATTGATTAGTACATTTGTAGATGATTACTGGAGGAAATGGGTGGCCAGACACAGGTCATGTCAGCCCCCCCCCCCCCCCTCTCTCTCTCTCTCTCTCTCTCTCTCTCTCTCGTCCTTTCTCCCTCCCTCTCTCTTTTACCTCTCTCCCTCTCTCTCCACATCGCTCTCCCTCTCTCCCTCTATCCCTCTCTTTATCACTCTTCCTGTCTTTCTCCCTCTCCCTCTCCCTCTCTCTCTCTCTCTCTCTCTCTCTCTCTCTCTCTCTCTCTCTCTCTCTCTCCCTCTCTTTCTCTCTCTCCCTCTCTCTTTCTCCCTCTCCCTCTCTCTTTTTACCTCTCTCCCTCTCTCTCCACATCGCTCTCCCTCTCTCCCTCTATCCCTCTCTTTCTCCCTCTCCCTGTCTTTCTCCCTCTCCCTCTCCCTTTTTACCTCTCTCCCTCTCGCTCGCCCTCCCTCTTTCCTCTCCTTCTCTCCCCCTCTCTGTCTCTATCTCTCCCTCTCTCTGTCTCTATCTCTCCCTCTCATGCTCTCCCCATCGCTCTCGCTCTCACTCTCCCGCTGTCCCTCTCTTTCTAGCTCTCCCCCTCTTTCCCCCTGTCTCTCTCTCTTTCCCTCTCTATCTCTCACTCTCTTTCTTTCTTTTTCTCCCTCTCTCTTTCTCTTTCTCTAACACCCTCTATCTCCTTCTCTCTCTCTCTCTGTCTCCTCTCCCTCTCTCTCCATCTCCCTCTCTCTCCCTCTCCCTCGCATGGCTTTCTCCTCCTTCTGACAGGTATGTACTGTATGATTAGCGGTCATATCAGTATTACTGTAATGCAGAAATCTGTTCAGCTTGTGGATGGGCTGCATTCCATGTCCCTACATAGAGAGGTGTGTGATCCCCAGCCTCCCGGGCCCTACTCTAGCTACGCGGCGGTAGTGTGACGGGAGGAAATTATGTCAGCAACTACAGCGCTGTACTGGCGAGGTTTTCCTCCCTCCCATTTTGATGTGGTGGAGTTTGCATGTTTCCAGTTTGTTTGGGAGCTCTAATCATTAGTGCAATGGTTGCCACATGGAATATCTTAATGCCTCGGATTAATGGTTGCCTTTTGTCCCTTCCCAACTCCACCCCACCAGGGCATGATAAACTGATCTCAACTGATCTAAACTGGTCACCGTTGTGTTGTGTGATATATAACAGAAAGAAATGTGTAAGGAGACAAGATTACAGAGGAGGAATAGTTCAGTTTTTATTTCACATAATAATAGAGTTCCTATAAAATGTAAAGAATGCAAAGGAATGCTTGCCGTGTAAGTGTACCCCTCCAGTTAAATATTTCACAAAATAAATAAATCATTTCAGAACAGTCAAAACACAATGGTTAAGTAGTAAACGTTTGCTTAAAATGTGTATTACGCGCTAGTTTTAATGTTTTAACAATACAACGATAAAGTACTCTTGTACGGTATCCATTTCTAAACCTTTCGTTTTATGTTAAACATTCCCTTTCTCAAGTCAAAATGTCAACTATAAACAACAGCTTGAGACCTAAATAGCTAGGATTGCACCCGTCTTCAACGTGGACTGTGTCTTTCTTATGTAATGTTTTCTCAAAATCACACAAATCCTCTGATCCATTTGGCACAGAAAGACCATAAATATTACATCCTGTGCCACAGGAAACACAGATTCCACCTTCTTTCCACAGAATAACATTATGTACTCAGTAGCAGAGAACAGTCCTTTTTAAAAGTCTTTTTTTTTTCTGAAGAGTTAGTGCCTTATTCCCAAAAGAAAGATCTCTCAGTGAATGTCTTTATACAGTTGTTTTTTTCAGTGTCCAAAAACTCTGTCCAGTGCTGGATAGTTCCCTCTCTCCCTCTATCTCTCCCTCCCTCTATCTCTCTCTCCCTCCCACCCTCTCCCTCTCCCCTTCTCTCTTTCTCTCTCTCTCTCTCCCTCTCCCTCCCTCTCTCTCCCTCTCTCTATCTCTCTCTCTCTCTCTCCCCGCTCTCTCTCCCTCCCTCCTTTCCCTCCCTATCTCTCTCTCTCTCCTTTCTCTCCCTATCACCTCTACTACTTCTCACACACTTCTCTTTCTTTCTTTTTCCTCTCACTTTTGTTCTTTTTTTGCTGTCTCTCGCCCTCTCTCTCTCAGCCTCCCCTCTCTCTCCCCCTCCTCCCCTCTCTCTCTCTCGCTCTCTCTGTCTGTCTGTCTGTCTGTACAGGTCCGGTGGTGTTGCATGCGGGGATTCACACCATGATGGGCAGGAAGTGTGTGGAGGTGTTCTTCCGACGGGTCTTCCTCCCTCGCAGGGGCCTGCCGTGGACGTTGAGGCCCACGAACATCTGCCTCTTCTTGTTCCTCCACTCAGACGAGGCGTACGTGTTGTAGCCGTTCTCCTCGATGCGCTCCTTTAAGGTGCAGTCAATGCCAAACTCCCTCTGGATTGGAAGACAGACACAGATATTCAGACATTCCCTTCCTGCAAAACAGTTTATATTTTTTGGAACGAGATATTAAAGGGCCGTGAATCTTTTGGCGTCTCACGATTCAATTTCGATTCTTTGGGTCGTGATTCGATTAAAATTCAATTCTTGATTCAAAACGATTCCCAGTTCAATATCGGGGTATTTCCAGAAAATCTGCGGTGTGCTTAGAAAGCGGATTTGTAAAGTGTGCATACAGTAAGATTATGTAGTTTTCATATTTGATATAGACATATATACTGACAACATAACAATAATATCAACACACAAAGGCAAGAGGAAAAAGGTAAAATTTTACGTGAAAGGATTTTTTTCTAATCACAGGCATAACATTTTTGCATATGATTGGTTGGACAGAATGACAGAATATCAAGTCTTCCCCCTCTTTGGGTTCTGGTCTAAGGTTGAGCCAGCGTCCGCAGGAATGATGATAAGAGGCTAACCATCTCTCTCTCTCGCTCTCTCTCTCTCTCTCTCTCACTACCCAGGTTGACCTCTGACCCGGATACTCACCGCTCCATAGAGCTCCCCCTTCTTGCTGATAGCCAGATAGTAGTTACTGCTCAGCCCTTTGATGGCCACCACCCCCACGTCCACCGATGTGATCTCCAAAATACCTGCAACACACAAAAAATGTGGAATGTTTTAAGACGCATACAAATAAAAATGTAATCGTAAAAAATTCTGAAATCGTATGAAACACCGTTATTATATGTGCATTTATTTGCGTTAGACATGCTACACACACATTTATACAAAGATTATTTTTAAAACTTCATGCAAACCGAGGTTTCTCTGGCAACCGACACACATTGACAGATTGGAGTTTTCGTTTTGAACATTGTGGAGCAGGACTAAGGAAACCAGAACGAGCCATATCTGAGGCCATAACTGAGGACTGTGTGAGATACGCACCA